>OZ024751.1:42216416-42258916 GCA_964016885.1 Eledone cirrhosa
CTAACATAAACACCACAACCACCACCATCACCAACAACAACAACATCACTACCACCACTGCCACCACCACCACCACCACCACCACCACCAACATCACTACCGCCACTGCCACCACCATCACCTTCACTAACAATAACAACAACATCACTAGCATCTCTGTGATAGAGCACAGCATTTTTTAAATTTAGGCTGAAAGGATCATAAGCTGACTATGAAGGAATGATGCTAGTGCTGTGAAATCTTGCATGCCTTATTTTTAAGGGTCTTCACCCTATTTTATAAGTTATTTTATAGTATCTCTGTGCTAGAGCACAGCATTCTTTACACAAGGGTAGGTTTAAAACTCATATGCTGATTATGAAGGAATGATGCTAGAGCTATGAAATCTTGCATGCATTAATTTCAACTCTTCTTATTAATAACTGCATTGTTTCTTTCCAGGGACTATGTTGAAAAATAAACCTCATTTGGTCATTCCATGAGAGTATCTTGGTCAGCCTATGAACTTCAGTGAACCCTTGTATTAAATAGTTCCTAGTATATTTTCTTTCTTTTTTAAACTATTTAAAGCCCATAACTCTATTAGGGACCCCTTCCATGATTGGTGGAAGCTATTATCTGCCAGTCTGGGATCTGACCTTGAATGTTTCCAGACAGAGTAAACTCTGCCAAAAGGACACTTCCCCCACCCACTGTCAGTTCTATACACCTCACCCCACCAACGTGGTGGTATTGAATTTGGGCAACTGATTATGTGTACAACTGTTTCACAGAGGACTAAAATATTTTAAATCAGAGCGAAAGAGAGAGGAAGATTTTGGTGGTGGTGGTGGGTAGAAGGTGGGTTAGGAAGAGGAGGTGGCACAGAGAACTCTCCAACAGTCAGGCACACTATCATCAGCCAGCATAGTCATATATATAAAGTTGTAGTTCCTGTTTGTTTGTTCATGAACTCCTAAGGTTTTGGAGATAGACCCCTCATAACCATATATATTCTGAAACTATATTGCCCAGGGTACTTGGATAAGTATATTTCATTTTAATCAAAGGGTTCCCCGGGGGCACAAACCCCTGCTGAAAGTTTTTTCCCTTTGATTTATATGAACTTTAAACCATAGGTAAATGACAATATGATGCCTATTCACAAAATTTCAGCAAATTTCAATAATATTAAGACACCCTAATGGGGGTTAAACCCCCTATAGTGAAAATTTTGGAAGCCCATAACTTGGGTATTGGAACCTCTATTATCACAGGGTTTTTCTATTAATTAAACGTAAATCAACAAAAAAAAGCAGCTCTCTTTCATAGTAAAATTTGGCTAATTTAGACATTTTATCTATAGCAAAACATCACTAGAATTATGACAACAAAAAATTATCAACCAAAATCATCATTTTCTTACAAAAAAATTGTGTGAAACGCAAAAAGGCGCGGGTAATTCGACTAGTATATATATATATATATATATATATATATATATATATATATATATATATATATATATATATATATATATAGTCGTGTATAGTGGTAGCTATGGTGCTTCCATAGGCGGTATGCCAAAATTAGCACTCGATATTCATCAGAGTAGAGTGTAGATATTATAAAGAAAACGAAAAATCAGTGATGCATCTGGACTTGGTTTATTTTGTGTTACAAATGTTTCGCCGGCATGGACCATGACTCGAGCTACATGCCGGCAAAACATTTGTAACACGAAATAAACTAAGTCCAGATGCATCACTGATTTTTCGTTTTCTTTATAATATATATATAGTAATAATAATAAATTTGAAGACTAAAATCCAAAGAGGGCTCGATAAGGATAAATATTTATTAAAATAACAGATTAAAATTTAAGCAAAGAATCGCTGCTTTCACCTTTAACGGGATCTCCTGAAACTAACAAAGTCAATCTGTGAACGCGCAGAAGTGAATATTTCAATATTCAAAAAACGTTGCAACCGGAGGAAGACAGGAAGACAATACTTTGGTTCGTGGAAACGTTCCCTGGCAAAGAACGGGAAAAAATGAATATAATACGTCATTATTAGGAGCGGTGAAAAACAATTACAGACGTATTATTTTCGTTTTTTCCGTTCATTGCCAGAGAACGTCTCTATGAACCACCTAATAGAATATTAGTCTAAAACTTCTTTTATACCATAAACGTGGTTTTGTCTTTGCGCGTAATTGTTTTTCACTGCTCCAAATAATGACGTATTATATTCATTTTTTCCCGTTCTTTGCCAGGGAACGATTCCACGAACCAAAGTATCGTCTTCCTGTCTTCCTCCGGTTGCAACGTTTTTTGAAATATTCACTTCTGCGTTCACAGATTGACTTTGTTAGTTTCAGAAGATCCCGTTAAGGGTGAAAGCAACTATTCTTTGCTTAAACTTTAATCTGTTATTTTAATAAATATATATATATATATATATACACAGTTCAAGAGTAACCAATCTTAAAGAGAGAGATGGAGATAGGAGAGGAGATATGAGAGGAGAGATTGGTGAATTAGTTAGAAGCCAAGCGTAAAGACATGTGCTCAATGTGCAATATGCAGTAGAAAGCAGCTAGGTGGCTGGGTTCATGCAGAAATTAGGTGCGCAGAGCTGGAAATATTCATTAGTTAAGCAAAGCAAGACCACAAATTTCACAAGGAAGATATTATTAAATATGTTAATTATTTTCAACTGAACCAGATCAATTATGATATATAGTCATATGATCCAGAAATATTATATGGAGTAGCGAAACAATTGTAAACGGACATTATTATTATTAATATTATTATTATTATTCTCTACATTCCTTACATCAAACTAAAATATGTTGACAATCTTTTAATAATATCTTCCTTGTGAAATTTGTGGTCTTGTTTTGCTTAACTAATGTATATATATATATTTAATATAGAAATGGCTTCTACAGGGCTAGAACTGTTTCATTCAGGAGAAATCACCAGTTTCACACATTAATGTAATATTGCACTGGTCTTTCCTGATGATTTCTCCCGAATGAAACAGTTCTAGTCCTGTAGAAGCCATTTCTATATTAAATATTTATACTCTGCTATGTATTGAGTACCTTACATACTGTGGCTACCCCCGATTGAACCCCCACCCCATCCACACCACCCCTTTCAATGTAAAGTTATGTTGGTACCACAACATCCAGCCCGAAACAAATGAGGTCGTGTAGGTGTCACAACAAAAAAACACACAGTCCACGCTGTAATGTGGCCGTGTAGGTAACACGGTAAAAACCTCCCAGTTCCACACTGTAAATGTGGTTGGTGTTAGGAAGGGCATCCAGCCGTAGAAAACCCGCCAGACAATCCTATGCGAGCAAGACAACCACTCTTGCCTCAAGTGGGAAAACTCCTGTCCAAACCCATGCGAGCGTGGAATACGGACGTTAAACGATGATGATGATGTTGATATATATATATATATACTTACAGTAGATATTGATGCAATTCAATTCAAGCGCTCTATGTACTTTTTCCACACAGGAATGATGGAATATATTTAGAATAAGATAATTGTTTCTACTTTTGGCACAAGGCCAGCAATTATCCCAGTGTATTACTGGTACTTTATTTTATCGACCCCTTAAGGATGAAAGGCAAAGCGAAGTAGTTTCAGATGTTAAAGTCCTTTATTGATAAGGTTGTGATAGATATTTGAATGATAGTGACTACATGTTTCCATGTACACAGTGCCATGATCTGTTTCAATTTGGATTGCCTTATCATGTAAGAAGCTGTCTCATGAAGCATTTCACTGGTTGCGTGGAACCACCTGACCTCTGTTGTCATTCAAATCACAGACTTATCAATAAAGGACTTTAACATCCGAAACTACTTTGCATTTTCTTATTCTATATATATACACTCATATATTTATAATATAATATATAGAGAAGAACACACAAAAGAGTATGTTTTGAATTATGAGGGGTAGAGAACCATTAAAGTGAAATACATAAAGTCTACGAAAAGTGTGGAAAATACATAATAATTGGAAACGTAAATTAAATTGCCCTAATGTGAGTCTTTAACTCCGTTTTATCATTTGATATATATATTTATATGTATTTGTATTTATGTGTATGTATATATATATATATATATATATATATATATATATATATATATATACACATGTATATATATATATATATCCATACATATATATATATACATACATACATATATGTATCATCATCATCATCATCATCATCAACGTTTAACGTCCGTGTTCCACGCTTGCATGGGTTTGGACGGGGGTTTTCCCACTTGAGGCAAGAGTGATTGTCTTGCTCGCATAGGACTGTCTGGCAGGTTTTCTACAGTTGGATGCCCTTCCTAACACCAACCACATTTACAGTGTGGGTCTGGGAGGTTTTTACCGTGTTGCCTACACGGCCACATTACAGCGTGGACTGTGTGTTTTTTTTGTCGTGACACCTACACGATCTCATATGTTTCGGCCTGGATGGCGCGGCACCAACATAACTTTACATAGAACGGGGTGGTGTGGATGGGGTGGGGGTGGTGGTGGTGGGACGGGGTGTATTTTGTTAGAGATGCCTACTGGCTGGAGTAGGTTTTACTATATATTTAGGTAAGGCGGGTCTTCTCTGTTACTGAGTACCGCCAAAGGTCTCGGTCCAGTGACATTGTCTTGGAGAGGTATAAGTGTGTGATGTCGGAGTTTATCAGCTCGTCCCAGGTTTTTCTAGGTCTGCCTATTCCGTGACTACCGTCTATCTTTATTGCCCTGCACTTTGTTATACAGCTATCGACTTTTATGCGCATCACGTGTCCATACCAACGTAGCCTTCTCTCGAGTAAACAACATCTGATCCCTCTTATCTCTAATTTTTTCCTTAGTTCGTTTATGCTTTGCCGTTCACGTATATTACTGTTACACATCGTATATATATATATATATATATATATATATATATATATATATATATATACGTACATACATATATATATGTATATCATCATCACCGTTTTACGTCCGTTCTTCCACGCTAGCATGGGTTAGATGGGTTGTCCTGTTGTGGGCAGTGTCTGGTCGACTGACCATGCCTTGCTCATACAGGAACTGATTCTGACTTGATTTCTACAGCTGGATGCCCTTCCTAACACCAACCTCATTTACAGTGAGTGCTGGGTGCTTTTTCGTGGCGCCTACACGTCCACTTTTCAGTGTGGGCTGGGTGCTTTTTTGCCGTGGCACCTCCACGACCACCTTGCAGTGGGAGGTGTGGGGGCATATTGTCTATATGCTTCAGCTTGTACCCATGGGAGGTCGGGTACTCTGTATTACTGCGTGACGCCAGAGGTCACGGTCATGTGTCATCGCCTTTGAGAGGTGTAATTGGGTAAGGTCGGCTTTTATCACCTCATCCCAGGTCATCTTGGGTCTCCCCACTCCGCGGTTTCCATCGACTTCTCTCAGTCTCTCTCTCAATTCATTTATGCTTTTTCGTTCGCGTATATTACTATTACACATCCATCGGAGCATGCAGGCTTCGTTTCTCTCTAATCTAAGTAAATCTTCCACCTTCAGCGCCCAGGTCTCACTACCATGTAACATTGCTGTTCAGATACACGCATCATACAGTCTGCCTTTCATTTTGAGGGAGAAGCCTTTTGCAGCTAGCAGTGGTAGTAGTTCCCTAAACTTCTTCCATCCCGTTCTTACCCTAGTTATTGTACTTTCTGAACACCCACCTCCGCTGCTAATTCGGTCACCTAGGTAGCAGAAGCTGTCTACTGTTTCTACAGAGCCCCCCCCCCCCCCCCCCCCCCCCAGAGATTGGTGGTACTTGTTTCCTGTGGCTGTTTGCTGCTTGCTGTCCCAGCACAGCTGCTGCATGTGAAGCCTACATTCTTAATTAAGCTTCCTGAGATCCTGCTACATCTCTTGTGTACCCATTGTTTGCATTTGGGGCAGAGAATGGAGTTCCTACCTACACCTTTCCTACATACTGAGCAAGGCCATTTCCTTGAGGGGATCTGGGTTCTGTCTTCTCGTCTACTTACAAGGACCTTAGTCTTTGTCATGTTGACTTTGAGACCCTTTCTTTCTAGTCCCTGCTTCCAAGTTTGGAATTTCTTCTCTAGTTCTACCATAGATTCAGCTATAAGTGCGAGGTCATCAGCATACAGGAGTTCCCATGGGCATCCGGTCTTAAACTCCTCCGTTATTGCCTGCAGGACTATGATGAACAGGAGGGGGCTAAGAACAGAGCCCTGGTGGACCCCAACCTGTACGCTAAATTCCTCGCTATACTCATTGCTAATCCGAACTTTGCTGACTGCTCCCCTATACATGGCTTGTACAGCTTTCACATGCCATTCATCTACTCCTAGTTTTCTAACATATATATATACACACATATACATATATATATACATATATATATATGTATGTATATATATATATATATATATATATATATACATACATACATATATATATATATATAAGTATGTGTGTGTTTATTTGCATAACCTTAACACACCATCCTTTCTATTGCTTCTCTGTTCTCTCCCTCCCTCTCTGTCTCTCCTTTCCCTCATCCACACTCTCCTTCTTTCTTTCTCTCACTCTCGGTTCCACAACATTAAGATGTAGTTGTCTGCTGTCTGCTGTCTGTTTGTCTTCTGCAACTATTTTTCTCTGTGCATTTTCTACATACATTATATGAGTGTATAGTGTATTTATGTCTATATAATACTGCACTCTTTCTGTCAATATACTACAGTGTCTATATTTGAATAACCTCAACTCTCAGTTCTTTTTAATTCTTCTTTCTTTTCTCCATATCTCCCTCATTCTCTCTCTCTCTATCTATCTCTCCCCCACCTCTCTATCTCTCTCTCTATATATATATATATCTACCAACCTATCTTTCTCTCTCTCTCTCTCTCTATATATATATATATATCTACCAACATATCTTTCTCTCTCTCTCTATATATATATATATCTACCAACCTATCTTTCTCTCTCCACATCTCTCCCTATATATTTATTTATATATATATATATTTATATAAAATTCTATATAGAAATGGCTTCTACAGGACTAGAACTGTTTCATTCGAAAGAAATCATCAGGATGAAACAGTTCTAGTCATGTAGAAGCCATTTCTATATTAAATTTCATGTTTACACTCTACTAATGTATTGAGTACCTTAATTACTGTGCTTATATGTGTGAGTATATATATCTATATCTATATATCTACTATATAATATAAGATCAAAAGATGGTTAAAAGAGTTCCAAGTATTTCCAAGTTCCATCTTTCGATCTTATATTATTTATACTCCAGTCCTACAAACTGTAGAGTGCTACTTATCCGATATTTGCATTGCTTTATTGTACTACAATAAAACTCACCTCCTACATATCCACTATATATGTATATATATATATATATATATATATATACATATCCACTATATATGTATATATATATATCCCCTCCTCTCTCTCTTCCTTCCCTTCTTCCTCTGGTCATTTCTCTATCTATCCCCCTTACAATTGGTAGGTAACAGAGCCCTTTTTGTTGTTGTTGCTGTTGTTGTTAGTCTCTGCCAACCAACCACATTTTCCCAGCATTAACTCCTATGTCTTCTATTGTCGCTGTTTTTGTCGAAAGAGACCTGAAAAGACTTCTGTCCATTCTTTGTTGTGTTTTTGTTTCACATAGATCTTCTTACTGACTGAGAAGTTCTCAAGTTGGTTGTACACCATTGCAATATTACATTATGGTCTTAAACTGCATACCAGCAAAGTGGCTGACAAAGTACGGATCTAATTGTCTGTTTATTTTATATAACTGTCTTTCTGTGTGTATTTTCTAATGATGATGATGATATATATGTGTGTGTATACATATATTGGGCTTGCAATCGAAAGGTTGTGAGTTCAATTCTCGGTCTGGTGATGTGTTGTTTCCTTGAGCAAGACACTTTATTTCACATTGCTTCAGTTTACTCAGCTGTAGAAATGAGATGATAGGATTGGGGTCCATATCATTCCACTGCAAAGTGGTCGTGGAGGTGCCACGGCAAAAAAGCACCCAGCACTCACTGTAAATGAGGTTGGTGTTAGGAAGGGCATCCCAGAATCAGTTCCCGTATGAGCAAGACAAGGTCAGCCGACCGGACATTGCCCACAACAGGACAACCCGTCTAACCAATGCTAGTGTGGAAGAACGGACGTAAAACGGTGATGATGATGATGATGATATATATATATAATTACCACAATATAGATGACTATAATAATTTCTAATTTAGGCACAAAGCCAGCAATTTGGTGGGTAAGAGGGGAAAGTTGATTATACTGATCCCATTACATGACTGGTACTTTATTTTATCAATCCCTGATGGCCAAAAAAGCAGAATTGACCTTGGTGAGATTTTATTTCATAATGTAAATAACAAAAAGAATAGTGCAAAACATTTTGTCCAATGATTTAACAATTCTGCCAATTGGCTGGACATCCTACTTCTTATCCTTCTCGGAGTTCGTTCCCAGGTAAAAGAAGGAATTGGTTCTACACAAGCTGAGATTATATGATCAAATTACCCTTTCCTCTGGCCTCCATAGGGTTGTCCTTGTGCCTAAAGTAGAATCCATTATGTTCATTTATTTATTTATATATTCTCCCTCTCCCCATTCTCTCTTACAGGTTCTGTTGTTCCATTAGCAGACATGCATTTTATAGCAACCTTAATGCTGAGCAGTGAGGTATTCCATGCTTTGACTCATAGCATGGTGTTGTTCAGGATTCGACTTCTTCCTCGGAAGGACCTAGTAAACGTTCACTATTATTTTCTCTTTGATCTTCTATCTGTGTTCTTGGTGTCGTTTGTTGTACTTCAACGCTTGCAGTGGCTTGCTTGCTTACAAATAATCCAACATCTTTACTATATCATCTTTTGGAATAAAAGTCCTGCAGCAAAGAAAGTATGTATTCTATTTTACAGTTATTTTTTTTTATCTTCTTGTCTATATTGCTAAACTAGTTTTTTTTCAGTACTTCCTGTGTGTATACCAGTTGTTCCACAAAGGAAGGTAGAGGAGTATATTTATGTTACGACCATATAACAGTATTAGACTTTGGGGTTTCCCCCAAAGTTCCTGAACCAAAAAGGGTTCCTCATTTGAAAAGATTTAGGAAACCCTGAAGTATACAGACCAATTGATAAAAAAGAACTCACAAAAAAACCCTGCTATATGTCTAAGTATTGACTGTTCTATGATAGGTTTGTGGCCCTTAGACCACATCTTTGCTCATAGCTATCAGAGCAGAGCTGGCTATCTGTAAGTGCGAGCTCTGAGGTGGAGTAGCTGCTTCAGCACATCTCCCTTGCCATCCTCTGGAATAATGCCTTCTCCATCCTGTTGGCCAAGACCATGAGGTAGGGTGGCACGTTTCCCTTATCATCATCTGGGGAAATGTCTTCTCGATCCTGTTGGCCGAGATCACCGCCACCACAACCACTTTTCCCTGCTTGGATTAAATGTTTGATTATTTTGTGTCATAAATATTTTGGGTAGATTTTATATTTTTATTATTCTTAAAAGTTATTTTCCTTTTTTTTTTACCTGCTGATGTCATTAATTTCTTCATTACAGGTAATAAGCTGGAGTTCATTAGATTGGTTCAAGAGTGAATACAACAAAAACTGGACATTTGATAACATACTGGGTACAGCTTTTGATTTAATAGTTCATGTTACTTTTAGCTATTACCTCTTAACAACACTCTCCTTTACCGAAGTAGTAATTGGAGTTGCTCTGCCTTCTTTTATTCTAAATTACTTAATGTTTTCCAAGAAATTTGCCTGGAGCAATCCCCAAAATATTCCACCATGGGTTGAGAAAAGAATGCAGCCCGTAGGTCCCTGGTGGGATTAGTTTAGTCTGGTTGTTGTTTTTATATGGTTTTTCTTAAAACAGAATTAAGATTAAATAAAAGTTTGTATTAAAAACTTTAAACAAGAAATATTGTAATATTTTAGCTCTGATTATATTTAGCATTGATTTTTATATATATTTACTTTAACTCTTAACACGTTGTACTGCATGTAATCACATTAACAAGACATTCTTGCAAAGTCTAATATACATCAGCATTATGACTAAAAAGACTAAAGTCTTCCTCAAGACTGGGACTTATCCCAGTTTCCATGGTGTTAAGTGACTGAGAGTACAAGACCTCCTCTGGTCAGGATGCCAGTCCACAGCAGGGTTGAACTTCCAGCTATTGCTGGTACTCATTTTTAACTGAGTATAATGGAGTATCGTGAAATAAAGTGTTTTGCTCAAGAACACAACACACAACCCAGTCCAGGAATCAAACCCACGACATTATGATCATAAGTGCAAACAGCCTTACCACTAGGTCTCTTGTTATGAATACATCACATTAAAAATTTAAAACTTTACTCTAATACTGTAAATTTCACAATGATCGATCTGTTGACTAGTAAAAATATTGTAAATATTTGAATTATCATATTTTGCAATAACATATGTAAGAAAACAACGATTGAACATAGATTTAAATACCTTTGTTTTAAACTAGTTATTTTAACCAATCAAACACATGTGATCATTCTCTGCTGAAAGAAGTATTTCCGTAGTCAGTCTTGACTATTGCAGTAGAAACATGGCAAACAATTGAAACTTTACTCTAATACTGTAAATTTTCACAATGATCTGTTGACTAGTAAAAATATTGTAAACATTTGAATTATCATATTTTGCAATGAAATATGTAAGAAAACAATGATTGCACTCAAATATACATAATATAGATTTAAATACCATTGTTTTAAACCGGTAAGTTTACAAGTTATTTTAACCAATCAAACACGTTTGCTCATTCTCTGCTTAATGAAGTTTTTTCGTAGTCTGTCTTGACTATTACAGTAGAAATATGGCAGACAATTGATTTTCTGAGTAAAATATTCTTTGTGTTTAAATACACAGGAGAGTAGGCTGAAAAGTTCATAGGCTGACTATAAAGGAGAAATGCTATTGCTGGGAAATCTTCAATGCATTAATTTCAACTCTTCTTATTAATAACTGCATTATTTCTTTCCAGAGACTATCATGAAAAATAAATGTCATTTGGTCATTTCATGAGTATCTTGGTCAGCCTATGAACTTTTCCACTGACCCTCAAATATATTCATATCTTATTTTTTTAAAACAACCTCTAATTCTATAATTACAAATATCACCACTGTTAATATTATTATTATTTTGACGTATAGAGTTACGGCCCTTGCCAGTCTGAGTTCAAATCCCACTGAGGTTAACTTTGCCTTTCATCCTTACGGGGTCGATAAAATAAAGTACCAGTCACGCACTGGGGTCGATTTAATGGACTTCCTCTCCCCCCAAAAGGCTGGCCTTGTGCCTATAGTAGAAATCATCATTATTATTATTATTATTATTATAAGGGCAGTGGATTGGCAGTATTGGTAGAGTGTCAAACAACATGCTTTGCAGCATAGAGCTACGGCCCTTTACATTCTGTGTTCAAATCCTGCTGAGGTTAGTTTTGCCTTTCATCCTAACAAGGGTCGATAAAATAAAGTACCAGTAATGTATTGGGGTCGATTTAATTGACTTAGCCGCTTCCCCTCAAAGTTGCTGGCGTTGTGCCTAAATCAGAAACAAATTATTATTACTATTACTACCTCGTGTGTTTCTTTTATCTGCTGCATTCCTTGCAGTAGAGTTAAACACTTGAGTTAAATAATGAATTTGAAGTCTTATCTGTTTACTTGTACTTGTGTCGACATTCACCCTGGACGGGTTGAGCCGGCTTCTTCCCTTGCCCTGACAGCATCCCAAACCATGGCAGCCCACACACGATGGTCCCGGGCTAGGCCATTGGAGATAGCGAGCCAGTCACGGTTCCATCGGCGCGGACCTGAGAGTTTGGAGAGGTCCTCCTTGATCATCGTTGCCCAGGTCTTCAGCTGTCCGCCAACGCGCTTGCGCCAGTTAGGGAGTGGAGGAGAACATCGTGGATCAGCTCACCCACCCTCAGGGCGCCGGGCTGCGTGACCAAACCATCTCAAACGCCGTTGCAGAAGCACTGAAGGAAGGGGTCGAAGATTCAGGTGAAGACGAAGACTGGCGGTAGGTACTCGATCAATGCGTCGGAGACAGTCATTGTCGAAGACCTCCAGCCCTCGTTGATCGACTACCCTCATAGGCCATGTTTCACAGCCATAGAGGAGGATAGTGCGAACGGCGGCCTGGTAGATTCGCCCTTTGATCTCTCTTCTGTCCCACAGACACCTCTGGAGGGGCCCAAAAGCGGATCTGGCAGCACCTATGCAACGTTTGACCTCGGCTGTGCCCTGTCCCGTTGGAATCATTGTTGAGCCCAGGTAAACGAAGGACTCCACATCCTCCAGGTCCCCGCCCTCAAGAGATATTGGCTGCCAGGCATCAGGCGAGACCAGTGACGTCATGACCTACGACTTGGCGGCATTGATTCGTAGACCAACAGCGGCGGCTGCAGTGTGCACCCTTTCGAGAGCACCTTGTACATCTGTCCCGTTAGCGCCCATCAGCACGATGTCATCCGCGTAGGCCAGGTCCGTCACCACGACTCCTCTCCCGAGCTCTCCGCCAGGAGCGCTGTGTTGAGAGTGTAGTCAATGGCGTAGTTGAAGAGAGTTGGCGATAGCGCACACCCCTGCCGAACACCAGTCCCAACATCGAACGACTCCGTCTCCCCACCATAGACCCTCATTCGAGCCCGAGCCGACCGGTAGTAGCCTTGTATGAGATGTAGCAGCCTCACTGGGATGCCATCTATTTACATCCCTTTCAATTTGAAGTGTCATTTACAACACGTTTTTCAATTTGTTTTGTCTTTTCATACAGTCGTCTATCTTTCCATTTCTTCTTTCTCTCTCACTCTGTCTTCCAACAAAGGACTAACGTCTGAAACATTAAGATTTTTTTTCCTACTATATCACATTAAACACGTGTTGACCTTTCTCATGTGTGTGTATATATATATATATATATCATCATCATCATCATCATCATCATCATCATCATCATCATCATTTTACGTCTGCTTTTCCCTGCTTGCAAGGGTGGGACAGGTCTTATTCAGCACACCATCTCTCCACTCGTCATGGTCCTTCGTCATCTCCACCGTGAGCTTCAATGATCTGAGGTCTGTTCTCACCATCTCCGCCCATGTTTTTCGTGGTCTACCTCTACCACGTCTTCCTTCAACTGGCATTTCCTGGCACTTCTTCACCCATCGGTCATCCTCCATGCGCATCACATGTCCATACCACCTCAGTCTCCTCTCCCGTACACTACATTCTATCCCTCTCAACACATTTATGCTAGGTCGTTCACGCACATTTACACTGCACATCCAACGGAGCATGCTTGCCTCATTTCTATTTATATATATATATATATAAATACATAAAACACACACAGATACATATATACAAACACACACACCACACACACACACATATATATATATATATAGGAACAGAGCCAGGACCCCGATGGCTGAGCTCTGGCCGTTTCGACACACACACACATATATATACACACACACACACACACATATATATATATATATATATATATATATATATACACACACATATAATTAGACAGTACCAAAACAACTTCCAAAGAGCCTCTCTGGCAATTGAATGAATCTATTTTTTGTGCATCTGCTGCAAACAAAGTCCATCATCAAACCATCCCCACTGCCGCCCCCCTGCCACCCCCACTGCCATCCCCACTGCCACCCCCACTGCCACCCCCACTGCCACCACCACAACCACCACTGCTGCCACCAACTCTAGAACAATTAAGATACATACAACAAAATAAAATAAGTCATATTTTTCATAACAAAATTTTTATTTGTGTTTGAAAACCACCCAGAAACACAAATGTAGTTTATATGTATATATATATATATACATGTATATATATATATATATATATATATATATATATATATATATATACAAGTGGAAGCTTAGTAAAATCGAAGCTTTGGCTGTGGCCAAGCTAACGACCCACAATTAGGAATGAGCAGCAAAGCACTCAATAAGGTAGGCCCTTAGAGTAATAACATGTTTAAATAGCTTGACAAATTGAAAATTGCAGCAGGCAGACCTAGCCACACAATACCATAAACAACGAAAAAACTAATCAAGCATTTAAAAAAATCTTAGAAGCAGTTTTATTGAAAACTTCTTGTTAAAATCCAATAAGAAAAACTGACATAACTAAAGGAAAACTGAAGACAATACAACATAAACATGAAACATTGACTAGAAAGGTGGAATAAGTTGAACTAAAGAAAAATCGAATATGATAAATAATAAAACGTTTTTTCAATGTAAGAGAGTGAATATGAGGTTAGATTTAGTCAGGAATTATGAGATATATGAAGAAATCAGGGTCAAGAGTTAGGGGACATGAGGAGGGATTTAGGAGTTAGGGAATGAATCTTAATTCACATTACAATATGTTCTTTACAGCTTTGGTTATATTGGTAATTTAATATCTACTATCTTCATTGCCTGGTCTTCACATGTTTAAAATGGAGCACCAAATTGGTGACTAGGTCTAATCCTTTTACAGTTGAACTTCTTAAATAATCATCATCATCGTCGTTTTAACGTCTGCTTTCCCTGTTGCACAGGTCTACATAGACCAATCCAATACTGAAGCAGAGCTACTGATCTCCAAAACAAGCCAGGGATCTGTATCTCGCTTAAGTACAGTTGTACGTTCTATTGAGTGCACAGAAAATTCTATTCTAATAGTTTCTTCCCTCACACATCTTGCCAATGGAATCCTCTTCCAGCTTCTTGCTTTCCTGACCCGCTACAATTTGCAAAAATTCCAAAAAGAAACATCAATCACCATCTTCTTTCTTTCTCTTTGAATTATGTTCTCTGTTTTATCCTTCTCCCTTAACAATAATAACCCCTTGTATTTTAGAGGCTTTATTGCCACTAAAAGAGAAATTTAGTATTATAAATTGCAGTAGGGGGAAGCTAAGGAAGACCTGGGCAGAAGTGGTGAGAGCAGATCTCAATATTCTGAACCTGAAAGAGAGGAGATGATGAAGGAATATGGTAGATGGAGTGAAGCTATGCTGGAAAGATCTGTCCAACCTACACAAGCATAGAGAAGCTGACAGCTGACATAATAGAAAAGTAAAGGTACTGATTCTCATATAATCTGATATATGAGAAAAAAAAACAAAAAAACTAAACAAAAGATTCTACAAATGGAAGACATTGAATGAAATTTAACCCTTTAGCATTTAAACCGGCTATATCCAGCCAGAATTCTCTCACCTCTTTCTATTCAAACTGGCCACTCATACTGATGTTAAGGTATTGTTCTCAAAATAAATAACATCAAAATCTCATAGAATCGATATTATGTGAGGTAAAGCCTTTACTATAAAAATACAATAGTATATATAGAGTAATGTAAATGCTAAAGGGTTAAGCTGTTCTTACATACAAATATAAAGGATATTTCAATTTCTTATTTATGAATTATCGATATATAACAAACAGGTTTATTATGTCAACGTAATAACTAAGGAGGTTAGGAGATGTTTGTAGAAAAATAGGAGTATAACCAGACATTTGGGGTGTTACTCCAGACGTTTCGAATGCCACTCTAGACATTTGGGAGTACCACTCCAGACATTTGTGGTGCCACTCCAGACGTTTGGGAGTACCACTCTAGACGTTTGAAATGCCACCCCAGACGTCTGGGGTGATTAAATGGGTTGGTGCCGGGAAGGACATCAAGCTGTAAAACATTGTCTAAAAAATAAAAAAAAATAAAAAGGGGGCGAGGCTTTACAATGAGTAAGAAGGAAGCTTGTCGTGGGGCCAGTAATTCTAAGCCCTGATTTAGCAGGGAAATTGTCGGAAAATGCTTGTTGTTATTGTTGTAGATGAGAGAAGAAAATAGCAATGAAAACAATTAAGCAGACAATTCCTCAACTGAATGGAAAATAAAAGTAAGGAGTTAATATGGAAGTTTTCTTCAAAAGTAATTCTTAACAGTTCCAAGAGAGAAGATGATTTAAATGTTGCATTTTACTGTATCTGTCGATGATCTGGAAAGAAAAAGAAAGAAAAATAAATAAATATCATTTAAAAGTGAGTGTATGATATTTTGAATAAATATCTATTTCATCATCATCATCATCTTCGTTTAACATTTATTTTCCATACTGGCATGGGTTAGACAGACTGTCACATTCTGAAACTAAACAAGTCGGTTACCCTCTATTACTTGTTTTAACCCACAGGTTGAGGCCACGCTGGAGCACTTCCATGTCTTGCTCATACGTTCTGTTTTGGGGCTTAGTGAATATCAAAACAGAAAACATAATATACCATTCAATATAATAAATTATCTTTCAGTTTCCTAATAAACTGAAAGTTTGAATCAGTGAATTATTCATTGTTTAGCCCCTGGTCAGTTCTCACTGAGCAAACCTATGATCAAAAAGTTTTTTTCCTTAGGTATCATTACAAAAAGCACCCACTCCACACTGTAAAGTTGTCACGACAAAAAGCACCCTGCACACACTGTAAATGTGGTTGGCATTAGGAAGGGCACTTTTTTCGAACCAATGAAGTTATTCTTGTTGTTTAATAAATGTGTTATTAAAAGTAAACTAAATAGACAGCTAGTGAACGGTGACAAAAACCAGAGACAGCTAGTGAACGGTGACAATAACCAGAGACAGCTAGTGAACGGTGACAATAACCAGAGACAGCTAGTGAACGGTGACAATAACCAGAGACAGCTAGTGAACGGTGACAATAACCAGAGACAGCTAGTGAACAGTGACAATAACCAGAGACAGCTAGTGAACGGTGACAATAACCAGAGACAGCTAGTGAACGGTGACAATAACCAGAGACAGCTAGTGAACGGTGACAATAACCAGACACAGCTAGTGAACGGTGACAATAACCAGAGACAGCTAGTGAACGGTGACAATAACCAGAGACAGCTAGTGAACAGTGACAATAACCAGAGACAGCTAGTGAACAGTGACAATAACCAGAGACAGCTAGTGAACAGTGACAATAACCAGACACAGCTAGTGAACGGTGACAATAACCAGAGACAGCTAGTGAACGGTGACAATAACCAGAGACAGCTAGTGAACAGTGACAATAACCAGAGACAGCTAGTGAACGGTGACAATAACCAGAGACAGCTAGTGAACAGTGACAATAACCAGAGACAGCTAGTGAACAGTGACAATAACCAGAGACAGCTAGTGAACAGTGACAATAACCAGACACAGCTAGTGAACGGTGATATTAACCAGAAACAGCTAGTGAACGGTGACAATAACCAGAAACAGCTAGTGAACGGTGACAATAACCAGAGACAGCTAGTGAACGGTGATATTAACCAGAAACAGCTAGTGAACGGTGACAATAACCAGAAACAGCTAGTGAACGGTGACAATAACCAGAAACAGCTAGTGAACGGTGACAATAACCAGAGACAGCTAGTGAACGGTGATATTAACCAGAAACAGCTAGTGAACGGTGACAATAACCAGAAACAGCTAGTGAACGGTGACAATAACCAGAGACAGCTAGTGAACGGTGATATTAACCAGAAACAGCTAGTGAACGGTGACAATAACCAGAAACAGCTAGTGAACGGTGACAATAACCAGAAACAGCTAGTGAACGGTGACAATAACCAGAGACAGCTAGTGAACGGTGATATTAACCAGAAACAGCTAGTGAACAGTGACAATAACCAGAGACAGCTAGTGAACGGTGATATTAACCAGAAACAGCTAGTGAACGGTGACAATAACCAGAAACAGCTAGTGAACGGTGACAATAACCAGAAACAGCTAGTGAACGGTGATAATAACCAGAGACAGCTAGTGAACGGTGACAATAACCAGAGACAGCTAGTGAACGGTGACAATAACCAGAGACAGCTAGTGAATGGTGACAATAACCAGAGACAGCTAGTGAACGGTGACAATAACCAGAGACAGCTAGTGAACGGTGACAATAACCAGAGACAGCTAGTGAACGGTGACAATAACCAGAGACAGCTAGTGAACGGTGACAATAACCAGAGACAGCTAGTGAAGGGTGACAAAAACCAGAGACAGCTAGTGAACGGTGACAATAACCAGAGACAGCTAGTGAACGGTGACAATAACCAGAGACAGCTAGTGAACGGTGACAATAACCAGAGACAGCTAGTGAACGGTGACAATAACCAGAGACAGCTAGTGAACGGTGACAATAACCAGAGACAGCTAGTGAACAGTGACAATAACCAGAGACAGCTAGTGAACGGTGACAATAACCAGAGACAGCTAGTGAACGGTGACAATAACCAGAGACAGCTAGTGAACGGTGACAATAACCAGAGACAGCTAGTGAACGGTGACAATAACCAGAGACAGCTAGTGAACAGTGACAATAAACAATGACAGCTAATGAACATACACAAGAGACTTACCTATTATGTTGCATATGACTTTTCACTAAATGTCCTGCCGCCAATGCTGACATCAACGACAGTTCTCCAGCCAACACAGTACTACAAATAATTTGTGCAAATGTCCTGGCATTCTTTCCAGGTGTTTCACTGGCTCCTTGGACTCCAAGCATCTGGAATAATAACACATACAAATAGTAAATATATACTGACACAAGATCAGGGTAGATATATTGACACAGGATCATGGCAGATATATTGACACAGGATCAAGTCACTTATTCTGATGCAGGGTCAGGGCAGATATACTGATACAGGATCAGGGCAGACATACTGATACAGGATCAGGGCAGATATACTGATACAGGATCAGGGCAGATATACTGATACAGGATCAGGGCAGATATACTGATACAGGATCAGGGCAGATATACTGATATAGGATCAGGGCAGATATACTGATATAGGATCAGGGCAGATATACTGATACAGGATCAGGGCAGATATACTGATACAGGATCAGGGCAGATATACTGATACAGGATCAGGGTAGATATACTGATATAGGATCAGGGCAGATATACTGATATAGGATCAGGGCAGATATACTGATACAGGATCAGGGCAGATATACTGATACAGGATCAGGGCAGATATACTGATATAGGATCAGGGCAGATATACTGATACAGGATCAGAGTAGATATACAGAGAAGATGAGGGCAGATATACTCATATCAATTTTTAAAAATAAAATGGTGTCTACTTACCTTTAAGCATGCAGCTTGTGGTGACAGATGTGTTCCACCCCCAACTGTTCCAAGCTCAAGAGAGGGCATTGTACAACTGATATAAAGATCAGAATTATTTTCACCTGTTGCTTCCATTAATGTTATACAATTAGAACTGCACACATTTTCTGCTGGATCCTGGTGAAATAACGGTAGAATTTACTGAGATATGGGGTTGTGTAAGTGTTTGCATGATTAGAATGTGTGTGTGTGTAATAATCATCATCATCATCACAGTTTAATAGCAGATCTCCATTTTTTCATGTTTGTATGTGTTAGAGAGGCTGCCACACTGTGAGGTTAGACAAGTCAAGTGACCATGTCTTGCTTATATATATATATATATATATATATATATATATATATATATAACACACAGTCCACGCTGTAATGTGGCCGTGTAGGTAACACGGTAAAAGCTCCCAGTTCCACACTGTAAATGTGGTTGGTGTTAGGAAGGGCATCGAGCTGTAGAAAACCCGCCAGACAGTCCTATGCAAGCAAGACAACCACTCTTGCCTCAAGTGGGAAAACCCCCGTCCAAACCCATGCAAGCGTGGAATATGGACGTTAAACGATGATGATGATGATGATGATGATGATAATATATATATATATATATATAAATAAATAATTGTTTCTTCTTTGGACACAAGGCCAGCAATTACCAGTACATTACTGGTATTTTATTTTATCGACCCTGTAATAATAGTGAAACGAAGCCATCGAATAGGACCGATACATTTTTGGAAGATTTCCCACTCACTCAATAGTTTAATTAAGTCAGTATCATTAAGACACCAACTCAAGGGAAATTAGAGTGGATACTTATACGTTAAACAGTGAGAAAAACGATTTTGTTTGGGTAAAACATTTGATTTTCCAGCTCCAGACCAATGCATTATTTTCAGCGACTCCTTCTGCTAGTAGCAGTCCATATATATATATATATATGTTTGTTACCAACATGACCACCTTACTGGGTGGACTGGGTGATTTTTTGTGTCACCTACAACATCCACCTTACACAGTGGACTGGGTGCTTGTTTTTTTCTTTTAAATATAACAAGTTATGTTGGTACGACAACACCCAGTCCAAACTTATGAGGTCGTGTAGGTGTCATGACAAAAAAAAAACACAGTCCACGCTGTAATGTGGCCGTGTAGGTAACATGGTAAAAGCTCCCAGTTCCACACTGTAAACGTGGTTGGTGTTAGGAAGGGCATCCAGCCGTAGAAAACTTGCCAGACAGTTCTATACGAGCGAGACACGGTCACCCGACCAATCTTGCCTCAAGTGGGGCAATTCCCGCCTAACCCATGCTAGCGTGGAAGATAGACGTTAAACGATGATAACAAATATAAGTAAAACTTACTTGACCAGTTGCTATATACACAGCAGTAACAATGTTAGCAGCATGAGCGTTGAAGCCACCTTGTGCACCGGCCATTGCAGAACCAATTAGGTTTTTAACTATATTTAAGTCTATTAATGCAGGTACACTAGTTTTTAGGACCTCACGTACAACCTTTTCAGATATTACTGCTTCACTCACCACAGACTTACCCCGACCATTAATCCTGTACAAAGAGAAAGAAAAAACAGGCTGAGCAATATATATCTGACAAAGTACAGAGACATTACTGTAAGTCTTGATATATATCTAACAAAATACAGAGACATTACTGTAAGTCTTGATATATATCTAACAAAATACAGAGACATTACTGTAAGTCTTGATATATATCTAACAAAATACAGAGACATTACTGTAAGTCTTAATATATTTCTGACAAAGTACAGAGGCATTACTGTCAGTCTTAATATATTTCTAACAAAATACAGAGGCATTACTGTAAGTCTTGATATATATCTAACAAAATACAGAGACATTACTGTAAGTCTTGATATATATCTGACAAAGTACAGAGGCATTACTGTCAGTCTTGATATATTTCTGACAAATACAGAGACATTACTGTAAGTCTTAATATATATCTGACAAAGTACAGAGACATTACTGTAAGTCTTAATATATTTCTGACAAATACATTCTTATCTTGCAGTTTTATAATGAAATGATTTTGATTGTAAATGAGTATTGAAGAGCTTGAAGAGGTTTTATTTAATGAGACAAGATGAAAACTAATTCAGTAGAACAGGAATAGGCAAACTTTATTGAGCAGTGGGCCACATAGGATGTGGCTCAACATAAGGTGGGCCCCATAGGATGTGGCTCAACATAAGGTGGGCCCCATAGGATGTGACTCATCATAAAGTAGGCCCCAAAGGATGTGGCTCATCATAAAGTAGGCCACATAGGATGTGGCTCATCATAAGGTAGGCCCCATAGGATGTGGCTTATCATAAGGTGGACCCCATAGGATGTCGCTCATGATAAGGTGGGCCCCATAGGATGTCGCTCATCATAAGGTAGGCTGCACAACTAAAAAAATTTCAAGGCAATTTTGAAATTAGGCATACCACTCAGAAAGCCAATGGGCCACAGTTTGCCCATGACTGTAGAGGGACAACAAGAACAACAAGAGAAAGTGATAACAGAAATATAAACTCACCAATTAATGGCAGCACTTTTTTTGTCTGTACAATAGTTACCACTAACACTTATAATCTCCATATTAGGAAATTTTTCTTTTAATGCTTTAATGGATTTTTCGACTCCCTGAAAAATGAACAAAACAGTATATGAAACGACCACAAAATGAAGATAATTAAAATTTGATATCACGAAAAATAATATTACAACCACAAAATGAAGATAATTAAAATTTGATATCACAAAAAATAATATTACAACCACAAAATGAAGATAATTAAAATTTGATATCACAAAAAATAATATTACAACCACAAAATGAAGATAATTAAAATTTGATATCACAAAAAATAATATTACCTTAGAAACCATATTCATTCCCATGGCATCTCCAGTAGTAGCTACAAATCTAATAAATAAATATCTTCCTGCTTGACTTGTTTGTAAACTAGTTAAATTAGCAAAACTAAAAGAAAAGAAAGAAACATCAATATTTTATACAATAATTGTTTCTACTTTAGGCACAAGGCCAGCAATTACCCAGTACATTACTGGTACTTTATTTTATCGACCCCGTAAGGATGAAGTTAACCTCGGCGGGAGCCAATAATAATGGTTTCTAATGTAGGTACAAGACCAACAATTTTAGGGAAGCGGGTGGAGAAAGTCAATTAAATCCATCCCAGTGTATTACTGGTACTTTATTTTATCGACCCCATAAGGACGAAATGTGGAATAAAGTATTTTGCTCAAGAATGCAATACACCAGCCAGTTCAGGAACCAAACCCACGATGTTATAATCGTGAGTCCAACACCTTCAGCTCTAGGCCATGAGCCTTCAAAACAAATTATAGTAAAGATTTGGATTTTTATTTAATGATACATAAAAACTAAAGATTTAAATACTTACCAACTGGTTTCATTAAATTTCTTTTGAACAAAATGGAATGCTTCGTTATCATTAAGCCAAAATTTTAATTTCCTGCAAATAAGATAATCACAAAATAATTAGCCTGTCAAAGGGAGGTGGGGGTAAAATATATCTTTTAGAACTGAAACAGAAGCTTCGCTGTAACATTTACTAAATAATTGTTTCTACTTTTGGCACAAGGCAAGCAATTACCCCATTGCATTACTGGTACTTTATTTTATCGACCTCATGAGGATGAAAGGCAAAAATAACCTTGGCGGGATTTGAACTCAGAAATGGGTCATAACTCCATGCTGCAAAGTATGGAGTTATGACTCTACCGATACTGTCAATCTACCACCCAAAATTGATTAAATAATTGTTTCTACTTTTGGCACAAGGCCAGCAATTATGCCAGTGCATTACTGGTACTTTATTTTATCGACCCCGTAAAGATGAAAGGCAAAGTTAACTCTTTGCTGCAAAGTATGGCGTCCGACCCTCTACCGATATAGTCTAAACATGTGGTGTATAAATCCACTGAATGGAAAAAATGGGTGTGCTGACACCCATTTTAGAATGTGAAGAGCTGGAACAAATATTACAATGGCATTTGTCCAACGCTCTACTGACTCGGCCAAACATTTGCAACATATTTAATTAATCAATAATTCTTTTTTACATTGACACAAGGTCAGCAATTTGAGGGAAAGGAAGAGGGGGAAAGAAGTCAATTACACCAGCCCCAGTATTTAACTGGTATCATATTTTATCAAACATTGAAAGGATGAAGGGCAAAGTTGACGCCGTCGGGATTTGAACTCAGAATGTAATGTGCTGGAACGAATAACACAATGGCATTAATCCAACATTCTAATGACCACCCTGCCAATCCATCGTTGTAGTTAATTGATTGATTTTGGGAGTAAAAACCCAGCGTCCACATACTCCCTCCACAACACTAATATCAAGAAGTCTTCCTGTGAACGTGACCTGGGCATTACGGTCAGCAGCGATTTGCGTTGGACGAGGCACGTCTCTAAAATTGTCAAGAGGGCCGAGGGTGTCTTAGCATCACTTAGCAAGACCTTGTCAGCCGCTCTCCAGATATCTATTTAAGGCTGTATACAGCTATGGTGCGACCACACTTAGAATTTGCATCACCAGTCTGGAACCCCCATCTTGCTCAGGACATTGACCGCCTGGAAACTGTTCAGAGACGTGCAACCAAGCGAATACCCTCCATCAGGCATCTACCATACTCTGAGCGCCTTGCTTCCCTGGGCATGGATTCATTGAAGCTCCGACGCCTGGCAACTGACTTGGTAAACACCCACAAAATTGTTAACCATGTTGCCAACAACAACCCTGAGTACCTTTTTGATTTCCATGTGTCTAACACACGTGGACATGCCCACAAAGTAAGAAAACAGCACAGTTCCCATGACTTTCGGAAACATTTTTTCACGCTCAGAGTTGCTGAAGCATGGAACAAACTACCTGCATCAGTTGTTAGCTGTCGAGACACTGCATCCTTTAAGGCCTCCATGCTTCCCGAGATCCGCCAACACTACAGCTAACACATACACACATGTACTTCCCTGGCATTTGTGTATTATTCTATGTACTATATTGACGAGTTGTAGTGCACCTGAGCACTTTACACAATAATTTCATTATTATTTTTCATTATTATAACGAATTACTTACATGCATTCTTCAGCTGTTGGAAACCGCACAACTGGACCTCTAGTCATACCGTCACTTAACAGAAAGCTGCGTACGCCAGTACTTTTCTGAGTTTAAAGAGAGGAAAAACAAAAATACATATATATATATATGATATATATAGACACTGTAAACGTGGTTGGTGTTAGGAAGGCATCCAGCTGTAAAAAAAACCTGCGAGAGACGCTGCCGTGTGAGCGAGACATGGTCTCCCGACCAGTCCCACATCAAATGGAACAAAACTGTCTAACCCATGCTAGCGTGGAAGATTGATGTTAAACGATGATGATGAGTATGATGATATAGCGGAATTCATCATCATCATCATCGATTAATGTCTTTCTTCCATGCTAGCATTGGTTAGACAGGTTTGTCCCATTTAGAGCCAAGTTGCGTCGGGTATTTTTATCAATATTTTATTTTACTTCAGTCAATATAATATTGGATTAAACCTATTAGTTTCTGTATATACTTGTATATAAGATTATCAAGCATCTTTCCAATGACTGGTGGTACCAGTGGCACATCTAGAGTGGCACCCCAACGACTGGAGGTACCAGTGGCACCCCAACAACTGGTGGTACCAGTGGCACCCCAATGACTGGCTGCACCAGTGGTACATCTATAGTGCCACCCCAAGGACTGGCTGCACCAGTTGCACATCTAGAGTGCCACCCGCCACCCCAACGACTGTCTGCACCAGTTGCACATCTAGAGTTCCACCCACCACCCCAACGACTGTCTGCACCAGTTGCACATCTATAGTGCCACCCGCCACCCCAACGACTATCTGCACCAGTTGCACATCTAGAGTTCCACCCGCCACCCCAACGACTGCCTGCACCAGTTGCACATCTAGAGTTCCACCCGCCACCCCAACGACTATCTGCACCAGTTGCACATCTAGAGTTCCACCCGCCACCCCAACGACTATCTGCACCAGTTGCATATCTAGAGTGGCACCCCAACGACTATCTGCACCAGTTGCACATCTAGAGTGGCACCCCAAGTTGCACATCTAGAGTGGCACCCCAACGACTGTCTGCACCAGTTGCACATCTAGAGTGGCACCCCAACGACTATCTGCACCAGTTGCACATCTATAGTGCCACCCGCCACCCCAACGACTATCTGCACCAGTTGCGCATCTATAGTGCCACCCACCACCCCAACGACTATCTGCACCAGTTGCACATCTAGAGTGACACCCCAACGACTATCTGCACCAGTTGCACATCTAGAGTGACACCCCAACGACTATCTGCACCAGTTGCACATCTAGAGTGGCACCCCAACGACTGTCTGCACCAGTTGCACATCTAGAGTGACACCCCAACGACTATCTGCACCAGTTGCAGGAATGTGATTGACTGATTGTAGATCAATATAAAAGAAGTAGTTACTGGAATAATTCTTCACCAACTTACAGAGTTACCAGAAGAAACTGTACCCTAAATAAAAGGAAGTGTATCCCAGAAACCAAGTTACCTTCAATGCGGCGCAGCCCCGGTTTGTGCTGGCAACTAAGCAACCTTCCGTAGTTGCCATGGGAACATAATAATCTTTGTTATTCATATATAATGGTCCTACGACGCCAACAGGTACAGGAATATAACCAATAACATTTTCACAACAAACTCCATAAACCTACAATAGAAAAGTTTGAGAGTGAGAGAGAATGTGTGAGAGTAAGAGAGAGAGAGAGGGAGAGTGAGAGAGAGAGAATGTGTGAGAGTAAGAGAAAGAGAGTGAGAAAGACAGAGAGAGAGTGAGTGAGAGACAAATGAACAGAGAAAGAGGGAAATATACAGGGTGTTCCAAAAGTCAGACCATTTTATATATATATATACACACACACACACATACGTGCATGTATATATATATATGTGTGTGGGTGTGCGTGTGTATATATATAAACATACACATATACAGAGAGAGAGAGAGAGAGAGACTCACAGCAGAATGATCATAGTTCTTAAAAGGAAGTTTTTCCATCACATTTTTATCAATTAAGTTTTCATCAATAAGTTTCCTCCTGAAGAAAAAACAAAAAAAAACAAAGAAAAGAACCATCATTAATTAACCATCATTAATTAACAAATACTAAGATATTTAATGAGTAGCTTGCATGTAGCAATCATTAGTAGCCTCGTTACCTGTTAACGACTGTAACGAGTTGTAGTTATTGTAATATAAAATACTATACTTTGACAATAAATAACCCAGGTTTCTATAAAATATGCTTGTACAAGGGTAGGCTAACAAGTTCATAGGCTGACTATGAAAGAATGATGCTAGAGCTGTGAAATCTTACATGCATTAATTTCAACTCTTCTTATTAATAACTGCATTGTTTTTTTTCCAGGGACTATGTTGAAAAATAAACCACATTTAGTCATTCCATGAGAGTATCTTGGTTAGCCTATGAACTTTTCACCTGACCCTCCTAATTTGATATTGGAATGGTTAAAGTGGTCAATGTGCATCAGTTGGATCAAAATAGAACCATTGTCTTTCTATAAATTTTGTCCACAGAAGTTAAAAGTTTGATAGGACAGTTCAATTATTCTATTTCCCGTTGCTCCTCCTGCCAGGAGTTGTGACCAATAGACAGTGTCAGCAATAGAAAGACCAGTGGAAACATTGTTTCCTTGGTTCTCATTTGACGATCTCAGCCTCACTCGGTAAGCAAACGAGGTCTGAGATCTTGTTGATCATTTGCTCCTATAGCCTACACTAAGCATGTCAAATTGAGGGGCCCCCCTAGGGCCACATATGTGTTGTCTGAGGGCCCCCCTAGGGCCACATATGTGTTGTCTGAGGGCCACATACGACAATTGATTGCGCACATTACAACTAATTTTTAAAATTTTATATTATGAAGATAAAACATGTTCGCACTATCAAAAACTTTGTGTGGGCCGCAGGTGTGCTTGTAAAGGGCCGCATCTTTGACATGCCTGCCTTACATAATCATGACAAAATATCTAAAATAAAGCTGATAACTTTACCTTACTGCAATTCCTCTTTCAAAGTCACCCAAAACCTTTTCCAGTTGGTAACCAGCTATTTGTTTTGTTTTGACAAGATTAATAATTTCTGTGTCACTTAATGCTCCAATTCCTTCCTGTAAAAACAACAACAAAAAACATAACATGGACCAAACAAGAATATGTAACTTGGGCAACATGGATTAATAATAATTTAGCTCAGAGATGGGGAACTTGTTCATGCTGAAAGGCCACATTAACCCTTTAGTATTTACATTACTCTATATTTACTATTATATTTTCATGGTAAAGGCTTTACCTCACATAATATTGAATATCGAATGCATGAGATTTTGATATTATCTATTTTGAGAACAATACCTTAACATCAGTATGAGTGGCTGGTTTGAACAGAAAGAGGTGAGATAATTTTGTCTGGTTTAAATGCTTGTAATGGAATAAGCCACATTAAAAAAAACCATAATTATATATTCCTAAAAATCTACAATATTTTGTAAAAATCTAATTACTATATATTAATTATCGGAAAAAAAAAAGAAGAAAATAACAAGAAAAAAAAAACGAAAAAAATTTAATTTTAAAGCTAACGACCTTTTAATGACTTTATTGTGATTGCTTGTTGTAGGAAAGTATTTTGACATTTGGTTGCTGCATGGAGGTCTGAAGTTTCAACTGAACCTCTAGAGAAGCAGAGAACCAGAATGAATACCATAAAGTATTCTATCCAATGTTCTAATGACACTGCCAATTCCCTGCCTCAACAACTGCAACACTCATCACCAAAACCAACAGCTGTCCATTCCATATTACTTTACAAGAATTTATTGCAGATCATTGTTTTATTTGCCTCGGAAAAATAATTAAAAAGAAAAGGAAGAAATAAAATATATCCACTAACAGCTTCTTTCTTCCCTTTCTGGGACTCTTCAATTTCTGGTAAATTTTTAAAAGGTTTCGAACAATCTGGTGACTGAAGTTGCTGGGAACTTGTCTGTGTAGATATCTCGGCTTTCTTTTTCTGTTCTGTTAAATAAAGACAAACAACTTTAGACCAAGAAACTGCTGTGTAGATATATCAACAGGAAATAGAGCATTTATTTCAACAGGAGATAGAGTCTTTTAAATAAAGTGTATATATTGCAAATTTATACACACAGGGAAACTATTGTTTTTAAACATTTTATGGCAAAAAAAACTGATTAAAAAAAGCATAAAGGAGACCTGAGAGTATTAACGGAAATACATTTAGTTTGATTTTCATTTTTAATAAAAAAAAAACAAAAAAAAACATTCAATTACCTTTCAATAAACTGTCCATACTGCTGTCAATATTAACATCAAAAAATATATATTTTAGTCCTAGCAAGGTGATCAATAACAGAGTTATAACATAATCAACAGTAAGCATTCTGTAGAAATACAAAGAGAGAAGAAAAGGGAGATTATTAATAAACTGGATTCCATCAGAATCAATTTTAGTGCAAGAAAAGATTAACAAAACTAAGATATTTCAGAAATGTCCTCATTATTTCATAACAGTACCAATAAAGTACCAGTAATGAACTGGGTAATTGCTGGCCTTGTGCTTAAAGTAGAAACAATTTTTTCATAACAGTACGAGGGCGGAGGATTGGCAGTAGAATCAGTGGAGCGTCAGACAACATGCTTTGTGGCGTGTAGTTACATCCCTTTGCGTTCTGAGTTCAAATTCTGCCGAGGTTAGCTTCGCCTTTCATCCTTACTGGGATCGATAAAATAAAGTACCAGTCACGCACTGGAGTCGATTTAATCGACTTTCCCCTCTGCACCAAGTCCACTCTGTAGAGTGGTACTACAATAAACTGCACCCAGTCCACTCTGTAAAGTGGTACTACAATAAACTGCACCAAGTCCACTCTGTAGAGTGATACTACAATAAACTGCACCCAGTCCACTCTGTAGAGTGGTACTACAATAAACTGCACCCAGTCCACTCTGTAGAGTGGTACTACAATAAACTGCACCAAGTCCACTCTGTAGAGTGGTACTATAATAAACTGCACCAAGTCCACTCTGTAGAGTGGTACTACAATAAACTGCACCAAGTCCACTCTGTAGAGTGGTACTACAATAAACTGCACCCAGTCCACTCTGTAGAGTGGTACTACAATAAACTGCACCCAGTCCACTCTGTAAAGTGGAAGTGTTGGTACCACAATAAACTGCACTCTTATTTCACTTCCAAGTTACACCACACTTCACATAAAGGCATCATGGAGCCAGCCTTTTCGTTCGTAGAGAGAAACCTTTTGTTGTCAACCACGACAGTAGCTCCCCAAACATCTTCCAGTCTGTTCTTATTTTGTTAAAATCTAACATCAGTTATTTATTTATTTAATCAATTTAAACGTCCGTATAGAGCTAGTAAGCCGTGGGGAAGTATATTGTCTAATATGCCTACTTCTAGCTGTTTTACAGCCTCCCTTGCTTCCCATTTTTTATTTATTTTTATTTATACTTATTTTGCCTCCAGTTGGCTTTCCTTATTTAAATTATTTTATTTTTATACACACTTACCTCTATCTTGTTTTGTTTCTTCTGTTTTTCAACTGTAAGAGTACAGTTGAAAAACAGAAGAAAAAAACAAGATAGAAGTAGGCATATTAGACAAGGCGAATATGCGAGGATTTCGAAGAGATGGCCACCTAGCTTCGTAAAAATCGAAATGAATGAATGAGAGAAAAGGGAGGTAATGGCGACGGTTAGAGAGACGTGGTTTATTTCGAAAACAAAGTCGAAGTATTCACGTTGTGAAACAAGTGAATGATACTAACAACAATATTAATGTGAACAGGACATTTTGAAATTGGGGAAGAGAAATACCTGTAGAAGAAATAATTGTTTCTACTTTTGGCACAAGGCCAGCAATTACTCAGTACATTACTGGTACTTTATTTTATCGACCCTGTAGAAGAAATAATCTATGGATGTCTGGAATATAAGTTGGAAATATTTAGAAATCCATTTAGCCTTTCAGAAATCAGAAGTCTGTCTGTGTGGCTTCGTCACCACAGGAATGAAGGAATGAGAGAAAAAAAGGGAGGGTTAGGGAGGTAATGGCAGGGGTTAGGGATGACTTTCATAGAGAGAGAGAGGCATAATGTCCAACGTGGTTTATTTCGAAAACAAGGTCGAAGTATATACATTGTGGAAACAAGCGAATGATAATAATTGTTTTGAATTTTGGCACAAGGCCACCAATTATCCCAGTGAATTACTGGTACTTTATTTTATCAACCCTGTAAGGATGAAAGGCAAAGTTAACCATAACAGGATTTGAACTCAGACCATAAAGGGCCGTAACTCTTTGCTGCAAAGGATGGCGTCAGACCCTCTACCAATACTGCCAATAATGTGAACAGGACATTTTGAAATTGGGGAAGAGAAATACCTGTAGAAAGAAATAATCTATGGATATTCCTATCAGAACGTACCTGTTGATATTGAACTGCCAATACGATATCTCTGGTTGGATTTTATGATTCATATCTGATGTAGGTAGTATATTTTGGTATAACATAGTATCTGCACTCTTGACACTGTCAGTAATCCACCGACTGTAGACATGCACAAAAATCAGGCCGGCAGACTGAAACAAAATATAATAAAATTTAACTCATCGCTAAAATTTTAAAAACATGGAACAAACTACTTGTATCAAATGTTAGCTGTTGGGACACTGCAGCCTTCAAAACTTCCATGCTTATCATCATCATCACCGTTTTATGTCCGTTCTTCCAAGCTAGCATGGGTTAGATGGGTTGTCCTGTTGTGGGCAGTGTCTGGTCGGCTGACCATGCCTTGCTCATACAGGAACTGATTTGGTTTGATTTCTACAGCTGGATGCCCTTCCTAACACCAATCTCATTTACAGTGAGTGCTGGGTGCTTTTTCGTGGCGCCTACACATCCACTTTACAGTGTGGGCTGGGTGCTTTTTTGCCGTGGCACCTCCACGACCACCTTGCGGGGGGGGGGGGGGGGGGGCATATTGTCTATATGCTTCAGCTTGTACCCATGGGAGGTCGGGTACTCTGTATTACTGCGTGACGCCAGAGGTCACGGTCGTGTGTCATTGCCTTTGAGAGGTGTAATTGGGTAAGGTCGGCTTTTATCACCTCATCCCAGGTCATCTTGGGTCTCCCCACTCCGCGGTTTCCATTGACTTCTAGTGCTCTGCACCTTTTTATGCAGCTGTCATCCTTCATATGCATCACATGTCCATACCAGCACAACCGCCTCTCCTGCACACAGCATTTGATTCCTCTTATGCTCAGTCTTTCTCTCAATTCATTTATGCTTTGTCGTTCACGTATATTACTGTTACACATCCATCGGAGCATGCAGGCTTCGTTTCTCTCTAATCTACGTAAGTCTTCCACCTTCAGCGCCCAGGTCTCACTACCATGCAACATCGCTGTTCGGATACACGCATCATACAGTCTGCCTTTCATTCTGAGGGAGAAGCCTTTTGCAGCTAGCAGTGGTAGATAGTACTCGTATATAAGATTATTAACCATCTTTCGAACAACAACCCTGGGCACCTTTTTGAATTCCATGTCTAACACCCGTGGACATGCTTACAAAATCAGAAAACAGTACAGCTCCTATGACTTTCGGAGACATTTGTCACACTCAGAGTTGCTGAAGCATGGAACAAACTACCTGCATCAATTGTTAGCTATCGGGACACTGGTGATGATGGTGGCGATGATGATGATGATGATGATGGTGAAGGTGATGATGATGATGATGGTGATGATAAGATGCAGCACCATTCTCATGAAATAACAAACAAAAGTAATACAAAACTTCTCACCATAATAATTTTAACCACTTGTATCACAGGATTTAACTTCTGCCCTTCGTTGCCATTTTTGTTCATTATATATTGAAATTTTGATATGGGTTGATCATGGTTTGTGTCATGACAAAGCTAAAATATAGAAGAGACAGTTGGTTGGTTAGTTGGTTGGTTGATTGGTTCGTTAGTCGGTTTAATAATTTACAATAGATTCCAGTAATTCATTAAGCCTTTCATTAGAGACAATAAGTAAATAAATAAAATAATTTAATTAAAAAATAAAACAAATAAAAATAAATAAAAATCAATTAATTAATAAAACAAATAAAAAATAAATAAAATAGATTTATTAAAAATAAAAAATAAATTTATTAATAAAAAAAAACAAAAAAAAACAAATAGATTAATAAAAAAATAAAATAAATAAATTGATTAAAATAAAAAGAAAATAAATTAAAATAAAATAGCAGAGAATGCCCCTCACTGTCCACACTGTCTGGGACCACATCATTAGAGTAACAATGTTACAAATAATTTTGAAAATAATCAAGAATTTGGTGGAATTTAGTAATATAGATAACTTTCTCATTTTTTGGAACCTAACTTAACAAAAGTTATGATGGAAGGTTTTTTTTTTTTTGTTAGGTAAATTGTATGTATGTATGGTCCCGTACCTCCTGGTGAAGTCGTAGGGAGTACTGTAGTGACATACAGCATTTCTTGGGCATTTTTAACCCTTTAGTGTTCTAACCGGCTAAAACCGACCAGAATTCTCTACCTCTTTCTGTTGAAACTGGCTGTAGCTGGTCACTCAAACTGATGTTAAGGTATTGTTTTCAAAATCTCATAGATTCGATATTATGTGAGGTAATTATGTGAGGTAAAGCCTTTACTATTAAAATATAATAGTATATATAAAATATGTGTAGGCGTGTGGCTGAGTGGTTAGAAAATTGGATTCGCAATCGTAAGGTTGTGAGTTCGATTCCTGAACCAGGCGATGCGTTATGTCCTTGAGCAAGACACTTTATTTCACGTTGCTCCTTCTACCTGGAGTTGCGACCGATAGATAGTATTAGCAATTGGAAAGACCAACAGAAACATTGTTCCCTCAGTCCGATTTGACGAAAGTCGATCGTTCCTTTATATAAAATAATTGTTTCTACTTTAGGCACAAGGCCAGCAATTTACCCAGTGCATTACTGGTACTTTATTTTATCGACCCCCGTAAGGACGAAAGGCAAAGTTAAAATAATGTGAATGCTAAAGGGTTAAACCTGGTGGAGCCCATCTCCTCTCCAGGTCTGAATACAGCAGATGTTTTCCAGAGACGGAACATAAAGCCTATTCCTATAGCGTCACAATTAATGTTAGAATTACCATTTAACCCTAGCATGTCAAACTGAGAGTCCCCCGGGGGTCACATGTGTGTTGCCTGACGGCCACACACAACAACTAATTGCCCACATTACAATTATTTTTTTTTCATTTTATATTACAAAGATAAAACATGCTCACAATGTAAAAATCTTTGTGCGGGCCACAGGTGCGCTTGTAAAGGGCCGCATGTTTGACATGCCTGATCTAACCCATGCAAGTGAAGAAAAAATAAATATTAAATGATGATGATGATGATGATGATGATGTCAGTACATCACAGTTGTTCACCCAACACTCACTGTAAATGAAGTTGGCACTAGGAAGGGCATCCAGCTGTAGAAACCCAGCCCAAATCAGTTCTGTATGAGCAAGACATGGTCACCAGACCATGTCATTGCTCACAACAGGATAACTTGTCGAACCCATGCCAGTGTGGAAAAGTGTACGTTAAACAATGATGATGATGAAACCGAATATAATTTAGATGACAACAACAGTTATTCAATTCACAGATAAATTACTTTGAAATGTTGGTTTGTAATACTTACCTCAAGCATCAATGCCAGGCAGGCCGGGTGGAATGTCATGAGTGCTAAATAGTTGGCTAACACAGAAAGACAAGCAAAACAACTGATAGTCTCTAGATGTTTCCAGCCTGTAGTGAAATAGAGAAAGTAAAATGGTGAAGACTAGATATCATTTGACATGAACAACATGGAGTAAAGTCAGGAACATTCTGAGAGTTTGGGTAAGATGGAGTAGAAGAGGAAGGAGATGAAGGAAAAGAAGTAAAAATAAGATGGTTGCTTCTGACAGGACCTGCTGGAAGGAGTGTTTGAAGACTAACCCCACAACCCTCTCAGGAATAAGTGGGAGGATAAGAAGAAGAAAAAGAAACAAAAAGAAAAAGAAGTTTTATAAAATAGAACCAGGGTCAGTTTCATGCAGTTTTGATATGAAAAAGGGTTTCAATTAATTAAGAAAGGTGGCGAATTAACGAGAAAAAGGGAACATTATTATCAGATAATTTAACTTACCAGATAGTGTTCCTACACCAAACACTAGTGTCTGTACTATAGCATCTAGAGTAATGACTGGGCCGAGCTTGGACATACCTAGGGCTATATTTTCCTGGACTTCATACTGAAAGCAAATGAATTTCATGTTCATAAAAGATCAATTAATTAAAAATCAACATATTAACCCTTTAGCATTTACATTACTCTATATTTACTATTGCATTTTCACAGTAAAGGCTTTACCTTACATAATTATCTCACATAATATCGAATCTATGAGATTTTGATATTGTTTATTTTGAGAACAATACCTTATCATAAGTATGAGCAGCCGGTTTGAACAGAAAGAATTCTAGCTAGATATGGCCGTTTTAAATGCTTAAGGGTTAAATAAGCCATAAAAATCACCACATCAAACACAACCTCGACCTTCCATCTTTCCCAGTTCTCCAGTACCCAATCCTCAGTTTTCCAATCTCCAGTCAATCTTTAGTTATTCACTAACTTTCTCCTTGTCCATTTGTTGGTGTTGCCTATCTCTTATCAGTACTGTATAAATTAGTGAAAAAGTAGAATACATAAAAAGAAGAAGGAATAAAATGGAAGGGTGTCTTACAGGTGAAGTTGATCCCAAGGCAAAACAACCGAGAGTACTGGCACTGGACAGATCAATGAGTAGAAGTAAACAGGGAAAGGCCTCACTGCAACAGAAATAAATATATTTAGTAAATATCCAATCAAATCCAATCCCATCCCATCTAATCCAAGACCCTCTCACAACTTTTTGGGGAGAAACCCCTCCCTGGTTGACCTCCACTTCTTTCTGTTTGGTTTTGGTCATGTCAGGGTTTGTAGCCATACTCACCACTGTGGGTTGGTGAAGCTATTTAACCCACAGTTGGGGTGGTTGGTTGTTGACTCTGTGGAGTTCATATTCCCTGCTAATCAAGAGTTGGACAGTTCTTCACAGACCAAGTCAGTACTCAAGTGGCTACTGAGCTCCCAACCACTCTACTGAGTGGACCTCATCCTCACCTCTCTATCACCAACCACTCTACTGTGTGGACTTCATGGGCCCGTCTCTATCACCAATCACTCTACTGAGTGGACCTCATCCTCCCCTCTCTATCACCAACCACTCTATTGAGTGGACCTCATCCTCTCCTCTCTATCACCAACCACTCTAGTGTGTGGACCTCATCCTCTCCTCTCTATCACCAACCACTCTACTGTGTGGACTTCATGGGCCCGTCTCTATCACCAATCACTCTACTGAGTGGACCTCATCCTCCCCTCTCTATCACCAACCACTCTATTGAGTGGACCTCATCCTCTCCTCTCTATCACCAACCACTCTACTGTGTGGACCTCATCATCACCTCTCTATCACCAACCACTCTACTGTGTGGACCTCATCATCACTCATCATCACCTCTCTATCACCAACCACTCTACTGTGTGGACCTCATCCTCACTCATCATCACCTCTCTATCACCAACCACTCTACTGTGTGGACCTCATCATCACTCATCATCACCTCTCTATCACCAACCACTCTAGTGTGTGGACCTCATCATCACCTCTCTATCACCAACCACTCTACTGTGTGGACCTCATCATCACCTCTAACACCTGCAGTCTCATGTTGTCATTGTTATAAAGAAAAAAATTCAAATTTGGCAGAAGAATAAAAAGGACTTACGTGAGGCCTGTATGGTCACTCTTAACTAGATTTAGAGCAGCAACACTAAATAGCAGGCTGGAGAACAGAGCAAATAACAGAGACACACCTGAAATAGAAAGTTAGAGTACATAGGTGAGATAGGTAGAGTACACAGGTGAGATAGGTAGAGTACACAGGTGAGATAGGTAGAGAACACAGGTGAGATAGACAGAGTACACAGGTAAGATAGGTAGGGTACACAGGTGAGATAGGTAGAGTACACAGGTGAGATAGGTAGAGAACACAGGTGAGATAGACAGAGTACACAGGTGAGATAGGTAGGGTACACAGGTGAGATAGGTAGAGTACACAGGTGAGATAGGCAGAGTACAGGGGTGAGATAGGTAGAGTACATAGGTGAGATAGGTAGAGTACACAGGTGAGATAGGCAGAGTACAGAGGTGAGATAGGCAGAGTACAGGGGTGAGATAGGTAGAGTACACAGCTGAGATAGAGTACATAGGTGAAATAGTTAGAGTACAGGGGTGGATAGCTAGAGTACACAGGCGAGATAGAGTACTTATGTGATAAGAATAATAATTACTGACCTAGCAAATAATGAGATCCAATTTTCTTGAGGTCCCGAAATTTGAAATAAAGTGACATAACAGCCACATATCTCGCTATTTTAATCCCAATCGTAGTGAAAGACTGCATTTTCTGCCAAATTAAAGACAACATTTATTTCAAACAATGACTTTTTTTTTAAATGGAAGAAATTTAAAAGACACACAGGGGAAAAAATAATCTGTTGTTTCTTGTGAGAATCGTTGTGTGTATGTGTATATGTGAGTGTGCATATACGTGGGTATGTGCGCATATATGTATGCATGTGTGAGTATGTATGTGTGTGCATGTGCGTATGTGTGTATGTATGGGAGAGATAGAGGGAGAGATGGTTAAAATATTTACTTACATCCATGCTAGAACATGCATAGTTCCAGCCACAGATGTTCACTTCGTTTGTATACATTGACATCGATATGAAGCACAGAGTTACCGTCAGTGTTCCAATAATCACCTCCCATGGATGCAAGGCACAGAACTTGCCATAGGCCCAAAACGCTGATTTTAACATCACACTAGCTGTGTTTAGACTTTGACTAAATGCCAGCATTTTACCAAATTTCTAAAAAAAAAAAACCAAAAAAACAAGAAATTAGAGAGAGAGAAAGAAGAAAAACGAATGTGTCCATTTTATTGAATGATACAATTTATGACATCACACAATACGAGGGTGCACTGTAAAGTTCACAGTCTGACAATGCAGGAATGGTGCAAGAGTGTTCAAATCGTGTATGTATTAATTTCAACTCTTCTGATTCATAACTGCATTGTTTCTGTCCAAGGACTATCATCATCATCATCATTTTACGTCTGCTTTTCCCTGCTTGAAAGGGTGGGACGGGAACTGATTCTGGCTTGATTTCTACAGCTGGATGCCCTTCCTAACACCAACCTCATTTACAGTGAGTGCTGGGTGCTTTTTTTGCCGTGGCACCTCCACGACCACTTTGCAGTGGAATGATATGGACCCCAGTTCCTATCATCTCAATTCTACAGCTGAGTAAACTGGAGCAATATGAAATAAAGTGTCTTGCTCAAGGAAACAACACATCACCCGGTCTGATAATTGAACTCACAACATTTCGATTGCAAGGCCAATGCTCTAACCACTAAGCCATGTGCCTCCATGACTATGTTAATAAATAAACCTCATTTGGTCATGTAATGAGAGTATCTGGATCAGCCTATAGAGGAGTGCTGCCACAGCTGCAACACCATTTTGAGTAATTCTATCTGCGTTTCATGTTTAGAGAGAAACCTTTAGCGGCCAATAGTGAACTTTTCTGAACTTTTTCCACCCCGTTCTGACTCTGGCTACTGTACTTTCAGAGCACCCTCCACCACTGCTGATTTTGTCACCCAGGTAGAACCATCTGGGTAATGGAAGGAGCTAGTATCATGTGGGCACTTGCTACTTATTGCACCTGAACACCGGCCACATATAAAATCTATGTTCTTAGTTAGCTTACCTGTGATCCCACTACATCTTTTATGCACCCATACTTTGCATTTAGGATATAAAATGGAGTTTCTGCCTACTCCTTTCCTACACACTGAGCATGGCCATTTCCCAGAGGGGACCAGTGCCCTATTTTCCTTCCTACATACTAGAACTTTAGCCTTAGACAAGTTAATTTTAAAGCCTTTTGATTCTAGGCCATGCTTCCATGTTTGGAATTTCTTCTCTAGTTCAGCCATTGATTCAGCTATGAGCATTAGATCATCTGTATATAGAAGTTCCCATGGGCAGCCGGTCTTGAACTCCTCTGTTATAGCCTGAAGGGCAACAATAAATAGGAGAGGGCTAAGGACAGAGTCCTGATGAACACCAACTTTTACGCTAAATTCTTCACTATATTCGTTGTTAATTCTAACCTTGCTGACTGTTTCTTTATACATGGCTTGTATAGCTCTCACAAGCCATTCATCAACACCTAGTTTTCTAAGAGCCCACCAGATAATGGAGCGGGGGACTCTGTCAAAGGCTTTCTCCAAGTCAACAAAAGCTAAGTATAGGGGTTTACTTTTAGCAAGGTACTTCGCCTGTAGTTGTCGTTCAAGGAAAAGACCATTTGTGGTACTTTTACCTGACACAAACCCAAACTGCATTTCATCTAGATCAATTTGCTCTCTGATTAGTTGCGCTATAACTCTTTCTGTGACCTTCATGACCTGGTCAATTAATTTAATGCCTCTATAGTTTCCCCTATCTAAGCGCATCTCCTTTACCCTTGTAGCAGTTAATGATGATGCTGCTACGCCAGTCATTTGATATGACCCCATTCTGTATGACTTGGTTTACTATCCGGGTGACCATAGTGTGTACCACCTATCCAGATGCTTTCAGCATTGCAGCAACTATCTCTGAAGGCCCAGCTGCTTTGCCTGTCTTCATATCTTTGATTGCCTTACTTATTATACTACCTTCAACTTGCACTGCTGGTCCCTCTATTTGATCGATTTGGGGCAGACTATCTTTTTCCCACTTGTTCTCCTCATCTAGTAGCCTCTCATAGTGACACTTTCAAGCTACCTTCTTATCAGTATCAGTGATGGCAAGTATACCATCATCATTACGGACACACTTCTCATATATCAAATATATAAGAACCCTAGAGCAATATATATATATATACACACACACACACATGTATATATATATATATATATATATATATATATATGCACACACATACATATATACACCCATATATATATATTATGGTGGTTAGAAACTATCAAGAGAGCATGTCTGCAGGTCTTCAGAGAAAGAAAAAAACTTGAATAAGAAACAAAAATAAAAACAAAACAATTTCTCACCGATCTCCAAAAGGTGCTTTTCTATAAACTTATCAAAGATATTGTGAAAGAACGAAACCACAAATTCCCCTGATTGAAACCACAAATTCCCCAATGACGCAATTGTTATAAGAATTGTTTCTATTTCAGGATAAACCAGTCACAGGTGGTACACGACCTATTTACGTCTCAAATAATGATCATCTATATTGTACATTTTAGTGATGAAAATAAGTGTTTTCGTTTTACTCTATTTTATCTAGAAATGTTATTAAAGAGAAGGAAAAACAAACGAACAATGTATGTGAAAGACACAAGAAATATAAGGTCGTGGCATTGACGTAATCCGTTTCCTATAAAATGCATCTGTAAGTTTCGTTTTCATAGAATTACTTATATTGTAACAAGTTTACTCACAATCTAAATATAAAAGTATTTCTTAATATATATTTATATAAATATAAACTTACCAAATGCCGATTGCTGGCGTTAAAAACCAAAATATAGATTGATGTTGACTGTTATAATCCATGATGTAAAGAGATGTCATACATTTTTTAAAACGGTGCGAAAAGCTTGAGTTCCTTGCTCATACTTGTCCCGTTTGTAGCATAAGTATTAGTTGAAGTCTATCAACTTTGGCGGTGAATGCAAGGGACATAATTCAATAAACGTTAGGAGAAAAACTATGGTAACAAATTAGGAACATCACAAAAATGTTACTATCTTCTTAAAATAGTAAAAAACTGGATTGACTTATTATGAAAAATGTAAAACTTTACAATATTTTTTCTATTTATACGAATATAATGTCTACTTAATATCGAAACTTGTTATTTAATTAATCAGACGATAAAAATTAATTCTCGTTTGGGTTTCCATACATGTTGTTAGTTGACGATTAATGTTTTTTAAATATTTTTGCATGTCGAGGCGCGTCCTTTGAGTTTGTTACTAACGGCTTTCTTGGAGCTTCGCCGATACCTTGCTGTCAGCTTTTATGCTCGTTTCAGGATAATGTTTTAGCAAATTTTCATTACTTAGCGATGTGGGATTCGTCGTGTCTACTCAATAATGGCAGATCCATACAGTTTTGGAGACAAAATCGAAGATTACAATGTATTGAATCTGCTCGGCAAAGGAGGTTTTGCATGTGTTTACCGTGCCAAATGTATGAGAACTGGACAAGATGTAGCTATAAAAATGATCGACAAGAAACTGATGAAGGCTGCCGATATGGTGACAAGGGTTCGAAAAGAAGTGGAGATCCATTCACGTATGAAACATCCAGCAGTTTTAGAACTCTATACCTACTTCGAAGACAAGAATTATGTCTACCTAGTATTAGAGTTGTGTCATCGGGGCGAATTGCATCGCTACCTGAAGGCATACAACAAAGTTCTTTCTGAAGAAGAAGCTGTCGTATTTATGGATCAAATTATTAGCGGGATGATCTATTTACATTCTCATAACATTCTTCATCGAGATCTAACTCTTGCTAATCTCTTACTTACCCGTGAAATGGATGTTAAGATCGCAGATTTTGGCCTAGCTACTCAACTCCAGATGCCCGATGAAAAACACTTTACTATGTGTGGAACACCGAATTACATTTCCCCCGAGGTAGCTATGCGTACATCTCATGGATTAGAAGCAGATGTTTGGTCCCTTGGATGTATGTTATACACATTCCTTGTTGGAAGCCCTCCTTTTGATACAGAGGCAGTTAAAAGCACTCTGAACCGGGTTATTATGGTCGAGTACAACATACCCAGTCACCTTTCTCCGGAGGCTAAAGATCTGATCCAGTTGCTGTTGCGGAAAGATCCGAAAGAAAGAATAGCTCTTTCGGAAATCCCTGATCATCCTTTTATGAAGAAGAGATACCCATTAAGCTATCGTCGTCGGTGCCACCAGAATTATTCTGAGGCCTCGATAGATAGTGGTAAAGGTACAATGAGTACCGGGACGAACAACTGGAGCCGTAATATAAGCCATTCTACGAATGGTTCCAGGAACCGGCCTTTTCTTGGATTGCCTATCCAGGAAATACAAAGTTACATCTCAGAAAAAGACGATTGCAGTTCAGAATTCTCTCCAGAAAATAACAATGTGTTTCCACAAAAATTTCACCAAGGTAAATATTTTGACGTCCACCCGTCTGTTCTCTCTGCTTCGTCCTCGTCTACACGGAATGACAACAGAACTAACCAAAGATTCGGTGATCAGGCGGCTTTCTACCATGGAAGTTCTACAAAACCACCCCTCCTCTTAGAATCTCATCAACATAAGGTACTGTTGAACAAAAATTATATTCCAAATTCATATAATCATCAAGTAAATCTAAATGATTGTAATTATAACAACACTAATAACGCTCAGTGGGAGCGAATTGCAAGTGGTGATAAACCTTTTTACGAAATGGATGAACCTAACTTGAATCCTGCTAAATACCCAGAAAATTCCAGGAGTACTTGTAGCCTCTCATGCAGTGGATCTTTATGCAGTAACAATGCTAATTTGTTATCTAGTGACCCAAGTTCAGGTAGCCAACGAAATTTA
>OZ024751.1:42263916-42271416 GCA_964016885.1 Eledone cirrhosa
ACACACATACTAACAATTAAACACACACACACACACATACTAACAATTAAACACACACACACACACATACTAACAATTACACACACACACACACACACACATACTAACAATTACACACACACACACACACACACATACTAACAATTGATTTATTAACCAAACATTCATACATACTATTCAGACTCCATCATTATTTTATTTATTTATTTTTTACACCAACTCAACACCAACATGCACTCAACACCTACATACCCTCAACACCAACATGCACTCAACACCTACATACCCTCAACACCAACATGTACTCAACACCTACATACCCTCAACACCAACATGTACTCAACACCTACATACCCTCAACACCTATATACCCTCAACACCTACATACCCTCAACACCAACATGCACTCAACACCAACATGCACTCAACACCTACATACCCTCAACACCAACATGCACTCAACACCAACATGCACTCAACACCTACATACCCTCAACACCAACATGCACTCAACACCAACATGCACTCAACACCTACATACCCTCAACACCAACATGCACTCAACACCTACATACCCTCAACACCTACATACCCTCAACACCAACATGCACTCAACACCTACATACCCTCAACACCAACATGCACTCAACACCAACATGCACTCAACACCTACATACCCTCAACACCAACATGCACTCAACACCAACATGCACTCAACACCTACATACCCTCAACACCAACATGCACTCAACACCTACATACCCTCAACACCAACATGCACTCAACACCTACATACCCTCAACACCTACATACCCTCAACACCTACATACCCTCAACACCAACATGCACTCAACACCTACATACCCTCAACACCAACATGCACTCAACACCTACATACCCTCAACACCTACATACCCTCAACACCTACATACCCTCAACACCTACATACCCTCAACATGCACTCAACACCTACATACCCTCAACACCTACATGCACTCAACACCTACATACCCTCAACACCAACATGCACTCAACACCTACATACCCTCAACACCAACATGCACTCAACACCTACATACCCTCAACACCTACATACCCTCAACACCTACATACCCTCAACACCAACATGCACTCAACACCAACATGCACTCAACACCTACATACCCTCAACACCTACATACCCTCAACACCTACATACCCTCAACACCTACATACCCTCAACACCTACATACCCTCAACACCTACATGCACTCAACACCTACATGCACTCAACACCTACATACCCTCAACACCAACATGCACTCAACACCTACATACCCTCAACACCAACATGCACTCAACACCTACATACCCTCAACACCAACATGCACTCAACACCTACATACCCTCAACACCTACATACCCTCAACACCTACATACCCTCAACACCAACATGCACTCAACACCAACATGCACTCAACACCTACATACCCTCAACACCTACATACCCTCAACACCTACATACCCTCAACACCTACATACCCTCAACACCTACATACCCTCAACACCTACATACCCTCAACATGCACTCAACACCTACATACCCTCAACACCAACATGCACTCAACACCAACATGCACTCAACACCAACATGCACTCAACACCTACATACCCTCAACACCTACATACCCTCAACACCTACATACCCTCAACACCTACATACCCTCAACACCTACATACCCTCAACACCTACATACCCTCAACATGCACTCAACACCTACATACCCTCAACACCAACATGCACTCAACACCAACATGTACTCAACACCTACATACCCTCAACACCTACATACCCTCAACACCTACATGCACTCAACACCTACATACCCTCAACACCTACATACCCTCAACACCTACATACCCTCAACACCTACATACCCTCAACACCTACATACCCTCAACATGCACTCAACACCTACATACCCTCAACACCAACATGCACTCAACACCAACATGCACTCAACACCAACATGCACTCAACACCTACATACCCTCAACACCTACATACCCTCAACATGCACTCAACACCTACATACCCTCAACACCAACATGCACTCAACACCAACATGTACTCAACACCTACATACCCTCAACACCTACATACCCTCAACACCTACATGCACTCAACACCTACATACCCTCAACACCTACATACCCTCAACATGCACTCAACACCTACATACCCTCAACACCAACATGCACTCAACACCTACATACCCTCAACACCTACATACCCTCAACACCTACATGCACTCAACACCTACATACCCTCAACATGCACTCAACACCTACATACCCTCAACACCTACATACCCTCAACACCAACATGCACTCAACACCTACATACCCTCAACACCTACATACCCTCAACACCTACATACCCTCAACACCAACATGCACTCAACACCTACATACCCTCAACACCTACATACCCTCAACACCAGCATGCACTCAACACCTACATACCCTCAACACCTACATACCCTCAACATGCACTCAACACCTACATACCCTCAACACCTACATACCCTCAACACCTACATACCCTCAACACCTACATACCCTCAACACCAACATGCACTCAACACCTACATACCCTCAACACCTACATACCCTCAACACCAGCATGCACTCAACACCTACATACCCTCAACACCTACATACCCTCAACATGCACTCAACACCTACATACCCTCAACACCAACATGCACTCAACACCAACATGTACTCAACACCTACATGCACTCAACACCTACATACCCTCAACATGCACTCAACACCTACATACCCTCAACACCTACATACCCTCAACACCTACATACCCTCAACACCAACATGTACTCAACACCTACATACCCTCAACATGCACTCAACACCTACATACCCTCAACACCTACATACCCTCAACACCTACATACCCTCAACATGCACTCAACACCTACATACCCTCAACACCTACATACCCTCAACACCAACATGTACTCAACACCTACATACCCTCAACACCTACATACCCTCAACACCAACATGCACTCAATACCAACATGCACTCAACACCTACATACCCTCAACACCTACATACCCTCAACACCTACATACCCTCAACACCAACATGTACTCAACACCTACATACCCTCAACATGCACTCAACACCTACATACCCTCAACACCAACATGCACTCAATACACTGATGCACTCAACACCTACATACCCTCAACATGCACTCAACACCTACATACCCTCAACACCAACATGCACTCAATACACTGATGCACTCAACACCTACATACCCTCAACATACACTCAACACCTACATACCCTCAACACCTACATACCCTCAACACCAGCATGCACTCAACACCAGCATACACTAATGTTTCTGTTGTTGTTACTATGGCGGTGAATTGGCAGAATCGGTAGAGTGTCGGCTGCCATGCTTTGTTACATGTAGTTACAGCCCTTTACATTCTGAGTTCAATTCCTGTCGAGGTTCACTTTTTACCTTTCATCCTTACGGGGGTCGATAAAATAAAGTAAAGTACCAGTAATACACCAGGTTCGATTGAATCGACTCCCCCCCCCCCCTCCTCCCAAATTGCTGGCCTTGAGCCTATACAAGAAACCATTATCTTCCTCCTTCTTCCTTTTGCTGCTAACTATTCACACTCTGTTTTGTATATAAAGACATTTCATCTTCCTTTGTTGGTCTTTTGGCCTCCAAAACCAAATAAAAAAAAGTAATTAACTAACAAAAACAAACCAACCTAGCTGACGTTTGGACACTTGTGTGACCCATGCTCAGGGTTAGTTCCATGTGAAATCTGTTTCCTACTGTGTGTAGCTATGTGTGTATGTTTGTGGCTATATGTGTACCTATGTGTGTGTGTGTGTTTGTGGTTATGTGTGTGTGTATGTGGCTGTGTGTGTGTGTGTGTGTGTGTGTGCTGGATGTGTTTAGAATGTGTTTACTCGCAAATATAATTTTTGTATTAAAATGTTTAAAACTTATAAAACTACAACAAAACAAATTTTATATTATTTTATATTTTATCAATATTGTCAGCATTGGTTATATTACTCTTGTTGTTTATGTTGATATATATATATATATATATATATATATATATATATATATGTGTGTGTGTATATATGTACATATGTGTATATATATATATATATATATATATATATATATATACACTCATTGTTTTTCCATCATCTTCTTCATGTTGATTAAAAGTAATTATATTAAGAGTGACTACTGCTATCAATATTAATAACAAAAAGGTGGTGGATTGACAGAATCGATGGAGCATCGGACCAAAATACTTTGTAGTATTTAGTCACGGCTCTTTATACTAAGAGGTCAACTTTGCCAAACTTCCTGCTAGGATCAATATCGTCCACTTTTCTACTTCCACCAAATTGCAGGCCTTGTGCCAATGTTAAATATAATAATTATAATATTATATTGTTTTCTTGTTAACAATCTCTCTCTCTCTCTCTCTCTCTCTCTCCAGAGTCAATAAGATAGATACCAGTTATATACTAACGTGCTATGGTTGATACAGAGGATTATGTCCCCCGTTTCCTTGAGCAATTCTTATCTAAGTAAGAAAATGTTAACCTTTTAGCATTTACATTACTCTGTATTTACTGTTGTATTTTCACAGTAAACACTTTATTTCACATAATTATCTCACATTGTTTCGAATCTACAAGATTTTGTTGTTATTTATTTTGGGAATAATACTGAAACATCAGTATGGGCAGCCAGTTATGGCCAGTTTGAACAGAAAGAGGTGAGCGAATTCTGGCCGGTTTGAACAGAAAGAGGTGAGAGATTTCTGGTCGGTTTGAACAGAAAGAGGTGAGAGATTTCTGGCCGGTTTGAACAGAAAGAGGTGAGAGAATTCTGGTCGGTTTGAACAGAAAGAGGTGAGAGAATTCTGGCCGGTTTGAACAGAAAGAGGTGAGAGATTTCTGGTCGGTTTTAACAGAAAGAGGTGAGAGAATTCTGGTTGGTTATGGCTGGTTTAAATGCTAAAGGGTTAAAGAAAAGAAAAGGAATTGATTGACAAGTTTCCACATCTCATTTGCTTACTGAGTTGGGTGGAGCTTGTCAAATGAGACCAAGGAAACAATGTATCCATTGGTTTTTCCATTGCTGTTACTATCTTCCAGTCATGACTCCTGGTAGATAAATATTAGTCTAACATTAATATTGATACTTTTAATACTAAGATTTTCATAACAGATAAGATATAGTCTAATAAATTGATTCCAGTGTATTACTACTACTTAATATAAATATAATGATCTCTAAATCAATAAAATAACAGTATTATCAACATCATTTCAAGTTCAATACTAATATTATCAGATTAACAGTATTGGTAGAGTGTCGGACATTACATAGAGTTATGTCTGTTTACATTCTCAGTTCAAATCCAGCCGAGATTAGCTTTGCCCTTCATCATTACAGGGCTGGTAAAATAAAGTACCAGTAATACACTGGGGTCAATTTAATCGACTTTCCCCCTCCCACCCAAATTGTTGATCGTGTGCCTAAATCAGAAAATAATAATTATTATTATTATTGTTATTATTATTATTATCATCATTATTATTATTATTATTATTGTTAATGTTGTTGGTAGGCAGTTGATTGACAGCAGAATCGGTAGAGCTTCGAACAAAATGCTTCACAGAGTACAAAACCTGCCAAGGTCATCTCTGCCTTTTATCCTTCCATGGTCAATGAAATATAAATAGTACCAGTTACATAATGAGGTTGATATATATATAAATATATACAATTGACTTTCCCCTTTTCAACCAAATTGCTGGCCTTGTGCCTATGTTAAAAAGAAAAAAAATACTATTAATGTTTGTTTGTTTGTTTTTATGTTGAAAAAGAAAAAAACCTGGAGAAAAAAAGAAAACTGTAAAGAACTTTGTATTTATCTTATTAACTAAATTGTTCACCTTGATATTTATCTAGTGTATTAGAAATATGAACACGAGATCCTCCAAAGGAAAATACTTATTTCCTTCAAAGAAAATGTTGACACTCCAATAAATATAAATTCATCTCAATCTTGAAATTTACTTTATTTATTTTTATTTATTTATGACATTTTAAAATTTATTCTGTTTGTTGTTTTAAAAAAAAACTTACTGTATTTACTGGTGCCGAAGACGCTTTGTCCTCGAGGATGCATCCTAATTTTGACAACCAAAATTTTGAAAAAAAATACTAAACGACCTTCGACCTCCAGGATGCATGGTAGATTTTTTAGACTTATTTTAGGAAAAAAGTAGCGTCTTCGATGCTGAGAAATACAGAGGCTTAAATTTACACTCTTTCATTTTGTGTTCTTTCTGTCATCATCATCATCATCACCGTTTTACGTCCGTTCTTCCACGCTAGCATGGGTTAGACGGGTTGTCCTGTTGAGGGCAGTGTCTGGTCGGCTAACCATGCCTTGCTCATACAGGAACTGATTTGGCTTGATTTCTACAGCTGGATGCCCTTCCTAACACCAACCTCATTTACAGTGAGTGCTGGGTGCTTTTTCGTGGTGCCTACATGTCCACTTTACAGTGTGGGCTGGGTGCTTTTTTGCCGTGGGACCTCCACAACCACCTTGCAGTGGGAGGGTGTGGGGGCATATTGTCTATATGCTTCAGCTTGTACCCATGGGAGGTCGGGTACTCTGTATTACTGCGTGACGCCAGAGGTCACGGTCGTGTGTCATCGAACCGCCAGAGGTCACGGTCGTGTGTTAAGTTTAACCCTTTAATGTTCAAACTGACCAGAATGCTCTACCCTATTCTGTTGAAACTGGCTGTAACTGGTCGTTCAAACTGATGTTAAGGTATTGTTCTCAAAATAAATATTATGTAAGATAAAGCCTTTACCATGAAAATATAATAGTATATATAGAGTAATGTGAATGCTAAAGGGTTAAGCAAATGCAATATGGAGTCCACCTTGAAAATACCTTTAAAGGATATAAAACTTGCCTTCAGCTCACTGAAAAGAAGTTATTGTTGCTGTTGTTGTTATCCACACCCTCGTTATCATCTATCATCATCGTGATCATGATCGTTACCATTTCCACCACCATCAGCACCGCTACCATCATCATTACCACCATCAGCACCACCACCACTACCATCATTACCACCACCACAACCATCATCACCAACACCACCACCACTACCATCATCACCACCACCATCAGCACCACCATCACCACTGCCACAAATACCACTACCATCATCACCACCACCATCAGCACCACCACCACTGCCACCAATACCATCATTACCACCACCACTACCATCATCACCACCACCACCACCACCACTACCATCATCACCACCACCATCAGCACCACCACCACTGCCACCAATACCATCACCACCACCACCACTACCATCATCACCACCAC
>OZ024751.1:42276416-42323916 GCA_964016885.1 Eledone cirrhosa
AATCTTTCCAACTTAAATTAACACAAGACAACAGGTGTAGTAAAGAAGTGAAAGTAGTCATTCATAGTAATCTGAAGTTAGAAAGAGTTAATTATTTCCACCTGGTAAAGGTATGATGAGTTAGTGGTTGGTGTTAGATTATTGTCCGAAAGGTCATGATCTAAAACACTATTGCAGCTGTTATATACCAGCCGGGAGCTTTACAAGAGGTTTCTTGTTGAACCTGTACCAATGTAGGCTCCCAGCTTTCTTGGTCTGGTCCCCCATACCACCTCCTTCGTTACTCGGGGTAGAGAACCCACAGGAGTGAACACCCATAAGATAGAATGACTATTTCTCAATGCATTTCCGTCACCATCTTCCAGAGCGATGCTTTCTCCATTCTGTCTGTTGGGACAATGAGGCAGTTTGTACCTAGGCTCCCACACATCAGAGAATGTTCTCCACCACACCATCTGGTCCTTGTATCATAGGGTACTCTTTATCAAATTCTCATTATCCCTTTAGTATTTATATTACTTTATATATACTACCTCCCATGGGTACAAGCTGAAGCATATAGACAATATGCCCCCACACCCACCACTGCAAGGTGGTCACGGAAGTGCCACGGCAAAAAAGCACCCAGCCCACACTGTAAAGTGGACGTGTAGGCGCCACGAAAAAGCACCCAGCACTCACTGTAAATGAGGTTGGTGTTAGGAAGGGCATCCAGCTGTAGAAATCAAGCCAAATCAGTTCCTGTATGAGCAAGGCATGGTCAGCCGACCAGACACTACCCACAACAGGACAACCTGTCTAACCCATGCTAGCGTGGAAGAACGGACGTAAAATGGTGATGATGATGATATACTATTACATTTTTGTGGTAAAGGCTTTATCTTATATAATTATCTCACATAATATCGAATCTATGAAATTTTGATATTATTTATTTTGAAAACAATACCTTAACATCAGTATGAGTGGTTGGTTACAACCGGTTTGAACAGAAAGAGGTGAGAGAATTCCGGCTGGTTTAAATGCTAAAGGGTTAACATACACACATGTAAGGGGGTTGTGTTGGTGACACAACAAAAAGCTCCTATCAATCCACTGCCCTCAAACACCAATTTAATAATGAGAAGATTAGTTCATCATCATCATTATGATTTTGAAATTAGGTGTGTCATTCAGAATGCCAAACGGGTCAGGCTGCAGCTTGCACCATGGCTTAGGTAGAGGGTAAAAGTCAAGTGCTGATAAAAGAGGTTATAGATAAGAGAGGAAATTCTGATTCAAGTCTCTAACAATATGAAGTCAAATAAAAATATATGGTTGTTTTTATACCTCAGTGAATGAAAGAGTTTTTAACAATACTGAATTGTTACACATCATTCATCATCATCACCTTTTAACGACTATTTTTCCATGTTAGCATGAGTTAGATGAATTGTCTCGTTATGTGACAAGTCAGATCAGATGTCTGTGTCTTCTTGCTCACACAGAACTGTTTTTGGCTTGGTTTCTATGACTTGATGCCCTTCCTAATGCCAATCACATTTACAGTGTATTACATTTACCTCATTATGGAAGGAAATACAGTTTTGAAGTTCATCATCATCATCATCCTTTTATATTTGACTCGGTGTGTTTTATTGTGGCCCTAGCACTACAACTTTACAGGGTTGACTCGGTGTGTTTTATCGTGGCACCAGCATGACCACTTTACAGGGTTGACACAGTATGTTTTATTGTGGCCCCAGCATGACCACTTTACAGGGTTGACTCGGTGTGTTTTATTGTGACCCCAGCATAAACTCTTTACAGGATTGACTTGGTGTATTTTATTGTGGCCCCAGCATGACCACTTTACAGAATTGACTTGGTGTGTTTTATTGTGACCCCAGCATGATCACTTTACAGAATTGACTTGGTGTGTTTTATTGTGGCCCCAGCATGACCACTTTACAGAATTGACTTGGTGTGTTTTATTGTGACCCCAGCATGACCACTTTACAGAATTGACTTGGTGTGTTTTATTGTGGCCCCAGCATGACCACTTTACAGAATTGACTTGGTGTGTTTTATTGTGGCCCCAGCATGACCACTTTACAGAATTGACTTGGTGTGTTTTATTGTGACCCCAGCATGATCACTTTACAGAATTGACTTGGTGTGTTTTATTGTGGCCCCAGCATGACCACTTTACAGAATTGACTTGGTGTGTTTTATTGTGACCCCAGCATGACCACTTTACAGAATTGACTTGGTGTGTTTTATTGTGGCCCCAGCATGACCACTTTACAGAATTGACTTGGTGTGTTTTATTGTGGCCCCAGCATGACCACTTTACAGAATTGACTTGGTGTGTTTTATTGTGACCCCAGCATGATCACTTTACAGAATTGACTTGGTGTGTTTTATTGTGGCCCCAGCATGACCACTTTACAGAATTGACTTGGTGTGTTTTATTGTGACCCCAGCATGACCACTTTACAGAATTGACTTGGTGTGTTTTATTGTGGCCCCAGCATGACCACTTTACAGAATTGACTTGGTGTGTTTTATTGTGACCCCAGCATGACCACTTTACAGAATTGACTTGGTGTGTTTTATTGTGGCCCCAGCATGACCACTTTACAGAATTGACTTGGTGTGTTTTATTGTGGCCCCAGCATGACCACTTTACAGAATTGACTTGGTGTGTTTTATTGTGGCCCCAGCATGACCACTTTACAGAATTGACTCGGTGTGTTTTATTGTGGCCCCAGCATGACCACTTTACAGGATTGACTTGGTGTGTTTTATTGTGGCCCCAGCATGATCACTTTACAGGGTTGACAGTGTATTTTATTGTGACCCCAGCATGACCACTTTACAGCCCATGCCTGCAGAGAAAAGTTGATGTAAAAGGAACAATGATGACAACTTCGATAATATTAATGACAATACTGATGATGATGATATATTCACCATGTCAGTTTTTCTTGAAAGAAAGTTACTACCATGACATTAGGAGAAATTCATTGTTTATATTCCTTTTGTTATTTGGTCTACAGAGATATCCTCTGCTAATTCAAACATCCATTGAGGTCGTCATATATAAAAACAGGTGAAAACATGTCAGCCATTTGAGTTGACCAGATTTCTTGCTTGTGTACTCAATGTAGGGCAAAAGTAAATTCTAGTAAGATTCTTATTATATTTGATAGTAAGACAGTGGTATTAGGAAAAGCTGCCAATCTGAAGGGTGAAAAGAAATGATCTGTGAAGAATATCACACATTGAAGCTTGTTGCTGCTTGCTTAATATAAACCACTCCAAAAATATTACTTTTCTTGTTTTGTTGAGTATTTTATTTTTTTTTTGTGTGTATGTGTTGGCGGTGGGGTGTTTTGTGTTGAATTTTTTTTTTTAGTGTGTGTGTCAGTTTTTGTATGTATGTGTTTTTGCATGTGTGTGTAAACTGAATTGTTACAGTTTCTGATTTATTACATAATTCCAGATGAAGTTCTTGGGTACACACAAATACATTCACACACACATACATATGTACATGCACACACACATACATATGTACATGCATGTAAGAAAAGTCCAAAATGAAAAAACACAGAACAATACAATACAACAATAAAGATATATATATCACCTACCCCTCCCTATTCTTAATATCCTCGCCCTCACCTCATTCATGTCCAACTTACACACTCTCTCCCCTCCCTAGCTTCCACATTCCTGAGGTACCTCTCCTGTTATGCTCAACCCACACATAGGAACGGCATTCACCTGTAGAAACCAAGCCAAAATACTAATCAGTATGAAAAAGCCATGGTCACCTGACCTGACTTGTCTCATAATGTGACAACCTGTCTAACTCATGCAAAGAGTGGAAAACAGACATTAAACTGTGATGATGATGATGATGATGACGGTGATGATGATGGTGGTGGTGGTGGTGATGATGACGGTGATGATGATGATGATGATGGTGATGATGGTGATGACGATGGTGATGACGATGATGATGGTGATGACGGTGATGGTGATGATGATGATGGTGGTGGTGATGATGATGACAATATATGAACTTCTAGTGGAGATTGAATGTAAAGTTAACCTGCCTGTTGTTGTTGTGTTCCACAAAATGAAAGCAGGTGTTTCATACAAACACAAATTAATAAATAAGTTATATACCCTTGATTAGCAGGGATATCGGATATTAGATGATGATGATAGCTCCTATCTTTACTGTCATCTGTGCTAAATATCACACAACTGAAAGGAAGATCTAATGTTTATTTTTTAATACACTGCCAAGCAAGGCAATAAAGACCCTACTGAAAAGGGAGAAAGGCAAGACAGGCGCTAGTGTGGAAAAATGGACATTAAACAGAGATGATGATGATGATAATACAAGTAATAAACATTGAACCAACACACAAAGTAATTTGTTAAAAAATTTATTGCAAGTTTTGCTACATTATATAAAATACTCAATAAATATAGGTTTGCAATCGTTTTTTATCTTCTATGCCATACTGTTGCATCAAATCTTGCTGAAAGGTCATTAATTTCGGTTTAAATGTAATTTTGGTTACAACAGCTTCAGTGCAGTCTTTGTTAGATTCTGTAAAAAGAAACAAGAGTTGTTTTTTTTAGTTCTTTCTATGAAATTGTCTTTTTTTATGTGGCTTTCCAGAAAACAAACCAAAACACACAAAAAAAAAACGTTAAAGAGATTAAAGTGTAAAGTTTAATAATATATTTTACAGAGGTTAAAGTGTAAAGTTAGTATTATATTTTACAGGGGTTAAAGTGTAAAGTTTAGTATTATATTTTATAGAGGTTAAAGTGTAAAGTTTAGTATTATATTTTACATAGGTTAAAGTGTAAAGTTTAGAATTATATTCTATAGAGGTTAAAGTTAAACCTTTTGGAGGTCATAGTACAAAGGTTAATGTTAAACCTTAAAGAAGTCAAGGTGTACTGGGTGCATTTCTATAGCACCAGCACTAGAGAAGTAGTCAGTCCCTGTCTCAAGTGAAGAATCCTCTCTGCCTTACCTGATGACAGGACTATGGAGGGGTGAAGGATGATAAGTGTGATCTTATGGGTACATGTGGTGAGATTTGACAAACAGTTTTAAGTACATAATGTTTCTAGTGGTCCTTTTTCCTTTCTCTTTTGAATGTTAATGAGAAAATGTTCCACGGGTAAAACACATCATACCTTTGTAATCAGCTTTAATAACACCATCTTCAGGGTCTTCATTCTGGGCAATACGAGACAATGGAATTATCCGACCAGTCCTTTCAGATACTCGGACCTTCGTTCCATCTTCAGTATAGCGCCACACAACTTTGGTACCTTTCCTGCAAATTGAAATCATTTTCAACTACTGAAGACCCAAAATATATGAAATTACTCAAATTTCATTCTTAACTCTTTCATTACCATATTTCAAATGAAATATACTATCTATAGGTTTTAATTAATTTTGAAAAATTATACAAAAATTAGGAGGAATTTAATAAAATAATTAACTTTTTTCATTATTAAGTTGATGTCTGCAACATTACCTAACAAAAATTTATTTTAAAAAAAATGTTGGTTAGATGTAGTTTTGCAAAAGAGAAGGCTGCATTGGTATGGATGTGGGATGCATATGGATGATGAATGCTGGGTGAAGAAGCATCAAGAGAGAGAGAGACAGATGCCTGTGGAAGGAAGCCGCAAGAGAGGAAGACTGAGAAAAACCTGGGCTGAGGTGGTTTAGAGCTGATCTCAAAACACTGACCCTCATAGAAGAGATGGCAAAGGAATGCTTTGAGAGGAGGAAGGCTGTCCAGTACTTGCAAGCATAGAAAAACAGATGTAATAATATGATGATGTGAGGTCATCAGATGATATGGGCCGTGTCTCAAGGTGTGCTAAAAGGTAGGTGTGCTAAAAGGTAGGAATCCTAAAGTGTCACCAAGTTGGTAGTGAATGGATGTGAGAAGTTAACACCAACAGAAACTGAAATGGAATGACAAGTACTAAAACTTCCACTCAAGATTTGGATACAGCGGCTGTCTCTGGCCATTCTCCATGGTAATACCTTTACCATTTTGTCTACAGGGTGCAGCTGTTGCACCGCTCAGGCTGGGGTGTAGAGTATATCTCCTTCCCTCTTTCTTTCGTTGCTTGATTTTTTTTTTACTTTTCTTCTTTTCAATTCCATTTTTGGGGGTTTCCCTTTAATAGTGTGTTTTGTTTTTGTATAAACAGTTTTGTAAAATAAAATACTTTCATTAATTTACACACACACAAAAGAAAAAGTAAGATTCTCAGAAATTATCAAAGATTTTCCTGATACTAAGGGAGAGAACTTTGTTTCTGCTAAAGTTCTCTAGAGCAGAAGACGTGTGTGTGAACACATATCTCCTGATGGAGTCGTAGTGGCGTCATGGTGACATACAGCGTGTCTTGAACATTTTAAACCTGGTGGAGCCCATCTCCTCTTTCCAGGTTTGAATATAGCTAAATTCTTCCAGAAAAGAGGAGAGAGAGGGACTCCTCTCTTGTGTGATAGAGGGGAAGTGTGAAAGAGATGTAGAGGAAGAAACAACCCCAGTACTAGACTGGTACTTTCTTATTGACCTCGAAAGGATGAATGGCAAAGTTGACCTCAGTGGGTTTTGTAGAAAGCCCGAAAGAATTCCACAAAGGATTCTATCTGACAGTCTAATAAAATCAACCTGTAACAAGAAATAATTAGTTTTAAAGAAAGAATAGAATATTTTCTGAAAGTGGAGATTGATTTCTCCTTATCTTTCAGGACAGATGGAAGTAATATTTTCATCATCATCAGCAACAGCACTACCACTTTACAGAATGGAGTGGGTGAATTTTATTGTGGAGAAGAAGGAGGAAGAGGAGGGGGGAGGAGAGAGAGTTTATTTAATAGATTCAGACTCAAACTAAATATAAAACATGAGCAGGAAGATTACATACTGGTCAGATGGATCCACCAGAGCAACTTCAGTTGTTACTAAAAGAGGTTTTGCTTTTCGGATTAAAGATCCAGGATTCTTGGCCGTTTTATACAGTTCTTCATATTTCTTAATAAAAAGAAAACAAAAAAAAACATTTATATGTGTGTGTGTGAGTACATGTGATCTTTATTATACAGTACATTTGTTTTGCTACTTGTTTCATGTAGGTTGTTTTGTTAGCAAGGGCATCCAGCCGTAGAAGGCTAGCCAAACAATGAGTTAGTAGGACCCTTCAGTTTGTATAAAAAGACACAACAACTTCTCCTCTGCACTCGATATGACCGTACATAAGTGGGATACAGACCTCCTCATCCTGACTGGGAGGTCAGTGGCTCTGCTTCAGTACTCACTTGGTCTATGTAGACCTGTCCAACATCTGCTAGCAGGGAAAGTGGGTGTTAAATGATGATGATGACTCTTGTAACAGAATGCTGATTTATTTTACCACCATGTAATCTTTAGATAATACCAAGATGTCTACAAACAAGGCATTAGGAAGAAACACAAGAAGAAAGTGAGACTGCCAAGAAGGGGCGATAACCCTGTTATGTTTTTATGGTGAGTTATATTTTTTGAACCATATACGAGAATATCTCATTTGTTTGCTAATAAAGATATTTTTATAAGGTAGCTCCCTATTACAATAATACACTAAAGGTCAGCAGCTTTCAGTAGAAGAGTTTATACTCCCAACAGTTAAGACACAGGTGGTTAAGACGATCTATGCAATTAAAACATTCTTAGTTAAGACATATCTAGTTAAGACATACTTACATAGTTAAGACCTTCAACAAAACACCAATTCCGTTCCTTTATTATATGAGTCACAATGCCTTGTTTTCCTTTGTCTCTGCCAGTTAATATCTCCACCTAAGAAAATACATTAAAAAAAACAACAATTCTTAGTTGAATAACACACAGATGTATATAATATATATATATATATATATATATATATATACACATATATATATATGAAAATATTTTCCTATTAAAGTAACATTTGAAATATAAGCCAAGGCAGCTAATCAACACATTATGTTTAGATGTGGTTTTGAAATTCTCATGAGTATGAAATATATTTATGAAGTTTCAATATTTTGATGTTTGAAATGTTTTCAGTGTTGTTTAGAGCATAGTTTTGTTTCACAACTCCCCTACGTTTTATAACATTTCAACAAGTTACTCCATTCTTTGTTTCACAACTCCACTACGTTTTATAACATTTCAACAAGTTACTCCATTCTTTGTTTCACAACTCCACTACATTTTATAACATTTCAACAAATTACTCCATTCTTTGTTTCACAACTCCACTACATTTTATAACATTTCAACAAATTACTCCATTCTTTGTTTCACAACTCCACTACGTTTTATAACATTTCAACAAGTTTTTTTTACGCATATACGCAGTATATATAGAGTAATATGAATACTAAAGGGTTAAATATCCCATGGCACAGACTGAACCAGGCCAGCACGGAAAAACATATGATGATGATGATGATGTTGATGATAAACAGGAGGCAGTTCCACCTCTCCCCTCACACTCAAAGTAACAAACAACAATTATATAGTTAAGAAAATAGTTTTTATTCAAACTGGATATTGTAATCTCGATGAACAATCTTCTGTTTACACTGGACAGAGAGAGGCAAGTGAAATACTGACATCTTTTTTCCAATAGTTGTGTGAAATAAGGAGAAAACAGGCAGATACTACTTATTCAATAAACACTTCTTTTGCTTATATATATATATATATATATATATATACACACACACACACAGGGTGTTCCCCCCAAAATGTATATACACATCAAAAGGATTGTAATCAAAGTGTGTAAAAAAGTTTTTGGGACACCCTATATATATATATATATATATATTATATGTAATTTGTATTAACCCTTTAGCATTTAAACTGGCTATATCCGGCCAGAATCTCTCACCTCTTCCTGTTCAAAATGGCTGGTCATACTCATGTTAAGATATTCTCAAAATAAATAATATCAAAATCTCAGATTCGATATTATGTGAGAAAGTGTTTACCGTGAAAACACAGTAGTAAATATAGAGTAATGTAAATGCTAAAGGGTTAAGGTTTATTCTTGGAACTGTCGAGCTAGTAGTCTAGTATTTTAACCACTAACTATAATCTCATATTAGTAAATTATTTTTGATACCTCTGGGTGATGGAAATATTATTAAAATGGCATCTGTGAGGTTTAAAAGTTAACTGACGAAACAACTGACTATAGCTAGCATAAGTGGAGTGTGGGGTGGTGGGAAGGAAAGGCTCTTCTGTTTGAAGATAGAAGATCCATAGTTATCCTTGGTCAGTTTTCAATGATATATAGCCAAAGAGCATTCTGTTGAACCAGAGCCAATTTGGATGGGTTCATAAAAAAAAAAGCATTAAACTGTAGACAAACAATCCCAAAAGAAAAGACGATTTCCCGATCCATCTAACTAGTAACAATATAAGTACTATTGTTCACTGCTATAATCAGGTGACTACGCTGGGCTTAGTGATATGAGAATTGGATTCGCAATCATGAAATTGTAAGTTTATGTGTTATGTCCTCGAGCAAAACACTTTATTTCACATTTCATTTTCTGCCAGGAGTTGTAACTGGTAGATAATATCAGCAATGGAAAGACTGATGGAAACATGGTTTGATTTAACAAGTTCCACCTGATTTGGTAAGTGAATGAGGTCTAGGATTTTATCGGTCAACTTACTTTCCTTTTCCTTTATAATCAGTACAAGCAGTTATACAAGATATTTAATTAAATTAGTTTCCATAGAGATGCATGGATTAATTTATTTTTGATACCTTTCACAAAAACACGGTATAAACTTTTTGTATGGGTTAGATGGATTGTCACATTATGAAACAAATCTTGCTCATATGGATCTGTATTTTGGCTTGGTTTCAACAGCCTTCTTAACGCCAACCATATTTATTTAAAAAACCTATCATAATTTCATGTAAGAACCTTTAAGTTATGCACCAAGTTAATAATGGGAAAGCTAGTTATATTACTAAATCAAATTCACAACCTCCCGATTGCAAGCCTATGCTCTAACCACTAAGCCATGCCGATGGTTTTCAAATAATTTGGAGGGTTTTAATATTTATAAAGGCAAAGGAGAATGAAACTTGTTGGTGAGTGCAGGGTTAGCAAGTGATCTTGTTCTGTGGGAACCATCTGATGGGTACACAAATAGGGATAGAAGGAAAAGAAATTACATTGATAGCCTGCTGGAAGATACCGGAGTGTAAAGTGTAGGAGAGTTCAGAACACTGATGATAGATACTGAGCTTTGGAGGGCATTGTGTAGACATTGGTGTTGCCATTATAGTCAGCAGAGCTAGATCGATAGTATTATAAGTAACTTTCTCAAAATTAACCTGGTGTTGTATTTGAAACCCTCACAGTCAACAGCCACCCACCTCAAATATGGATTAAATAACCTCACCAACCTGCAATTTGCCAAGTGTGGTGAGTATAGCTACACCCCTGATGTGGTGAGTGTGGCTACACCCTCGACATGACCAAAACCAAAAGCAGTGAAGGTCAACCAAGGAGGTGTTCCTCCAACAGGAGTGAGAAGGTCTTGGATTGGATTAGTTAACAGTCTTCAGCTGAAATGTTCCTCCCAGGTGTCCACATAAAACAGAATGGAACCTATTACACTGAACTGGTTCTTCTCAAAGGTTCTTACATATTATTAGGATTGAAGGCTTTTTTTCAGATAAATATAAACACTTAAAGATAAACAGATTGGTATCATAGATCCAGAGGTAATTCCAGGTGGCTTAGTGTCAAAAGCCTAAAGTCTGTCTCGAGCCCGGAGACTCATCAGAGCAGTGCTTATCCTGCTTTCTGTGGCGTTAAGTGACTGAGAGTAAAAGACTTCCCCCTGGACAGGACACTAATCCATCACAAGATTAAACCCTCAGCTATTTCTGGTATTTATTTTCAGCTGAGTATACTGGAGTAACGTGAAATGAAGTGTTTTGCTCAAGAACACAACACCTAACCCAGTCCAGGAATCGAAACCACAACATTTTGATTGTTAGTCCAACACACTTACCACTAGTAATTAAGCTGATGTTTTATTTGATTAGTTTAGAGTCATTAGCTGAAATGTTACTCCCATGTGTCTACTTAGAACAGAATGATGTGATGCAGTCATAGCGATGTTTTATACTTTTCAAGAATGACTTGCTAATGTGGTTTGATGTGGTACAGGATGTTAAAAATTAATGAAACTCTGAACCTCTTGGCTTCATGTTAATCCAGTACAATGAAAATATTTCTCTTAATTTTAACATCCTGTAATGATTTAGCAGAAGACATTTCAAAAATGCAGTCATAGTGATGTTTTGTACTTTTCAAGAATGTAGTTTGACGTGGTACAGGATGTCAAGAGTTATTTAGCAGCAGATATTGTGAAAAGGGAGACTTATCAGTAAAACATTTTACTTTGTGATACAATGATAATCTGGATGACTAAAGTAGAGAATATGATAAAAACTTATTCCACTTTCAGTCAAGTTTTGCTAACTATCAAAATTGGAAGATTACGGCAGAACAATGAAAGCTGTATATGAAAAAGGAAACATTTAGGCACAAGGCCAACAATTTTGGAGGAGGAGAAAGTCGATTAAATCGACGCCAGTGCATTACTGGTACTTTATTTTATCAACCTCAAAAGGATGAAAGGCAAAGCTAACCTTGGTGGGATTTAAACTCAGAATATAAAGGGCTGTAATGTTTTGAGTTCAAATCCCGCGTTAAACATATAATAACTAGAATTACTTGAATGTGCCAAATCCTAGTAAGTTTCCTTCCCTGCAACAGGAAATTTACTAAACAGTGATGTGATGTATCATGTGACCCAGGACATCAGAATCAATATGTTCAAAATGATTGATACTTTGAATTAATCAGAGGTAGATGCAAGAATACAATTGTTTATTAAAGAGATTCGTTTTTTCAGATTTACTTTTAAAACATTGTAAATAAAATACCACATGAAGCACCAAATAGAAAAGTGGGGTCAAATTTTTAAGGTCTTTCTTATTTTTTTTATTCATTTATAAACATTAAAAGACTCAATATAAACACAAATAATCATATATACTTTAAAAAAAAAAGGCTTTTTAATATCTCTAATAATTTCTTTCAGTAAGAGACTGAAAGTTAATAGTTACATAAATATATTCATGTATTTTACATTTAAAAAATGGTATATATATCTTTTAAAAGTTCCAAATTTTCAGAAAATAATTACATCATGTTTATATCGAAGTTCAAAACCATGAAAAGATATACAACTATAAATCAAAGCTGGAAAAACATGAATAACTTGGTATGGTTTTCTATGCTAGCATGGCTTAAAAATGTTACATTATTGTGTGAAGAAGTGTAATTTCACCTCGCACATCACTGTACATCAAATGAAGTTAGTTAAATGGTAATTATAAATCACACCTCCATCTATCAATACATGTAACAAAATTATCACCCAATATTGAAGCTTCTCTTAACATTTTATTTTTCTTTATCAATTAAGTTCAATTTAATAATGCATAAAGAAATGTCAAATATATATTTCTAGGTTAATAGCAAGAAGGGTATCAGGAAATTATAAGATATATATTACCAGCCAGAGCACAGCTAACATCTCCCCCAAACTTTTATCCTAAGACAACTATCAAAAATTGTATTTAGTTATAGCTTCAGCAATCAAAATGCTTTAATGAAGACAAAAATCACAAAGTCAGCTTTGTTATTAAACAAAACAGCAACAACATGAATAACAACAATATACAGATATAAAGAAACAAAACAAAAAAAAAAACTTGTTCCAAATATTAATATTGATTCATATGAAAGAATTATAAACAATAAAAATACAACATTAAATACAAACATTAGTTTGAACTGATGATGAAAAAAAAAAAAAAAAAAAATTGACTAGGTTTTGAAGTCAGATCTGAGTAAGTGGCTTTCACTTCTGCTTAAAGAGAAATACCAACATATTTCAAACATAATTGACTTTATTTTAAAGTCAAGAACTAAATAATTGATACATGGCTTTCACTTCTGCTTAAAGAGAAGAGAAATACCAACATATTTTAGAAATAATTGACTAGGTTTTAAAGTCAAGAGTTAAATAACTGAAACATGGCTTTCACTTCTGCTTAAAGAGAAATACCAATTTATTTCAAAGATTCGCTATCATCTTAACCATTCTACTTTGTGTAATGAGCTTTGCTTTTTCTTTCAGTTTGTTTTTTGTTTTTTTTTTAATATAACAAATATCAGCTACATTCTAATGGTTGTAAGAGGTATTTCAAGATAACATCACTTTAGACAACCAAAAGACTCAAACAGACTCAGATGAACTGCCTACATAATTGAAAAATTACTCTCAGGTCTCAAATAAATGTCCCCCTTCCTGCTTATTAAAATTTTGCTAATCTAACTCCAGCAAAATTTTATTTTAAGTGATAGAATTCCTGCAATAATTAATTTTCTTTATACATTAAAAAAACATTATACATGACAAAAAAAGTCCGTTACTAGAAATTGTTATAAAATAAATAGGATGGGTTGGGGGTCTCAATATGTAAACTAAACGACTAATTCTGTTTTTTTTTTTTTTAAATCAACGGAGACAACCCAGAAAAATTACAGATTTTCCAACCTCCCCTCCCCCATTATTTGGGACCTGAGAGTAAATCATAATAATCACTAAAATTATTATTATTATTGTTGTTGGGGAATATTCATGAGAAAACCATTATAGTAGAATTCAATTACAAATTCTGACACACACACACACAGACACAAACACACCATACCACACCACACCACACATACACACACAGAAAAAACAAGTTCAAACACTAAGCAGTAAACACATTAAAGTCAGTCATAATTCACATACAACTTTAGCACAACAACAGCAACATAGTTAACCTTCTGGGCGCTTTCGGCGACAGGAGTCGCCAATAGAATAATCTCCCCTTAGGTAATAATGCAGTGTCAAGGGAAGTAATTCACACAAAAAATACAGCGTCCTAAAGATCAAATCAAAGTTTTTATAACAACATTGCGGCAATGAAGCACAACACGCCAGCAGTTGAAATATTAAAGACTTTCAGACAATCAGAACTTTACGTGTTAATTATATAAAGATACCAGCAGTAAAAAGACAAACAAGTTTGGAGTTTATTTTTTGTTGTTTTTTGTAGGTTTTGTTTGTTTTGTTTTGTTTTATCAACTATAATGGTTGACTTTTCAAAATAAGTTCCATGAATAATGTAGTTTATTAGGCGACAGTTCAAATAATCCCAAATAACAAGACATTCCCAATATATATTTACAGATCATTGTTATCAACTGTGTGTCAAATAGTTTTTTTCAACAGAGAGGATGGGATGGGATGGAGAGATAGAGAGAGAGAGAGTGATAGAGATAGAGAGAGAAATTGATAAAAATAGAGAGAAAAAGAGAGATTGAGAAAGGGATAGAGAGATATAGAGATAGAGAAAGAGAGAGAGAGAGACAAGGTGGGAGTGAGGATCACTTCACTTATAGGATGTGGGGGTGGGGGTGAGTGGAATAAAGTGAAGCAGAGAGGGTTGGCAAGGGAGGGGAGAACACACACAACCTTTTCAGCCAGTGCTATACAATATGCTGCCTTGCGAGCTGATCAACATCAAGAGAGCCCCACCCCCCCACCCTGTACACCTTATGGTAAGAGAGGGTTGAGACAAACAAGTGTACCTTATTTTCAGGGTAGCGCATTCAAATTATCAAGGTACTTAATGGTGTTAGAGTAACAACAACAACATCAACAACAACACAGCGAAAGAAGTAAACAGAAACCTGAATATTAAAACAGAGTAAACTTCATTAAACAAGTCTATATTTATAAATGAAAGGTGAGAGAAAAATCATACAGGTAAACCTCACAAATCATGCAGGTAAACTTCACAGGTAAACCTCAATCATAGAGGTAAACCTCACAAATCATGCATAATCATACACATTAACACCCACACACATATAAACATCCACTCATATATACACATGCATACATACACACAAATGTCCAAAAAGTTAAAATTATGTCAAATAATGAGATTTCAAAGGAAAAAACCTGCTTTATTTGTTATTATAATAATGCTGTTACTACCATAAACATCAACCATTTATTGATTATTTCACTAGAAATACCAATATGATTAGGGTTTGATTAGAATTTGCTTGAATTAAATGCAATCCTTACAAATGTTTCTTAGATACAGATCAATAAGTATGTCAGTATTAACTTATTGAAAATATAACTAACCAGAAACTATATTACTAGTTTGAATATTAGTGTTTCTGATGTGATGCTGGTCATAGAATTACCAAAGACAATCTTTTGAAGACAAGTGAAAAAAAATAAAAAAGATTGCGAAATGATGAAGCTAGCCAACATAAACCAACAGAACTTTGTATGTTTATAGCCAGCAACTTTTGGAACACATTCTGTGCGTATGTTTAATCGGAAGTAAAAAATAATAATGATAATATATATATATACACACACAAACACACACCTATATATATATACATATATATATATTGTACAAAGGGAGGGGAAGTTATGGAAGACTAAGACCCCTTTCTCAACTGGAAATTTATACAAATGGATAGAATCCAATGTGACATATTCAATACATTTATAAAATGGCAGTGATACTACTACATATGAAAACTATCTCCTTTTTTTTCTTTTTGCTAAAAGGAAACATTCAATGCTTTAGCAAACATTACATTACATGGTGGCCAAAAGAAGAAGAGCCAACATATATTTCAAACAGATCAGATAAGAACAAAAGTGTGTGTGTGTGTATATATATATATATATATATATATATGTAGATAAATCTACCAAGAGTTTACGGTAGTGTCCAATCCGTATGAAGAACTCAATGTAATCCGGATATCATGGAAAGAAGAGATGCAATGAAAAATCACTTTCGGTGAAAGATAAACGGAATACAGAGTCAAGATAAAATATTAAAAAAATAATGAATAAAACAATGAAACAGTTCCTTATATTAAACAAAAAAAGTTCATTATTTAACGATCGTTTCTGGGATATATATGTGTTAGAATTGGCATGTATATTTAACAGATCTATGTACAAAATTATACAAAATTATACAAACTATCAAAATTAAATATACATACCAACTCATGTATGTAAATTATACAAACTATCAAAATTAAATATACATACCAATGAGTTGGTATGTATATTTAATTTTGATAGTTTGTATAATTTTGTATAATTTTGTACATAGATCTGTTAAATATACATGCCAATTCTAACACTTATATATCCCAGAAACGATCGTTAAATAATGAACTTTTTTTGTTTAATATAAGGAACTGTTTCATTGTTTTATTCATTATTTTTTTAATATTTTATATATATATATATATATATATATATATATATATATAACAAGGAGGGTGTGGTAAGATACCAGGTGGACCAGTTCAGTTGACAAGCTCAGCTAGATTCCTGCCGTTCTAATACTGGTGGCTTAGTTTGGATCTAGCTGTTGAAACGGCCAGAGCTCAGCCATCAGGGTCCTGACTCTTTCCATATATATATATATATATATATATATATATATATATATATATATATATCAATAACAGCTTATATAGAAGGAGAATAATTTTATGAGACATTTCAAACTTAAACGAAATCTAAGAAATGTTGAGAAAATATCAAATATCTACAATATACTTATACACACACACAATATATATATATATATATATATACACACATACATTTGTGTATGTGCGTACATGTGTGCGTGTATATATATGAAATATTTGGAATAAAAAGAAAAAAAATCTCACGTTGGATCTTTTATGAGTGGAGAAAATAAAATATGGATATTTAATTTTTTTTCAATAAATTGTATAAACTGTTAAATCTATTTGTGATCAATGTATTGATAAAAATAGCAATATCAGAACCCCAATATAAAGATGATGATAATTTCTCATTTAGGCAAAGTTGAATAAATCAACCCCAGTATTTGAATGGTAGTTTATTTCATCATGTTCGTAAGAATGAAAAGCAAAGCTACCCTTGGCAGGATTTGAACTCAGAAAGTAAAGAGCTGTAACAAATACTGCTAAGCATTTGTTTGACGCTCCAACAACTTTGCCCATTCACCGCCCTTCACATGATAATAATATTACATATTCTTATTTCCTCCACTACAAATACATAACTAGTTGTTTTCTTGTCAAAAGCATTACAAAAATAATAATAGTAAAAAAAAATGAAACCTGCTCCTTAAAAAAGTTTGATTCGTTTCATTTGAGAGTGGACAAACACCCACCTTGAAAATAGTACACAGTAAACAGAATTGAAAGGCTTGTAAAATAAAATCTAAAAAATATTTGAAATAAAAAAAACAAACCTATTTACAAAGACCAGAGAAAGAAGATGAAATTCACAGGTGTAGAAGTACAGAGGAAATTATTTACAAAGACAAAGAAACAGGAAGAAATTCACAGGTGTAGAATGGATAGCTTTCTTGAAATCTCTGACAAGAAAATCTGAAAGCAGTGTGCTATATACAAGACTGTCAGATTACAATATCTGTAGCAAATTCCAGTGAAACAATTCAAGCACAAACAATTTGAGACCTTCCTTTTTACCATAATTCAGATCTTAGTGCAACTTTAATTTAAATACATTAGAATTTCTAATGAGTTTAATACAGAAATTAAGCTTTCATTTCTTTATATTTACACAGATTCAAAGATTTCACAAAAGAAATTCTTTACATTACAAAACAAATTTATATAATCTAGTTGTTTAGACTTAATATATCCCTCTCCATTTAAAGAAAATGTTATGTAAGCTTAACTTTACATACTACACTGTGTATGTATTATTATTAGGTTTGAATATGTATTTTTAATTACAAAGGAAATTTATTCAGCATGGTAAATTAATAAAAATGTCTACCTACTTTCTTTCCAAACTACTAGAACTGTAGAAACCTAAAGTCAACATTAAACCACCCTCGTCTTGGAATATAAAAATCAATATATTGTATTTGCCAGCCTATTGGATGCACTTTTTTTCCAAAAATACATATAAAAATTTTCCCCGTGTTCGCTTGTATCACCAATGGGAGGTTGAACAATGGGTGAGGACAATCATGGTTAAAAAAATTTAGTTTGTATTACTGTTAGTATTAATAATACAATTTAATTTATATAAGTAAAATGATATAAGAGTTTCTGAGAAAATAATGAAATAATTTTTAATAAATTTATGAAGAAATATACTAAAATACTTTTTTTCTCAAAATGTCCGTCCTTGTAAAACCAGGGGGTGTCCAATAGGTCAGCAAATACAGTATCTTACTAAATTTCAAGACACTATAAATAAAATCGTACATGAAAATGCTAGGTGTACTATCGAATTACCCTAAATATGTTAGCATATTTAGATATTGGAGGAAAGGGTGGAATCTTTCTTTGGTAAAGGCGCCCTGTGAATGCTGACTAGACAGTTTAGGTTCCCACAATTTAAATGTGGCATTTATACATCCATTCATTTCAGACTTATTTATTTACCTTTTTTTTTTTTTTGCTTCCTTCTTTGTAAAGAAAGAAGACAGAAATTTTTCAAAGACTTTATATTTTCTAATGCTGTTGTTCTTAATAATATTTTTGGAATCAATCGACAACACCCTAAACCTCATTTGCTTACCGAGTAGGGTGGAATTCATGAAATCGGACCAAAGAAGCAATTTTTCGATTGGCCTTTCCATTGCTGATACTATCTACCAGTCACAACGCCTGGCAGATATTAAGTCTTTCAAATCCTTAGAGAAAATATCTAAATTTTATAAATAGACATTTCTAACAGATGAAATAGACATTTCTAACAGATGAAATTGAAATTATCAAGGTTCAAAGTTGTATCTTTAGGGCATTTACAAAGTAAAAACAGATTACTTTGGTTCAATTAGAAATAATACTGCATAAGTTAACAATAATTTAATCTAAAATAGTTCTTACAAATTCAGCCATATATATTAATATGGTACCAATAATACTGGTTTCTGGTTTAGGCACATGGCCAACAATTTTGGGTGCAGGGAAAGTTGATTAAATCAACCCCAGTGTGTTACTGGTACTTTATTTTATCGACCCCCGTAAGGATGAAAGGCAAAGTTAACCTTGGTGGGATTTGAGCTCAAAACACAAAGTAACAAAGCAGGTTGTCCGATACTCCAGTGATTCTATTGCCAATCAACCATTATAGTAACAATAATAATTCTCAATCAATTTAACAATTTAACAGTTTAAACAACTTTACTGAATAAGCATTAAAGACATCAGAAGAAATATATAAATATATAAATTGTTAAAAAAAATTTTCCTCGAAAAATGTAAATGTGTAAATGATATTGAAGATCTGATATTATACATCTTAGCTGTTGTTCAAGAGAGAATTCAGATGAAATACATTTATCATTGATTTAAAGCTATGATGTAATTGAAAGTTATTCAAATATTCAGAATAAAATTGGTAGAGGAATCTTACATTTTATATTTGCATCTCGCAAGCAACTTGCAATCAAAGCAAATTTACAGGCAATTTGTTCAAGCTAAAGATATCTATGGGAGCATAATACAGATTTAAACGATATCTAGGATAGAATAATACAGATGTAAAGATATATCTATGGGAGCACATACAGATGTAAAGATATATCTATGGGAGCATCATACAGATGTAAAGATATATCTATGGGAGCATCATACAGATGTAAAGATATATCTATGGGAGCATCATACAGATTTAAAGATATCAATAGTAGCATAATATAGATTTAAAGATATCTATGGGAGCATAATACAGATTAAAAAGATATATTTATGGGAGCATAATACAGATTAAAAAGATATATCTATGGGAGCGTAATACAGATTTAAAGATATCTATGGGAGCATAATATAGATTTAAAAGATATCTAGGATAGCATAATACAGATTTAAAAGATATCTGATAGCATAATACAGATTTAAAGAGTTGAAATAGATATGAACAAAGATTAATTCTTTACATGTATTTGAAAGATTAAACACAACTAGAATTGTTGCCACAAAATCAATTTACAAAATAGACAATGTAAGTATTTTCAGCAAAGTTTGAAAGGTTTTACTGAGGTATTTAATGGTTTAGAACAAAAGCCCTATTACCAGTAACATCAACAGATCTAAATCAATCATTTAACTAACACCTTAACCCTTTTGATACCAAACTGCCTTCAACTGCCCTTGTTTTAGGATAAAAAAACTACCCATTTTAAAATGTTCATACTTATGTTAAAATCTTCTGTCATAATTTAATTTAAGACATTTTTGTTAAGTAATGTTCCAAACAAACAACTTAATAATAGGAAAGTTAGTTGCTTTATTAAATTCCTCTAAATTTTTAATACCATTAACCTTTTTACACGGCCAAAACCCATTTTGTATCGTCCTGTACCGCCTGTAATGTTTTTCTTCATGTTAGCCCTTGTGGCCAATAAAGAAACCATTATTATCATCATCATTATTATTATAATTATTATCATCATCATCATTATTATCATTTAAAAAATTAATTGAAATACATAGGCGGTGTATTAATTCTATTAGAAAAATGGTAACGAAAGGGTTAACTGTGAGATGAAGATGGAACTTATCAAAAACTTCAGGCACAATTTTAGATTGATTTAAATTTATCAAAGAAAAGACAAACAAAGACTCTATTATACTGAAGACAAAGAAATATCTATAATGGATACCATTGAAACCATATAGAATTAGAAGAATCAATCCAAACGACTTGGTCCAAGAATATAAAAAAAAAAAAAAAAAAACAACAAAAAACAAACAAACAAACAATAAAATGAAACCAGTTTTAAAAAAAAAAGGAGAAAAAAAGCTCTTGAAAGATTTATCATAGAAAAGATCTTAACAAGGTTTATATTTTTAAATAATTTCACTAATATATTTATGTAAAAATATATTCATGATATTGAAATAACAGCTATTTACTTTTTATCATTTAAATTCAACAAACAAAGGTTTTAAGTAATTGAAAGATATTTCAAATATCCTTTTGAAGGCTGTAAAAATACTTTTACCAAGTTAAACAAATTAACAGTCAAGCCCAGATCTTATAAATTTTCACAACAGTCAAAACCTTTTTAATTTTTGTGTAGTGTACGATCTTTGAATTGGGGGAAGATAAAAAAAAAACACGCACACAAAAACAAAACATTTATTTCTTATTTCATTCTAAGAATAACTGCATTCTCTCCAAATCGAGAGGTAAAAAGCTTTTGGAAAAAACAAAACAAAAAAAAAAAACACAAAAAAACCCCCACACATTGAAGATATATTTGTAGAAGAGGGAGCGTGTAAAAACAGATTATATACCTATACAAGACAAATTGAAGAGAATAATTAGCTAGATCTGTGTTGGACTGGTATTATTATTGTTATTTCAAACACTTTACAACATTAATCTGTGAATGCCTAACAGACACATTCACACAAATAGCATATCATATTCAGTTTAGGAAATAAAAACAAAAACAAACATAAAAAAATTGTCAAAAAGAATGAAATTCATTTTCTCTATGTTAAGATTCCAAATGGGAAGATATATAAAAGCCATATATATATATACACATACATAAATAAATACATACATATATATATATATATTAAGTGTTTCCGTAGGAAAGGGAAAGGAAAGTGCTCTATGTAGGCTACAGAGTTATTTAGTTATGTAATAAACAACATAAGACAATTATTCCATTTACCAAAGGTTTCACGAAGACAGACGAGCTCGACAGGCGTCTGAAATTGTTTTTCAGATGTCTGTGTTGAGCTCGTCTGTCTTCGTGAAACCTTTGGTAAATGGAATAATTGTCTTATGTTGTTTATTACATAACTATATATAACTATATATATATATATATATATATAAAAGCTGGAAGATGGATGAAATATCAGTAAAGACAGTAGTAATGGATTTAGACTAGAATTTACTAACAGACGACAAAGGAAACATACGCTACATATCAAATATTATGAGTTAGTTCATAAAAATACCATTATATCAATAATAATTGGTAGTAAAACTAAATATAAAAAATGTACAACTCTAATCACCGGGATGTACCATCATTTAGTTTTTATTTTATGTTTTAAATACACACACACACACACACACACAAAATCAAACAGATGGAAAAAACAAACAACACTTTTCTAACACATTACATGTTGATATTGGGCTTGGTTGGATACTGGTCATTTCATAGGTGTGTGTGTGTGTGTGTATATATATATATATATATATATATATATATATATATATATATATAATGTGTGTAGTGGTAAGAAATTAAGGAGAGCTGGACAGCAGAAGGTTTTCAGAAGAAACCCCCTCAACTTCTAAGTATGTCCAGTACATACATATATATGGAGAGAGAGAGAGAGAGAGAGAGAGAGAATATATATATATATAGGCTATTGCAGTGGAATAGAATCTGGTACATTATACAGTATGACTTTCAAATCATTTTTAACTTAATTTTCTTAAGACAGCTATTACTGCATTAATGGCATGGATATTTTCTAAAATAACTAATGTGTATGTGTGTGAGTATTTATGTGAATTTCATAAAGGAACCAGCCCCAAGTAAAATGGTAAATTGGCAGCAGTCATGAGAGCATTAGAGATAAAATTGTCTTAAAGCTTTTTTTTTTTTTACTTTCTGCACTCTGAGCATAAATTCTGCCAAGGTGCTGATATCTGGGACTAACCCAGCTATGAGAACACAATTGGTTAGTATGGACATGGAGGCTTCCAATCCTGCATTGATAGAGCAATAATGGTATGTTGAGGTTTGATCTAACAGTGGTTAGGGTTAACCCCCCCAGCTATGAGAACACAATTGGTTAGTATGGACATGGAGGCTTCCAAACCTGCATTGATAGAGCAATAATGGTATGTTGAGGTTTGATCTAACAGTGGTTAGGGTTAACCCACCCAGCTATGAGAACACAATTGGTTAGTATGGACATGGAGGCTTCCAAACCTGCATTGATAGAGCAATAATGGTATGTTGAGGTTTGATCTAACAGTGGTTAGGGTTAACCCACCCAGCTATGAGAACACAATTGGTTAGTATGGACATAGAGGCCTACAAGTGGTATGCTGGGTGAAAAAAAACAAAATGGCTGAATGGAAACAGCAAGTATTTTGTAAATGGAGACGATGGAGAGGTTTTATGTGATTGAGAAGGTTTATTTTCCTTGATGAAATAACCAGCAACATCACAATAGTTGTGGCTCTCTGTTCTGGCAGTGAATCAGCTTATTACAATATTATATGGAATGAATCTCCGTTGCTTTCAACGATCAGTGTTCCAGTTGTTCCACAAACAGAACACTCTGCTCATGAAATTAACGTGTAAGTGGCTGAGCATTCCACAGACATGTGTATCATTTTAAGTAATTCTCAGGGAGATTCAGCGTGACACAATGTAGGACAAAGCTGGCCCCTTTAAATTACAGGTACAGTAGTCAATTCGACGGGCTTCCAAACAGTTTCTGTCTACCCAATTTCACTCACAAGGCTTGGGTTGACCTGAGGCTATGTTAAATGAGACTTGTCCAAGATATCACACAGTGGGATTGAACCAAGGACCTAATTATTGCAAAGTGAACTTCTTAACCAATCGGCCATATTATGTCGACTACAATATCATATAACCTATGTACCAATATCAACGTCCGAAATGTAGATAATCTCAAGATCCACCAAAAATGGGTTCCATGCAGCAAATTCTAGTTAAACCAGTTCCAGTTATTTCATTGTAACAGTGTACCTTCTTATGTTTATTTACCAAATGATATCTTTCTCTCTCTCTCTATCACACACAAAGTTAGGTTATGTTTATTTACCAAGTGAGTACAACTGATCCCTTTCTATCTCACACACACACATTTAAAAGTTAGGTTAAGATATTTTTACCAAGCTGGTTCAAATATCTGTCTGTCTGCCTGTCTCTCTCTCTCTTTCACACGCATGCACACAAAGACAGGTTAAATGTATTTACCAAGCTGGTAAAAACGATCTCATTCACACACACAAAGTTAGGTGAAGAATTATTTACTAAGCTGGCACAAATGATCTTTATCTCTCTCTCTCTATCTCTCACACACATAGGAATGAGAAAAGAGATTCAGGTCTATTTAAAATAGATAGAGATTGTAATACAACAAGAGAGACCTGGTCTTGATTTGATGGCTATGGTAATATTGTGGAAGTTGTAGTTGATTATGTAAGGATTAAACTAGATGAAGACAAATGAGACAACTTCCATTTCTCTGTTATCTTGCTCTGACATCAACAGACAAGAGATTAGTAATGGCAGTCTTATTAACGATACCACTGCCTCGTTAGCACAGCATAATAATGGTTTCTGATTTAGGCACAAGGCCAACAATTTTGGGGAGGGGGGAAAAGTCGATTTACCCTTTAGCATTTAAACCAGCCAGACTGCTCTCATCTCTTTCTGTTCAAACTGGCCACTCATACTGATGTTAAGGTAGTTTTCTCAAAATAAATAACATCAAAATCTCAGATTCAATATTATGTGAGATAAAGCCGTCGTTACCATGAAAATACAATAGTATATATAGAGTAATGTGAACTCCAGTGCATTACTGGTACTTTATTCTATCGATCTTGTAAAGCTAACATCGGTGGGACTGGAACTCAGAACATAAAGGGATGTAACTATATGCTCTCCCGTTTCTACCGCCAATCTACCACAGCATAATAATCATGATCACCGTTTAATGTCTATTTTTCATGCTGGTATGGGTTAGACTGGTTGTCCTGTTCTGAGGCTAGACAGGTGAGGTCATCATCATCATCATTTAACATCTATCTTCCACGCTAGCATAGGTAGGACGTAGGTGACCATCCATATCTTGTTCATAATGAGGTTATATTATTTTTTCCAAGCCATTTATCCCCCCCCCCCCCCCCCCCCCCTCCAATCTCAACACAAGAACTACCCAGCAATAACTTTACTGAAACTAGACGTAATAAATAAACTAGAGGACTAATTTACAGAGAAAATTAGTTACACCACCACTACCACCATCATCACCACTACCACCTCCATCACCCAGTACATGACTAGTACTTCATTTTCTAGAGAGACTGTGGAAGAATGAAAGGCAAAGTTGACCTCGATGAGACATTTTCTCTGATGTTCTACTGATACTGCTAATTCACTGATTTCACAAATTTTAATAATAATTGTTTCTACTTTTGGCACAAGGCCAGCAATTATCCCATTGCATTACTGGTACTTTATTTTATCGACCCCCGTAAGGATGAAAGGCAAAGCGGGATCTGAACTCAGATCATAGAGGGCCGTAACTCTATGTTGCAAAGAATGCATCCGACCCTCTACCGATACTGCCAATCCACCGCCCTTTTAATCATTTTAATAATAATTGTTTCTACTTTAGGCACAAGGCCAGCAATTACCCAGTGCATTACTGGTACTTTATTTTATCGACCCCGTAAGGATGAAAGGCAAAGTTAACCTCGGCGGGATTTGAACTCAGACCGTAAAAGGGACGTAACTATGCTGGAAAACATGGCGTCCGACCCTCTACCGATACTGCCAATCCACCGCCCTAATCATTTTAATAATAATAAAATATATATTTATCCTATTTGGTTACATTCCATAATTTTCCTTGTGGCAGCATTCCATTATCGTTAACACAAACATTTCATTTCTACTAAACAGAATTGGTATGAGGAGGCAAAAGAAAAACTACCAAAGAATACAAAGAAAACTTAACCTAAACAGCATCAATATCAGAGAATAAATACTAAGAACTGACTAAAAGTATCAATAATAGATAATACCTGAAATAAAAAAAAAATGAAAATAATAATGGTAGAATGCCCTGTAGGGATTCTGATCTTACATATGGTGTGTCTTGGGATTTATATACGTGGCAGAGCCTTGTCCTCTCCTGCTTGGGTTATAGCCGATTTCTTCCAGACAAACAGATAGATAGGTAGATAGATAGATAGATAGATAGATAGATAGATAGATAGATAGATAGGTAGGTAGATAGATAGAGTGATAGATAGATAGATAGATAGATAGAGACAGATATGTGAGCTCCGCGAGCTGGAATGGCTTTTCCAGTGCGTCTCCCTTGCCGTCCTCTGAGGAAACGCCTTCTCTATTCTGTCCGGCAGGGCTGTGGGGAGGCCACCAATATGATTGACTGACTTGTCATTTTATCAGTCAGATGTTTTTAGGCGACGGATTAAGACTACTGCTGATATAGACAGATAGGTAGATAGATAGATAGGTAGATAGACAGATAGGTAGATAGACAGATAGGTAGATAGACAGATGGTGAGTGACAAAGAGAGAGATAGTGGAAGAACTGACCTTGGACTGCAAGAGGTAAATATTTAGAAATAGGTGTCATTCACAGAAAATCCACTGGAAAATTACTTAATTAACTAACAAAACACTCAATAATCTAATTACTCACATTAAATTAATGAATTTCTCCATCTAAACAAGTCAAAAGAATTTAAATACCACAATTGAGAACTTTTTCAAAAAATGCCAAACAAAATTTGTATTCCAAATATATTGTGTTGCTTAACAAGTTTCAAGGAATCAATTTAAAATAGAATTTCAGAATTAGGGGTGGGTGGAAATTAAAACTTTTTTCAGAATCTATTACAAACAGAAACATTTCTGAATATATGAGTATTTTTCTCTTTCCTATACAAATTGTGTGTTGAATCCCATTTAAAATCAAACGGAACAAAAAATATAATATATGCTATTAAAATAATAGAGAATAATTTAATATTCTCGTGATTAGTAAATCAGATAGTTTAAAAGCTAAGTTACAGAAAATAGTTTCCATAAAAGAAAAAAAACTTATTTTCTTTTATGTCTAAGAGAAATAAAAATAAAAAATAAAATTTTTCAACAGAAACGACACCCATTTATTATTATTTTTTAGGGCTAACCATAACTTTTTAGAGTCATACAAATTTATGAAACAATGTGGAGATGTTTATAATCATATCAAATCAAAAGCAGCGTGTATGTGACGTTTATAATATGCCATATCAATATAGTTAGTAAAGCATATGAAATGTTTAAATGCTACACTCAAATAGACAGATAGGGGCAACAAATTGTTAATCTTCATAGTTTTGTTCCATAAAAATAGAAGGGAACTTATGAAAATTTTATCCTTAAATCAATAAGTAATTTTATAAAGGGACCCTTAAAATGGCTTCCGATTATTTCAAAAATGCAATAATTTTGTAAACCCCCCCCCCCCCTACATTCAAATAGACAGATAGAGGAAACATATTATTAATTTTATTGGATTCCGTAATATAAACGGGAATTTATGATAATTTTAACCTTAAATCATCAAGTAATTTTATAAAGGGGTACTTCAAATAGCTTCCGATTATTTCAAAAATGCGATAATTTTCATTTAAAAAAAAAAAATCCAACCAAAATATTGTTTAAACAAAATTTGGTTTTGGGGGGTACTGACAGCCATAATGCTGAATGACAACTTTGGCAGCATAAAAACCACACCTGACACAATCATTTACGGAACGGCCCAGAACCCATTGGGACAAGAACCCACCAACAAAAGAATCCCCACAACCATTTGTATCTTTAATAAGATCATGGTCTACAGTTTCTACTGGAAATTCAAATACTTTACCCCCTTGTGCTACTATGGTAGGGTCCTTTCCCTGAGTAAATACAACGATACGTTCTTTTTCTGAATTAATTTTTGGCAATGCCGCCACCTGTAGCGCCATTTGCTTCAAATCCTTATTTGGGAATCCCATCAAAGAACAAAATTCAGCAGCTTCATCACTGTTACCAAAAAGAATATCTATATAGGGTAAAATATCTAGATTGGGGTCAGCAAACAGACTGCACAGGAAAGTTGCATGCAAGTTCATAACCAGAGTCTTTTTATTCTCAGCACTATGATGGGCGAGAGCTACAACAGATTCTTTACTAATCGGCAGAATAAAGCCACCAACATAATAACACTGAGCAGCTTCTACAAACTTCCAGTTCTCCGGCTTTTTCAGGAAATCAACACTGAAGCACTGAGCAGCCCCTAATTCTGTCACAAGCGAGCGGTCTTCTCCTGTTATTATGGCTCCGCAGACCCCAGTTTGAACATCGTTGTAGACTTGATAGCGTACATTCACACCCACATCAACAGACTTCTTTTCCAATATCTCGCCATATTTATCCTGGCCAACACTCCCGAAAAATGTTGTGGCCTTGGGTTTCTGTAGGAGCCACTGTGCCACCCGCACACTGTTAAGAGTGGCACCGCCAGGTAAATATTCGGGTGTAAAATTTTTAACCATGTCCTCAAAAAGAGGATGGTGAAATGCTGTAGCTATGATTGCATTGTTAGCTAGCAATTGATATTTCTCAAGTAATTTGGTGTCTGAGCATACAACAGTAATGTCAAGAAGAGGATTTCCAAGCCCAAGGAGAATTCCTTCAGGAATGGTGTCAGCCATTTTGGTGGAGATATTCTTCTGAAAATAGAGAGAAAAAGATATATTATATAATAATTAGGATTAAGTATTTTATATATATATACATATATTATTTTTGTATTTGTTTTGCAAGAATTGTGATGTGAAATTGTCTGTTGAAACAGATAGATACGTTGGGAGGCTCATACTGGCAATAAAAACATACAAACACCAGTTGTTTCTGCAGAAATTTAAAACATGTTTCTATCAGTGTGGTTTCTACAGGTGGAGGTCTTTCTTATCACCAACCAAACTGTTGGCCACCTTTTGGTGGGGCCTGGAAACTGATCTCAATCAGGTGAACAACAGCAACAACCTGAGACAGCAACAGTCTCATATGCAAGAACAGGGAGACCAACCACCTTGCTGAGGAGACTGGGGACATTTTTTGTGGGCCACCGCCACTATAGAGGTTGTCATGACATGGCTGAAGGGTCCTCTTAACACTTCTTGGCATGGTTTCTACAGCTGGAAGCCCATCCTAACACCAACAACTTTACAGAGTGTACTGGGTGCATTTCATTGTGGCACCAGACCTACAGGGGTTGTCGACCATGAAGAGCCTTCTCTACCCTATGGGAGAGAGGGTTGAGACGTTTTTTAAAGGGTAGTGGGTAAGAATGGGTCATATAGACATGTATACATACACACATATATCTATGTGGGTATATATATATATATATATATATATATATATATATATGTGTGTGTGTGTGTGTGCGTGTGTCTATGTGTTTGTGTTTATATACCTATTTATATCTATGTGTGTATATATGTATGAGTGTGTGTGTGTGTATATATATATGGAGGCACATGGCTTAGTGGTTAGAGCATTGGCCTTGCAATCGAAAGGTTGTGAGTTCAATTCTCAGACCGGGTGATGTGTTGTTTCCTTGAGCAAGACACTTTATTTCACATTGCTCCAGTTTACTCAGCTGTAGAAATGAGATGATAGGGACTGGGGTCCCTATCATTCCACTGCAAAGTGGTCGTGGAGGTGCCACGGCAAAAAAGCACCCAGCACTCACTGTAAATGAGGTTGGTGTTAGGAAGGGCATCCAGCTGGAGAAATCAAGCCAGAATCAGTTCCCGTCCCACCCTTGCAAGCAGGGAAAAGTGGACGTAAAATGAAATGATGATGATGAAATGATGATGTATCTTTAAATATATTAGTGACAGCATTAACATAGCATGGTTCATCACAAAAACACATATACACCTACATACAATATATTGATGTATAATAAACACACACATATAGTTTTGTGAGTATGTCATAGCTAGCTCAGTTCCTGTGTAACAGTGATGTACATATGTATTTCAGGATTGCTATCCATCATCTACACCACTTATTTACAACAGGATACTGAGCTATAGAAGACAATGTCTTCTTATAGATTTTATAAACAAACTATATTTACACATAGTGCAAGCTTGAATGGCTGGTATTAATCAGCCATAACACTAAGACAGCGAGATTTGAAATAAAGATTTATATGGATCCATATTTAATATGTCTATGTACAACAAATAGATCAATCGAATCAATTGACAAATTCTCAAGTGGGGTGGAACTCGTCACATCATACCAAAGAAACAATGTTACCATTGGTCTTTCCATTGCTGATACTATCTACCAGTTGCAACTCCTCGCAGAAGCTAGCAACATGAAATATAGTGTTTTGTTCAAGGAAAATAATGGATCGCCTGGTCCAAGCATCGAACTCGGAACCTTATGATTGTGAATCCAATTCTCTAACCACTAAGCCACATGCCTTCATGACAAATATGAGGGTGGGCTGAAAAGTTCATAGTCTGACTATGAAGGGGTGATGCTAGAGCTCACAGCTCTTTGCATGAATAAATTTCAACCCTTCTTATTAATAACTACATTGTTACTTTCCAGGGGCTATGTTGAAAAATAAACCTCATCTGGTCATTCCATGAGAGTATCTTGGTCAGCCTATGAAGGAGTGATGCTAGAGCCGTGAAGTCTTGCATGCATTAATTTCAACTCTTCTCATTAATAACTGCATCGTTACTTTCCAGGAACTATGTTGAAAAATAAACCTCATTTGGTCATTCCATGAGAGTATCTTGGTCAGCCTAAAAACTTTTCTGCTGACCGACATATATTGTATATGGATCCATATCTACCACATCCCGAACCACATTTGTGCTATCATTAATTAACAGTGACTATTCTAACTTGCATTATATATAAATAAACTTTCAACAAAAATAGTTTGTTTACAATATCTGTAAGAAAGAAAGAAGACATTGCCTTTTATACCATATTCCACTCACAGGGAATTGGTTAACTGCAGTCTAGAGCAAAAGACACCTGCTCAAACTTCTTACCACCACACACAAAACATGCATTATAAAAATAGATTGTGAAAACATATTCATGCATAAACTATATACATTTGTACTAAGTGCATAGCAAAGTTTTATACATATATATATATATATATATATATGTATGTATGTAAAACAAACAAACGAAAATCAGCCTGATAAACTATATACTTCCCTCAACTACCAAGAGAAAACAAGATTATGGTATTCTGGTGTTGTGTAACACACATACAGTAGCAATATTCTTTAGAAATACTGAGTAATAACGTTTAGCTATAGTGAAGGATTGCTAAAACTTCTTAGTACTACACACAACTACCTCTACTCACTAGTGAAAGATTAGTAGAATTTCCTACTGTTACACATACACCACAACAACCTCTACTAATTATCTCACAGTGATTGTGTAATGAGGACTGATTAAAGAATTGAAATCCATGCACATGCTAAAGATTAGGAGATAGATAGGATAGATTTGAACATCCTGAATAGAAGAATTAGATATGATCAATCCATATAGGAAATGTTTTTGAAATTCAACCCAACACAAAATTGGCTTTGCCTTCATTATACACCAAAGTTTTTAATTTCTTGTGATAGAAATCCCACAGTTATTAGTATTGATATATATATATGATATTATAGATACCTCACAGTTATTAGTGTGTATATATATGTGTATGTATATATATATATAGAAGAGCTTCTATGGGACTAGAACTATTTCATTCGTGAAAAATCATCAGGAGTACCTTACTTGCTGTGGTTACCTCCAATTCAACCCGGAATAACATATATATATATATATGATATTATAGATATTCTCCAGTTATTAGTATTGATATATATATGATATTATAGATACCTCACAGTTATTAGTGTATATATATATATATATATATATATACATATATATACATATATATATATACACACAGTTATTAGTGTGTATATATAAATAAAGTACCAGTAATACACTGAGTAATTGCTGGCCTTGTGCCTAAAGTAGAAACAATTATTAATATTGATTTATATCTCTTTTTTATACTACAACTTTCTAATTGTGTATCACATGTTTTAGAAGACAAACTTAAACAGCAAATTGCAATTTTTAAAATAAAGCATTTTGAATGGAATGTATGTTTTTATGTATATGTGTATACATTATATATATTTATATATATACACACATATATATATATACACATATATATATATACATCTATAGACAAACAACACGCACATTATATATATATATATAGACACACACACCTATATATATATATATACACAAACATAATCATACATCAGCTCTATGCATGATGGCACCGCTCTAACTGCTGACCAGGGTGACCCTACTCCCATCGAGCAAGAGACACACATAGCCATACATACATATATATATACACACACACACACATACATACACACGCATACACATACAAAGACAAAAAGGAAGCTCAAGAATTAGAGAAGAATGATAAAATGACAATTACCAGTAAACTTCCAACTTCAACAGTTAACTGATTTAAGGTGACACATGTTCTAACTAATCTAGCAGTAAGTAGTCACAAAACTACCAACATCTAAGGAATTGTAATTTGATACACCTGACAGTGGTAGAAAGAGTAGAGGTGGAAGTAGAAGTTATAGGTAATGTAGACTTCCTATTAAGTATATAGGTCTCGCCTATTTCAGAAAGTAAACAACACATACACACCAAAAAAAAAGTAGCATGTTTTAAACATCACCAGCTGCTTAGTTAATTAAATGATGAAGGCATCTATTTTGAGCTTGGAGACTGGCTTGCAGCTGACAAGGAGTTTAAAATGTCAGCTCGATACCAATAGTATTGAGTATTGTAATGCAGTTTAGATAATTATTACAACTCTTAAATATACAAGAAATAATTGTTTCTACTTTTGGCACAAGGCCAGCAATTATCTCAGTGTATTACTGGTACTTTATTTTATCAACCCCGTAAGGATGAAAGGCAAAGTTTACCTCGGCGGGATTTGAACTCAGATCATAAAGGGCCGTAACTCTTTGCTGCAAATCATGGCGTCCGACTCTCTAGCGATACTGCCAATCCCTTACTAACAACTATACCACTGAGTTAGTATAGCTTAAGAAATGTGAAAGGAAAAAAAGAACTAATTATATTTTTAATTATCATTAGTTTATAGTAAGTATTAAGCAAGTGGTAATTGGCAGAATCGTTAGAATGTCAGACAGAATTATTTTTGGTATTTGTTCCAGCTCTCTGAGTTCAAATACCACCGAGGTTAATAAAAAAAGTACCAGTCAAATACTAGGGTTGATTCTTCTCTAACTTTCTTTCTCGCTTCCATTCTCTCACTCTCCATCTTTCTCTGGAAGAAATCTGCTGTATTCAGACAGAGAGAAGGACGGGATCTACCAGGTTTTAAAAATGCCATATGTCAATACGGTGCCCCTAACACTACCCCAGGAGTCACAGATCTATACATCGGAGTGTTTCATTTAGTCACATACTCTGCCACGCACATGGCACTGATCCCCAATGCAGTCACACTACAGTGCTTGCTGCTGCTCTGCACCAACAAGCACTATATACCCCCAATCCCTAAACCATTCTGATGCACTTAACCTACATTACCGTACCCTCCTATACCCTGTACTTTCTCCAATCCTTCTTATCTGAAACATCCTCCCAGTTAATATTCTCCCTGTAGGTATCAACATACAGAAATTCAAGCTGAGTATCAATATATATATCTCTATACGTCTCATTTATATATATATATATATATATATATATATATAGGTATATATATAGAACCTGTAAAGGTCAGACAACCCCTCTCCTCCTTCCCACCTTCCTCTTCCCACTAAATTATGAATAATATTTAATGTATGTACACAAGTTAAAAGGTCAACAATCTATTTTTTAATGTATTGTACATATATATATATATAGTATATATATTGTACATGTATTGTATGTTGCACATATATTGTATATATATTGGACATGTATTGTACAATATATATACATATATTGGACATGTATTGTACAATATATATACATATATTGGACATGTATTGTACAATATATATACATATATTGGACATGTATTGTATAATATATATACATATATTGTAGAACAAAAACACAAGAAAAAAGTGAGCTAGTTTACTGAATTATACAGGAACAGTAGAACCCCTAAGGACCAGGAACAGTATAACCCATTAAATAACTACTAAATGTGTATACAAGACTAACACTAATTATGTTAACGCTGTGCATGGTAGAGGGGTGGTTAACCAATCCCTGTGAAAGAAATCCCCTTAAACATCACCAAAACAATCACATAACAGAAAGCTACTACTCAACCACTGTCAGGTCTGACACACTGAAAGGTGGATAATGGTGGAGATGTTTGAGTAGAGTGGTGGAGATGTGTGATGTGTTTGAGAGATAAGATGGAAGAGATCTTCAGCTAAACTCCCCACAGGTAAACAGTATAGATATATAAGCTATAAGGTAACACACACCTGGGCTGTCACTGTTGGTGAGATGGAAGAGATCTTCCATCATACTCTTCACAGGTAAACAGGTACATATATAAGCTGCTCTTCTGGGTAGGATATGATAGTGTAAGTGAAGTAGGTATTTTATTAGCTGAGATGTGGATAGACATGGTATTTGAGGTAGTTAGAGTAAATGACAGATTTATCAAGCTCGGAATAGAAAACTGAGAAGAAATTCTTACCATTGAAATAAGACTTAGAATCAAAAGGGGCTCAGAGTAAACTTAGCAAAGACCAAGGTTTTAGTAAATAGCAAAGAAGACAAAACCAAGATACCATCTGGGAGATGGCTGTTTGATTTGCAGAAAAAGAGTTGGTAGAAATTCTATACAATGTACACAAGAGGTCTAGTGGGATTGTAGGCAGACTAACAGAGAAGGCAAACCTTGTGAGACATGCACAGGGTTAGTTAGGATTAAGAGCCTGAGTGAAATAAACTTTCTCCAATCCTGGGAAGGCTCTATAAAAGCAGTTGATAGCTTCTGTTACCTAGGTGACCTAATTAGCTGTAAAAGCATAGTAACTAGAATAAGAACAAGATGGAAAAAGTTTAGGGAGCTACTACTTATGTTGTCAACAAAAGGGAACAAAATGTTGTATGATGGCTGCATGCCAAGTGTGGTGTTGCTTGGATGGGAAACATGGGAAGTAAATACAGAGGCTATGAGAAGGCTGTGTTGATGGGTGTGATGGTAGTGTGTGTGGCATGGAGGAACTGAGAGAAAAACTGGGTACAAGGGGAGTTACATGTGTACAAGACAATATATATATATATATATGTATGTATACACACACACCTTATATATATATAGCTTGCTATATAATTAAGAATAGTAGGAGGTGAGACCGTTGGAACATCAAGCAACTAGCTTGACTCTTTCACTGGCACTACTACTACTACACTATACAACAACTACTACCACACTACTACTACACTACTACACTATACAACAACTACTACCACACTACTACTACACTACTACACTATACAACTACTACTACCACACTACTACAACACTACTACACTATACAACTACTACTACTACTACACTATACAACTACTACTACTACACTATACAACTACTACTACCACACTACTACCACACTACTACACTATACAACTACTACTACTACCACACTACTACTACACTACTACACTACTACTACACTACAACTACTATAATGATACATTTATAACAAATCATCGATTTGGCGGGATACAGCATGCGAGGCTATAATGGTTTCTGATATAAGCACAAGGCCAGCAACATTTTGATTAAATCAACCCCAGTGTGTTACTGGTACTTTATTTTATCGACCCCGACAGTACAAAAGGTAATGTTAACCTCGGCGACATTTGAACTCAGAATATAAAGGGACGCAACTCTATGTCGCCAAGCATGTTGTCCAACGTTCTACCGATACTACATATGATGATGATGATGATGATGATAATAATAATAATAGTTTCTGATTCAGGCACAAGGTCAGCAATTTCTTGGGGAGGGGGGGGGGGGGGGGGTCGATTACGTCAAACAGTGTATTACTGGTACTTTATTTAACCGACCCCGTAAGGTTGAAAGGCAAAGCTAAGCTCGGCGGTATTTTAACCCAGAATGTAAAGGGCCGTAACTCTATGCCGCAAAGCATGTGCAACGCTCTGCCAACTCTACATATGATAATAATAATAATTGTTTCTACTTTTGGCACAAGGCCAGCAATTACACAGTGTATTACTGGTACTTTATTTTATCGACCCCCGTAAGGATGAAAGGCAAAGTCAACCTCGGCGGGATTATGGTAATAATAATAATGGTTTCTTATATAGGCACAAGGCCAGTAATTTGGGGAGGGGGGGGGGCGTTTAAATCGACCCCAGTGCGGGACTGGTACTTTATTTTATCGACCCTCCAGTAAGGATGAAAGGCAAAGTTAAGCTCGGCGGGATTTGAACTCAGAATGTAAAGGGCCGCACCTCTATGCCGTAAAGCATGTGCAACGCTGTCGACTACATATGATAATAATAATAATAATAATTGTTTCTACTTTTGGCACAAGGCCAGCAATTACCCAGTACATTACTGGTACTTTATTTTATCGACCCTCCAGTAAGGATGAAAGGCAAAGTCAACCTCGGCTGGATTTGAACTCAGACAGTAAAGGGACGTAACTATGCCATAATAATAATAATTGTTTCTACTTTTGGCACAAGGCCAGCAATTTAAATCCAGTGTATTACTGGTACATAATCATTATTTCTACTTTAGGAACAATAATAACATCATCAGTAACAGTTAATACTGAAGGGTTAACAAACAAGACATGGTTGCTGATAAGATGGCAGAGAAAAAGACTTGGAAACTGTTGCTTGGATGTTCCAAGCAACAACGTCCATTTGTAGAAAAAGCGCAATAACTTTTCACATATCACCCTTAAACAGCATCGATACTGACTTCGATTTGAACGGTTCTGAATAATTAACCGAACTATCATCCAATCACTGCATCGATAGTGGATATAGTAAGTGGGCGGTGCAGCATACATCGACCCACTTTTGACAAATATAATGAAAGATCGATAAAGTATATAATCTCACCCCCAACCCACCAACACAACATAACCCATCCATCCACTTCGGGGGGAGAGAGAGAGAGAGAGAGAGAGACAAGCGTACAACGAGGGTGATAGTGGGGAAGGTGCGTGCGTGCTAGTGAGGGAGATGTATGCATGCGTGCATGTTTGTGTGTTTGAGCGTGCGTACGTAACATGCGTGTGTGTGAGAGCGTACGTAACATGCGTGTGTGTGAGAGCGTACGTACATGAGTGTGTGTGTGTGTGTGTGTGAGAGAACGTACGTACATGAGCGTGTGTGTGTGTGTGCTTACATGCATGTGTGTGCTTACATGCATGTGTGTATGTGAGAGAGAGAGAGAGCGAGAGAGCGAGCGTGCGTAATGCGTGTGTGTGTGTGCGTGCTTACATGCATGTGTGTGTGTGAGCGTGCTTACATGCGTGTGTATATGTAAGATAGAGATAGATACGGAGGTTACGCGGAGATATATATGTAGATAAAATAAAATAAATAAAAAAGTGCGAGGAGAGGAAAATTGATTTTAAAAGAAAAAAAAAAAAAAAAGATGAGGGGGGGGGGATTGATAGTGTTAATATAATACTAATAACAACAACAATAATAAGTAGTAGAGTTGATGGAGAGGAAGGCAGTAGTAAGACAGAGGAAAACAATACACAACGATCCGTAACTATTGCTACGGTAACCTCTCAGTGCTGTGTCACATTACTTCAGATAGTTATAACTTTGTATCTATCTTTATAAACGTGCGCGCCTTTGCGTGTGTGTGTGTGTCTGTCTGTGTGTGTGTGTATATTAGAGATGTATACTGCTAAGATACATGTGGGTGTGTATGTGTGTGCGTGTTTATATATATCTATATATATATTATAGAGGTGTATATTGCTAAGATACATATGGGTGTGTGCGTGTTTATATATATCTATATATATTATAGAGGTGTATATTGCTAATATGCATGTATGCATGTGGGTATGTATGTATGTACGTATATATATATATATACACAAATAAAATAGAGTTATTAACTCATATTGATACCCTGCAATTAACAAGCTCAAAGAATAAATACTGAGCATTAGGCGGTGGATTGGCAATATCGGTAGAGGGTCGGACGCCATGCTTTGCAGCACAGTTACGTCCCTTTACGGACTGAGTTCAAATCCCGCCGAGGTTGACTTTGCCTTTCATCCTTACGATGTCGATAAAATAAAGTACCAGTAATGCACTGTGTAATTGCTGGCCTTGTGCCAAAAGTAGAAACAATTATTATATTAATATATATATATATATATATATATATATATATATATATATAATAGCGTATACTACTAAGATACATGCGTGTGTGTCTGTGTACTGCTAATATACAGTATATATACATGTATGTATTTATATTATAGGTGTATATTGCTAATATGCATCGGTATGTGTAAGCATGTGGACGTGCAATGTCGACGCCTTCATACACACAAATGCAGGAATATGGCAATAACTAACGAAAGCGATAGTGTGAGTTTACAGCAAGATTAAATTTTAAAAAAGCTTTTATTGAAACACACACACACACACACACACACACACATATATTATATATATATATATATATATATATATATAAAGAGATTCCTATAAACAGTAGCCATATTGTACGAAAGAAGTAAGCCTGCTAATTATAATTATAAAATAAAAAAAATAACAATAAAGAATTCTAGCAAAGATGTGTGTAGTTTAAATATATATATATATATATATATATATATATAACGAATTCCAATATATATATAAATACTTTCTTACGTAAAGTAAAAAGTGAATGTTTAAGGTTTAAGGCGTTTTGAGGGGAATTTAGTAAGACAAAAATAATCATTTCTACCAACTAAACAATAACAATGATGAGAATAAGAATAAATCTAACAGACAGACATGGAAAGGGTTAAAATGTCAGAAAACAACTGGAATAGATTTCTGAATAGCAGAAGATAAGACACGAACAATTATTTCTTCAAACGTAAACGACATCAGGGTTTTATTTAATTTAAATACAAGAGTAATATTGTTTGAAGCTAAGTAGTTTTAAAAGTAAGAGACTGTTTATGTTATTGGTGTTTTATTATTATTTTTTTCTGAGCTGATTGAATTGAATCTAGGTAACTGTTTAAGTATTTAGAGCTCAGAATTTAGATACAATGAAACATTTAGATCGACCTTCTGCCTCACCCCCGCCTGCCCTCCACAAATGAAACCACAACGATATGTATATGTGTTTATATATATATATATACATATATATTATATACACACACATCCTTATGTGTTATAAATATATAACACAAGACGATTTCCTTATTATAAACACTACCATGTAAGCTGCAGGATGTTGTGGCGTTCATGCCTTTTTCTTAAAGTCAATAAGTAACTTCTCAATTAAAATTAATAAATATTCTTGATATTATAGAGAACATTTTTTTTTTAATGTCCAACTGGAAAGAGATGCAGTCTACAAGGATTTAATGACTGCATAACAACTACTATGAAATAATTATTTCTAGTATAGGCACAAGGCCAGTAATTTAGGGTGGGGTGGGGTTTAAATCGACCCCAGTGCGGGACTGGTACTTTATTTTATTGACCTCCAGTAAGGATGGAAGGCACAGCAAACCTCGGTGGGATTTGAGCTGAGAACGTGAAGGGCCATAAAAATAATTATAATAAAAATAATAATAATAATAACGATATATTTATGTAGGCTAACACCGCCAATGAACCCCCAGGGGGGGAAGTAACACTTTTACTCCTGGTTGAGTTTAAACTCATGGGAGTTTATCAAAAATAGATATTATGAATCATCGAATGCTGCTGTAAACCATTATCAGCACTTTGTTCAATCTCAATATAACAGAGTTTACATGGTGATGGGAACAAAACAATCTTTGGCTTTAAAGGGTGAGCAGAGTGGATGAGGTGGGGGGGGGGGGCATTGCGACGACCAAGCCCTTTATTAATTGGTATTTAAAGTAATCGAAGCAAATCCTATAGAAATCAGATCGTCGATACAGGGGTGGGAGTAGAAAGAGAGAGAGAGAGAGAGAGAGAGAGAGAGAGAGAAAGGTAGATAATGAAACAGTGGATGTTTTTTTCTTTCCAGCAGTGGAGAATGGTGAAGTTGTGTCGTTCATGTAGTAATATTTAACAAAAAATAAAATACAAGGAACGTGACTAAATGCCGCAAAACGTTGTTGTCCAACGCTCTACCGATTCTGCTGCCATTAACAATACATCTTATATTTTAAATAATTCACTTCACTTCACTTGGGAGACGAAGGTGTTCTTTCTAATAATAATAATTGTTTCTACTTTTGGCACAAGGCCAGCAATTACCTCCAGTGTATTACTGGTACTTTATTTTATCAACCCCGTAAGGATGAAAGGCAAAGTTAACCTCGGCGGGAATTGAATTCAGAATAATAATAAGAAGAAGAATCGATTTATTAAAATCATTAAGTAATCTATTTATTTGTTCATCGATAATCTATATTCATACACATGGCTAAGGGAAGCGGGAATATCAGGGAAACAACAAGAAAACTTAGAACAAACATTTCAAACACATTACTCTTATTTTTCATTTTACTTTCATTTTTTGAAAACAGGCGAACGAACAAATACAAAATTCCAAACCAATATTATGAAAAAAAAAAATAATAATAACAAAAAAAAAAAAAAAAGAAATTAATAACAATAAACTTCAAAATAAAAATAAAAATAAAAATAAAAATAAAAATAAAAATAAAAATAAAAATAAAAATAAAAATAAAAATAAAAATAAAAATAAAAATAAAAATAAAAATAAAAATAAAAATAAAAATAAAAAATAAAATAAAAACAAAAAACAAAAAACAAAGTCACTTACCTTTTGGCAAACATTCTTCCTTTTTCAAAGTTATCATCAGGCTGTAAATGTTGGTGACCAGACATTTTGATGGTTCCGCCGTATATTGCGGAAATCATCTTATTAGAATAAACACAGTTCATTTCTTGCAGCAGTTGTAGTGAATAAGGAAGGTGCACAGTGCACAAGATGGGGGTGAGGATCGGGATCAAAGGATCAAAGAGATTCGTTCCGCTGACGTATGTTGTTTTTTTTTTGTTTTTGTTTTTGTTTGTTTAAAAAAAAAAAGGGTGGGTGACTGACACAAACAGAAAATAGTTGATACTCGGTTGGTTGATGGTAGATGATGATGATGGTTGTGGTGGTGGTGGTGGTGGTGGGTGTGTGGTGATTGAGTGGGTGGATTTTCGTAAGAAGAAGTTGCGTGACACCTTTGGCACATGTACTCTGTCTGTTTGTCTGTTCCAGGGTGGTGACGGAAAAACAATCGCTAATTAATATATAATATAATATAATATAATATAATATATATATATATATATATATTATATATATATATTGGCCGGAGAACGTTGACTTAATACCAGCGATCTTCGGGACTTATATATATATATATATATATACACACATATAGCCGCGAGAAATGCGTATAATTCGAGAAGAGAAAGGGGACTTTGGTCAAAGTGTGTAAGGACTAGTTAGTTAGCACCATCCGGAAAAAGGAAAGGGCCGCGGTTCTTTTTTTTTTTTTTTTTTTTTTTGACGACGGGGGTCATTGCCCAGAACGCGTAGTAAAAGCTGCGCTTTTTTTTCTCTTTCATTTTTTATCATTCTCAGCTTCCACCTCATCCTTCTCCTCCTCCTCCTTCTCCTCTCATCATCATCATCATAACAGTACCTCCATACTGCTGTTGTTGTATATTATTAGTATATTAGTGCAGTTTTCATCACCACAAATCGTTCTACTATAAGCAGAGGGCTGGTTGTTGGCGCCTGGTATTGTTGCTGCTGCAGTTGGCCGAAAGCCAAGCAGGTCAACTTTTCTGCACTCCTCCGTCTCATTATTAACCATTATGGAAGAAGCTTTCTCATTAACATAAGCATATCGGCAGGGACTTTCGACTCACCAATCGAACGGATCGAACTGTATGACATCAGTGGAAGAGAGAATCTGATTGCCCAATCAATGGGCGTTGACCGATTTATTAGCATATTATCATTAGGAGAACACTAGTGACAACCAATCGAATGGCGTTGACCGACTTTTTACTTCTAGGAGAAATATTATAAGCAAGCCAGGAAGTTTTTTTTGTCTTTTTTTCCCTTTCTTTCTCTCTCTCATTGTTGTATATTTTCATCTTAAACGTAACATGCCAATAAAAGGTTAAATAGATATAATAAGAAAACTGACTGATTGATTTTATGTATGTATATATATACATACATATAGAAATGATATAGAAATGGGTTCTACAGGAATAGAACTGTTTCATTCGAAAGAAATCATCTGGAAAGCCGACAGACACACTAAATATTGAAGAATGTATCAATTAACAAATAAGTGCGGAACGATAAATAAGAGCAAAAATAATGAAAGACTTTGTGAGAGAGAGAGAGAGAGAGAGAGAGAGTGTGTGTGTGTGTGTGTGTGTGTGTGTGTGTGTGTGTGTGTGTGTGTGTGTGTGTGTGTGTGTGTGTGTGTGTGTGTGTGTGTGTGTGTGTTATTATTTTTAGATTGATCTTTAAAATATCAAAAATAGAAATAGTTTAACGATATCCATAATTATCATTGTAACCTATGGAATAAAATGGAAATGCATTTATTCGACAATAATATATATATATATATATATATATATATATATATATATATATATATTCGCCACTTTAACTACTAAACATCAGTGATGAACTAAAACACGAGAGTGAGAAAAAAATAATTCTATATAAAAATTGTAAATCCACATGACAAGGTCATTTGAGAGATAAAACATTTTAGTCTCAGGTATTTCGGGAAAAGAGAGAGAGAAAAAAATATATATAAAGATTATTATTATTATTTGCACATTGTGCGAGATTCTTAAAATATAAAATATTCTTAGAAAAAAAGGAAAAAAAAACAAACAAACAAGGAATTAAAGGGGGAAATATTGAAGTATTGAATTCTTGAAGAATTACGCAATATAACCGCAAAATTGTTTTAGATACACAGCTAGAAATATTTCAAAAACGAATTGTTTTTGCGGTGGACTATTTTGGTCATTTTTGGTGAGAGCATAAATAACTCCAGAGTCCAAAAGAATGAAGCTTCTATTTCTAGATACCTATTTCCTCAAATTCATTTATTCTTACATATTATATCTTTCTAATATATATCTATATCTTAACTTAATATATATAATAATAATAATTGTTTCTACTTTTGGCACAAGGTCAGCAATTATCCCAGTGTATTACTGGTACTTTATTTTATCGACCCATAATAATAATAATAATAATAATAATAATAATGTGTGTGTATATATGTATAAATATACATACATATATCTCTATATATAATAATGTATATATATATATATATATATATATATATATAAAATAATGTATATATATATATAAATAATGTATATATATATAAATAATGTATATTTATGTATATATATTTGATATATACACACACACATATATATCTATAAATGTATATACGTATATATGTATATATATATATATATATATATATATAAATATATATATAAATAATGTATATTTATGTATATATATTTGATATATACACACACACATATATATCTATAAATGTATATACGTATATATATATATATATATATATATATATATATAAATATATATATATATATATAATAGAGAGAGGGGGGGGGGGGGCTTATATATATATATAAAAGAGAGGGGGGGCTTGTATATTTATGTATATATACTTGATATGAGCGCGCCAAATGAAAAAAGTACGTGTGTATCTAAACAGCTGTAAACAATGCGATTTGGGGAGAAAAAAATGCGCTATCGTGCGCGTGAGAGCGTGTATGATCGCGGGCACTTTGTGCACAATATCTACCAATATATACTATATATATATATACTATATATATATATATATATATACTCTTCTTAAATACTTTCGAGAAAAAAAAAAAAAGCCTCGATAATATAACATTAATTTAAGAGTAAATTATTCTATATTTTCTGAATACTGTTGTTGTGGCCAACACGCAGAGAGAATATTATCGTAAAATAATATTTTAGATAAATAAATAAATAGATATTCGCGAGATTGATGTAGGTGTAGGTGTAGGTGTAGGGAAGGAGAGGTGTGAGATCTGGCTGTAAATAGAATGTGATTAGTTATTGAAATGAAATGAAATGATAGGAAAGGAAAGGAGAGGAGAGGAGAGGGGAGGAGAGGAAACGAGAGGTTTGATGAAAAAGTAGGAGCACCAGTGTAAATGTTTGAATATCATATCATCAGTGATGATGGCGGAGGTATCGGGGGGGAGGGGGATGATGGGGGTGTCGGGGGGTGATGGTGGAGGTGTTGGAGGGGAGGAGGGGGGCTGGTTGAGTGGAGCAAAAAGGAAACGGGAGAGAAGAAATATTTGTGGCATGTCTGTCAATCATGGAGAAAAATGCTTGAAGATAAATGAATGCAGCCGTGATGCTGCATACCAACCAGCATGCCATGTTCACATCACAGACACCACCGCCGCCGCTACTGGCGATGACCACACCACCACCACCACCACCACCACCACCACTGTTTTCATACTCAGAGCCTATTACAACATCCAGACTTATTTATAAAGGTACTGCCCCCTCTCCCTCCTGGCTCCCTCGCACACACATATATCTCCAAAACATACACACACATATATCTCCAAAACATACACACACACACATATATATCCAAAACATACACACACATATATCTCCAAAACATACACACACATATATCTCCAAAACATACACACACACACATATATATCCAAAACATACACACACATATATATCCAAAACATACACACACACATATATATATCCAAAACATACACACACACATATATCTCCAAAACATACACACACATATATCTCCAAAACATACACACACATATATCTCCAAAACATACACACACACACATATATATCCAAAACATACACACACATATATATCCAAAACATACACACACACATATATATATCCAAAACATACACACACACATATATCTCCAAAACATACACACACATATATCTCCAAAACACACACACACATATATATCCAAAACATACACACACACATATATATCCAAAACATACACACACATATATATCCATAACATACACACACACACATATAAATCCAAAACATACACACACACACACATATATATCCAAAACATACAGACACACATATAAATCCAAAACATACACACACATATAAATCCAAAAAACACACACACATATATATCCAAAAGATACACACACACATATATATCCAAAACATACATACACACATATAAATCCAAAACATACACACACACATATAAATCCAAAACATACACACACATATAAATCTAAAACATACACACACATATCCAAAACATACACGCACACATATATATCCAAAACATACACACACACACACACACATATAAATCCCAAACACACACACATATAAATCCAAAACATACACACACATATAAATCCAAAACACACACATATATATCCAAAACATACACACACACACATATATATCCAAAACATACAGACACACATATAAATCCAAAACATACACACACACATATAAATCCAAAACACACACACACATATATATCCAAAACATACACACACACATATATATATCCAAAACATACATACACACATATAAATCCAAAACATACACACATATATATCCAAAACATACACACACACACATATATATCCAAAACATACACACACACACACACACACACACACACATATATATCCAAAACACACACACACATATATATCCAAAACATACACACACACACATATATATCCAAAACATACACACACACACACACACACACATAAATCCAAACATACATACACACACAAATCCAAAACACACACACATATAAATCCAAAACATACACACACACATATAAATCCAAAACATACACACACATATCCAAAACATACACACACACATATATATCCAAAACATACACACACACATATATATCCAAAACATACACACACATATATATCCAAAACATACACACACACACACATATAAATCCCAAACACACACACATATAAATCCAAAACATACACACACATATAAATCCAAAACATACACACACATATCCAAAACATACACACACACATATATATCCAAAACATACACACACACATATATATCCAAAACATACACACACATATATATCCAAAACATACACACACACATATAAATCCCAAACACACACACATATAAATCCAAAACATACACACACATATAAATCCAAAACATACACACACATATAAATCCAAAACACACACACATATATATCCAAAACATACACACACATATATATCCAAAACATACAGACACACATATAAATCCAAAACATACACACACATATAAATCCAAAACACACACACACATATATATCCAAAACATACACACACACATATCCAAAACATACACACACGTAAATCCAAAACACACACACACACATATATCCAAAACATACACACACACATATATATCCAAAACATACACACACATATATATCCAAAACATACACACACACACATATATATCCAAAACATACACACATATATATCCAAAACATACACACACATATATATCCAAAACATACACACACACATATATATCCAAAACACACACACACACACATATATATCCAAAACATACATACACACATATATATCCAAAACATACATACACACATATATATCCAAAACATACACACACACATATAAATCCAAAACATACATACACACATATATATCCAAAACATACATACACACATATAAATCCAAAATATACATACACACATATAAATCCAAAACATACACACACACATATATATCCAAAACATACACACACACACATATATATCCAAAACATACACACACACACACACACATATATATCCAAAACACACACACATATATATCCAAAACATACACACACACATATATATCCAAAACATGCAC
>OZ024751.1:42328916-42356416 GCA_964016885.1 Eledone cirrhosa
TTGTCTTTCATTTTTTTGAGGTTGGTAAAGCACCATTCCAGTACTGGGCTTGGTTCTTTCTCTATATCTCTTTCTTTCTTTCTCTGGAAGAAATCAGCTGTGTTGACCCAGTGATGAGATAGGATGGGCTCTGCCAAGATTCTCCTACGATTCCACCAAGAATTTAGGGCTCCATCATCATCACCCTAGACAACACTTTCAATGTAAAGTTATGTTGGTGCCACAACATCCAGGCCGAAACAAATATGATCGTGTAGGTGTCACAACAAAAAAACACACAGTCCACGCTGTAAATGTGGCCGTGTAGGCAACACGGTAAAAACCTCCCAGCCCCACACTGTAAATGTGGTTGGTGTTAGGAAGGGCATCCAGCTGTAGAAAACCCGCCAGACAGTCCTATGCGAGCAAGACAACCACTCTTGCCTCAAGTGGGAAAACCCCCGTCCAAACCCATGCAAGCGTGGAACACGGACGCTAAACCTGATGATGATGATGATGATGATGATATCGTATAGAATCTTATATTTGAGAATTGTTTTTGTCTAATTTGGAGAGGTTAAGCTGCACAATCATATCAATTGTTTTAATTCTACGATATACCTACATCATCATCATCATCATCCTTTAACATCTGTTTTCCCATCCAGGAAGAGTTGGACAACTTATGACAGTCTTAGTCAGTATTCAAGCAAAGCTACAGACTTCTCTAAAGGACCGGACTGCCTCCATCTCACTTATGTCCACTCTGCCAGCTACTCAGTAGAGATCAATAAAATAAAGTACCAGTAACGAACTGGGGTCGATTTAATTGTCTTTCCCCTCCACCCAAATTGCTGGCCTTGTGCCTAAATCTGAAACCAATATTTTCTATTATCTTCCTTTCATAAACAGTATATGATGAATTCTTCATTCAATGCAGGTTTACCGTGTTTAGTAGACAAACCTTTTGATACCAAGCTACAGGAGACCTCTTTGGTTCTATGATACAAACTAAACTGTGTTAATATATAGAATGATGTGTTCCTGTGTGGAGAAGCTATAAAATAGCTTATAAAATAGAGTGAAGACACTTTAATATATAGAATGATGTGTTCATGTACAAAGATGCTATAAAAAGCTTATAAAATAGAATGAAGACACCTAAGGACGGAAAAAGAAGCTGCCATCGGCTGCTATCAGGAATTGAACCCATATCTCACAGATTCATATTTAAATTCAAGTTTGATCTTTTCTTTACGTAGCCACATTTTTGTAATGTCCAAAACAATTGTTTTATAACGAAAAAAAATAGTTTATTTTGGTAGACTTCCTCCTAAATTCTTGATTATTTGGAAAATTAATAGAATGCATAAGCAAAGTATTTCATGTGAAATAAAGATATGGAAACGTTAAGGTTAGTGTTTTCGCATAAGTAGGTATGTATGTTAGTATATACGTCGGTATATAGGTATGCTGGTATATATGTACGTATGTATGTAGATACATATATAAATATAAGTACGCATTCATATATGAACGTTGGTATATATGTATGTGTGTAAGTTGGTATATACATGCATATGTATGCATGCATAGAGATGTTGTTGTGATCGTTGTTGTTGTGTCTGATGAGCAAATCAAAGTAGAGTAGAGCTACATGCTTAGGTTTAGAGCAGTACAGTTGTGAAACACACGTTATGCCAGAATACAAATAAAAATCTGATAAATTGAAACTTCGATCTCCCATTTTTTATATAAAATACTCTGCCACTTATGTTAATACGATGCTAGCATGGAAAAATGAACGGTGATGATGATAATGGTGATATATATTGAATATTCAATTCACATAAATGTACAGAGTGCTAAAATTGGTATCACCTCTTATATATACACACACACACATATATATATATATGTGTGTGTGTTGGCTGAGAGCTTCTGACAGGAACTAATAGATTGATTCTTTTTAGCTTCCTGTCCCCACGTAAAATTTGTAAATCAGGGGCTAGTTGAGAGATAGAGTCCTATCGGTTGCCAGTTAATCGCTTTACTGTGTCGGTTGTCACAAATAGTCATGACCAGCATGGGCCGGTGTTTGGATAAAGTCAATCGATTGGTTATTGATTAGGCGATACCCGCTGATGAAGCAGCATAAGCCGATTGTGCATTGTTGCATAATATATGCAGACAGATGGTGCAGTGCACCTTACTGTTGCATTAGTGCTGCAGAAACTCGAGTCTGGGGACCTTTAGGCACCCGTTTTACGCGTGTTGTGTTGAGGCAAATAACTGTGTATACTCTGGTAATGTATCTTACATTGCCCATTGAGTGCGCTGAGATACAGCCGGTACTGGCATTAATAAATATGCTGGGTCCGTCAACCCTTATTATATATATATATATATATATATAAGCAGAGGTGGTTTCCTGACCCGACTTGTCTCCTAATGTGACAACCTGTCTAACCCATGCAAGCGTGGAAATGGATGTTAAACGATGATGATGATGATATATGTATCAGCACGTTTGCTTAGAAAACCGCAGCGATTGAACATTTGGAAATATAATCAGCAGCTTTTTGCTAAAGAAAATACTCTAACAGGGCATAGAAGCCCAAATAACGGGGAAAATGGACATCAGCACGTGTAGTTCGATTCCTACACGTTCTGATGCTCGTTTGTTTCCGTTATGGGGGCTTATATATGACATTAGGTAGGCCATCCAGCTATAGAAATGATATCAAAAATGCAACATGAGCAAAATTGTGGTGTGCCAGCCCGTCTATCTTTGACTGTGACAACCCTTCCAACCCATGCAAGCATGGTAAATGGACGCACGATGATGATGGTGATATATCTACATGCATGGGTCAGAATTGCTGCTATATAAAACTAAACGGAGTATAATGACTTTTGTGGACTACTGACTATATCTTACTGATAACTAACACAGAAAGTAAAATATTCTATCGAAAACTAGTAGAAACAATTATCTAGCTATGATTACTGTGAATTAGTAAGACAAAAGTTACTTACCCTGTCTCCACTGAATATTAACCAATCTTTAATAGGTTCAACTAAGACGCCACGATGTTCCTTCCCGAAAGTTCGTGATAAATTCATTTGTTTAGCTGCGTCTGTCCACGGCCGATCTTCGCTGTAAACCCACGGCCTTTTATCATATTTAATGCGTTTCCATCCATAAACGTTCTTGAAAACAGAACGCCCTTTTGTGGTAGAAATTTCGTTATCCACGTACCGCTTAAAATAACCCAGTAATGATCTCGTCAATCGCATATTAAAGGTCCCCTAACCTGAAAATGTGAATAATTGATAGTTCGATGAAAGAGTAAAGAAAAGATAAGACATATGTTGCATAAGGGAGACAACTCTTCACACCAAATAAAACGAAGAAAATATATTTCAAACAAAATATGAACAAGCTAGACACTGGAACACAAGACATAACCTCTCTAGTGTTGGTGATACACATAATAAACACACCTAGTATGTATAAACACTCCGTATAGTGGTTGGTGTTAAGAAGGACATCCAGCCATAGAAAACGTGCCAAACAAAGGGTTGCAAGGACTCTTCAGTTGTATCAAACACCTGACAACCTCTGTAGTGCTGGTAATTTACATGATAAACACACTTAGTACACTCTGTAAAGTGGTTGGTGATAGGATGAGCATCCAACCGTAGAAAACGTGTACCAAACAAACGTCCGGGGAAACTCTTCAGTTGTATCAAAGACCTGACAACCTTTCTGGAGCTGGTGTCATAATAAAGTGCAGTCGGGAGAGTACGGCAGCACACGTAGATGAGATGCAGACCCTCAGCACATCTGAAAGGTCAGTAGCTCCGCTTGAGTACTAACTCAGTCTGTGAAAACCCGTCCAACCTTTGACTAGCAGGAAAGATGGCCGTTAAATGATTAATGATGCCTATGCTTGTTGTTTAACCACAGGTCAGCCCTAACTGAGCAGTGCCACGATGGAAGGCAGTTCAATATTTTGAATGGAGTGGGGGGGGGACATAATACCCACTATATCGTCTGTCATTATCATCATTTTATATCCTCTTTTCCATGTTTGCATGGGTTGGACGGATCCTATACAATACATCCTGTCTAATCTCGTTGCCTTTCTTTGTCATTCGCTCTGTGAGATTCAGTCATGTCTTTATTCACAACAGTAGGGTGTGATTTGAGGGAGATTTTGCTGCTATTTCTAACCTACAAGCAATCATGTAGATGTCACCCTTACCCTCATGTTGGCATGGTAAAATTGTAGTAAATAAAGGTAGTAGTGATCATTCTAACTTAAGTTTAATGATTATCATAATTATATTCATGTCAGCAATTGCACAGCAAAATATATAAATGGAATTATATTGTACCACAGAAAATACATAAATCTAACCTCTAAAGCGTTACGGGTGTGATTGTATACATTTACCACCACCCCACAATAAAAGGACATAAAAATAATTGTTTCTACTTTTGGCACAAGGCCAGCAATTATGCTAGTGTATTACTGGTACTTTATTTTATCGACCCCGCAAGGATGAAAGGCAAAGTTAACCTCAGCGAGATATGTTGCTCACGTATAGCTAGGATAATGCTCGCCCAAGCTCATATGTAATTTTCAAATCAGTATTAAATATAAAGAAATATTTAGAAGTTATTTCAATAATTTATTTGTTTAAGAAAAGGAGCGGTTTAAATACCCTTTTTTATATCAAAGGAAATTTTTTTAAAATGACATTGTTAATTATTAAACGAAAAACGAACTAGTTCAGTTTACTGCAAAATTGCATTAGCGCTGCATTTTACAATACTTTTTTTTTGTGTGCATAAACTGGGTTTAAAAGGAATCCGAAGTGGTGTGCAGGAGAGATGGCTGCATTGGTACGGGTATGTGATGTGTATGTATGATGATTACAGGGTGAAGACGTGCTAGGAAATCCCAGTGGAAGGAAACTGCAATAGAGGAAGACCAAGACAGAGGTGGTGAGACTCACTGATGAGATGAAGCAACACGACCAGTGGAGAAATGCTGTGCTGAAAAGGACCCGTCCAACCCATGCAAGCGTGGAAAAACGGACGTAAAAACGATGATGATAATATATATATATATGAGTGTCTGTATTACTATTTCTCCAGATAAACACACAGAAACTTGTAGAACACAGTGGTTATATGTAGTCTTAAAGAAATCTTATCCTTATGTTATGCAACTGTTATCAAGAGACCATGATTAGCCTGGGCAGAATCGGTAGGGTGTCAACGGCCATTGCGGTATTTGTTTTGGTTCTTAATATTTCGTGTTCAAATCCCACCGAAGTTAACTTTGCTTTTAATCATTCCAAGTCTATAAAATACAGTACCAGTAATGCACTGGGTTGTTTAATCAGCTTTGCCCCACCCCAATTTCTTGGCCTTGTGCCTAAATTAGAAATAAATATTTAATAAAACACTTCTTTCTTTTCTTATAATCTCCAGGTTCTATCAAATAAATGAAAATATATAAAATAACAAAACAAAGCGTGGTGGTAAAAAATGTAAAATGTCCCAAGACATATATTTGTAATGGTGTTGAGTTCTAACAGAAGCAGACCTGTCAACTCTCCCCGTCGGACGGGGAGCTCCCCCATCCACTTTGATCTGGGTGAGAGATGTCTTCTCTTGTGAAAATGGTTATAGCTTTCATTATGTAAGATCTCCCCATTTTGCCTCATTTCTCCCTATTTAGAGGCACTTTTTTTAATGGTACTCCCCGTTTGTGTTTTTAGAGGTTGACAGGTCTGTAGAGGGTAAAATTGGTTTAACATTTATTTCAACTGATCCCAAAGTAATGTTAAAAACATTATTTTTGTTCACAGTACAAGAAGACTTTCGCGAGAACTTTTGTATCATTATTTCACAGTTTTGTAACATTATTTAGAGCAGTCATGGCAAACTGAGGCCAGTTTGGCTTTCTAAATGGCACACCTAATTTTAAAATTAACTTGAATTTTTTCAGTAGTGCAATAATTTATGATGAGTCACATCATATGAGACCCACTGCTCGAAAAAGGTTGCCCAAGCCTGATTTAAAGCTTCGGCCGTTGCCGATCTTATAATTTCTAAGAGGTCTCCTTGTAAGTTCTTTGATAACATTCAGTAATTGTTTATTATCAGTCAAATTTCATGTGTTGCGAATTTCGACAACCTTCTAAATTGCGACTAAATCAAAACATTTCATAGAGCTGTCTTTTTATGACAATAAAGGAGGGAAAGAAACCCACAGCCGTCACAGATAATCGAGTTTGATTTGGTAGTATATGTCATGCTTTCGTTAAGTGTTTTAAGGTGTTAAGGTGCCCGTAAGCGGCGAGCGGACACTGACATGCCGTGTCCTTCTATGTAAAGTCAAACGATACCTTTAAGAGAAAAAGTAAAAATTACTTAGTTCTATGGCTTAACAGAATTATTAACGAAGTTGAAATAACCCGAAATATTCATTTTAGAATTAAAATAACAGAGTTAAGGAATAAAAATTATAAAAATTAATATTATTATATTAAATATAAAGTTAAACATCCCGATTGATGTCGAGAACAAAACGTTTGACCGATGAAGTTCAGAACTAAAACATGAGTATATTGAATAACATCATTTAGTTTAATGACATACGATTACAGTTTAGTAATTGTTAGATAACGTGTTTAAATTAAAAACTATGCAACTTACCTTTGTAAGCTTATATATGAAATAATATTATTATAGCCACATCAGCATGGTGAAAGGAATATTCTCACATATATTATCCAAGAGAGATAACCAACAAACGCCAACACAAACTATAATTGGTTGATATAAATTGTAAAATGGCGAAACAAATGAAACGAAATATTGACGCATTATATTATACAAGTGAACCAGTGCTGTCAATAAAGACATCAATATCTTTGAATATATTTAATTTTTAGAGTCCAGGATTAGCGAACCAATGGCGTCAATAAAGACAGCAATAACTTTAAATGTTTTTTTTTTTGGGGGGGGGGGGGGGGTCTAGGAACGGTGTGCCATATATATACCTGGACTAGTTGATATAGGAAGACAAACTGGGAAATTTCCGTTTTGATAAATCTATGGTTTACATCGGAGAAACACAAAAATGGTAGCGATTAAAGATAAAAATGATAATTTAATAATTTATTTCTAGGGTATAATTACGTAAATGTTTTGCATATATGTACAAATGACTTACAGGATTAAATTTATACGTAATTTTGGAGAAATAATTATTTACAGGAACAAATGTAGGATTAGAACCCAGACTTTGAGATTGGAAAGTGAACTTATAGCAACATGACTGAGAAACTGTTGACGAATTACAGACGGGTGTCATCATGATCACTACCGTTTAACGTTTATTTTTCCACAATTGCATGGGTTTGACGGGTTGTCCAGGTTATGAGACAAGCCTGGTGAGTTGGCCGTCTTCTACAGAACTGTATTTTGGCTGTTTTTACAGTTAAATGCCCTTCCTAACCCCAACCACGTATGAGTGTGTATGTATATATATATATATATATATATATATATATGTATACACATACACGTATGAGTGTGTCATTTCATTTTACGTCCGCTTTTTCCCTGCTTGCAAGGGTGGGACGGGAACTGATACTGGCTTGATTTCTACAGCTGGATGCCCTTCCTAACACCAACCTCATTTACAGTGAGTACTGGGTGCTTTTTTGCCGTGGCACCTCCACAACCACTCATTTCTACAGCTGAGTAAACTGGAGCAATGTGAAATAAAGTGTCTTGCTCAAGGAAACAACACATCACCCGGTCTGAGAATTGAACTCACAACCTTTCGATTGCAAGACCAATGCTCTAACCACTAAGCCATGTGCCTCCACGTGTGTATATATATATATACATACACGCATACTATGGTTTATTTTTATTATTCATTACTTTGATTTTTGTTTTTTACCTTTGTAATATCTATTTCCCACAAATAAAGAAATTCTTATTGACAGAATTGTTAGAATGCCAGAGAAAAGGGTGGAGAGTTTACTGCTCCCCTTCCTTACTTTTGCTATTGGAATTTTTTTCCATCTCTCTTTTTGTTTTGTATTTTATATGCAACTTACCTGAAAATGAGTACCAGCAATATCTGGAGGTTTATCTCTGCAATGGACTAGTGTCCAATTCAGGAAGGGGGGGGGGGGGGGGGTGTCTTGTACTCTCAGTTGCTTCACACCACAGAAACCAGGATAAGCACCAGCCTAATGAGCCTCAGACATTTCTGTTAACCCTTTTGTTACAATATTTCTAATGGAATAGATTGCCAATGGTGTTTCAACTATTTTTGAAAATAGTGAAACATTTGGAGGAATTTAGTAATGATGGCGTCGTAGGGCCATACAGAGTTTCTTGGGAATTTTAAAACCTGGTAGAGCCCATCTCTCCAGATCTGAACACAGACGATGTCTTTCAGAGAAGTGAAAAAGTGATATAGAGGAATATTCAATCCCAGTACTAGACTTGTATTTTTTTTTATCAAACTCGATATAAAAGGAATTTGCAAAAATATTTTTTGAAAAGCCTTTTTTGCTCACTTATTCCTCGGAGGGTCGTGGGGATAGGGTCCTCAGATATGTCTTCAAGCAGATCCCATCAGAAACAACTGCCTTCAATTGATCCACCTGGATCCCCAACTGACCTAGTCAATATGATACAACCATCTTGCTTGTGGTTTACCTACGGGTTTCCTGCCAGTTGCCCTGACCTGTAAAATCCCTCCAGTGATTCTCCCTTAAACATGCTAACCACATGTCTGTAATACTGAAGTTATGATCCCCCAATGTGGAGAAGTAATGGCTTTACCTGGAGCAATTCCCTGATCACTGAGCTATGCAGTATTTTTTTCTTTTGGAACAACAAATACATTCAATTTGAAGAAAACAGTGCCCCTATTCCTTTGGTGCCAAAAGCAAGTCATTTTTTTTAATGGTTAATCTATCCCTGGCTATTGCTCAAACATTTTTACAAGAAACACATCTAGATTCTTCTATTTATGAGAATAGCTGGCAATTAAAAAACATAAATTTGATAGTAGTTTATTACACTCTGTAGAGTAAAACTGGAGCAACATGAAATAAAGTGTCTTGCTCAAGGACAACACATTACCCGGTCTGATAATCAAACTTATAACCTCCCAATTATAAGCCCAACACTCTAACCACTAAGCCATACCCTTACCCAGTGGTTGGTGATAAAAAGGGAATCCAGCCTAAAATAAACATGAAATAAATGGTCAATTCTTTCTTTATTCCCATAGTTCCTGCGGGAGTCATAAGGGCGCTGTATTGACATACAGCGTTTCTAGGGTATTTTGTCTTTTTAAACCTGGCAGAACTCAGTTCCTCTCCAGGTCTGAATACAATAGGTTTCTTCCAGAGAAGGGTAGAGTGAGTGAGAGAATGGAAGTGAGAAAGAGATATAGAGGAAGAATTGACCCCAGTACTAGACTGGTACTTTTTTTTTTATTGACCTTAAATGGATGAAAGGCAAAGTTGACCTTGCTGGGATTTGAACTCAGAAAGCAGAGAGCTGGAACAAATACCACAAAGCATTCTATCCAACGTTCTAACAACTCTGCCAATTCACAGCCTATAACTGGTCAATTAAAAGACCTAAAATAACAAACAGGTGAACTGTTTAAGCCAAGATTTATTTTGCTCTCTTGATTGCTAAAAAAATAAACAATAACAACAAAAACAAACAATAAATATATAAACAGTGTAACCATTGGAAATCAGGAATGAGATCTATAAATTTAATTTAGAATACAAAAATAAAATGTGTAGATCTGCAGTTGTTTTAATTGTTAAGGCTAAATGTATGCAGTCAACTACGTATGCAGTCAATCACATACGCAGCTAACCACATATGCAGCTAACCACATATGCAGCTAACCACATATGCAGCTAACCACATATGCAGCTAACCACATATGCAGCTAACCACATATGGAGCTAACCACATATGCAGCTAACCACATATGCAGCTAACCACATATGCAGCTAACCACATATGCAGCTAACCACATATGCAGCTAACCACATATGCAGCTAACCACATATGCAGCTAACCACATATGCAGCTAACCATGTATGCAGTCAATGTTTAGCAGGGATTGCACACATAATATAACAATGATTGTTGATGTTAATGATTCATCCTTCATCATAAGCAGTTTTGCGAAGTCCTTTTTTGGCACCCTGGTGTATGTGTGGGTCGAGTTTAACTGCAAAAAAAACACAACAGGAAAAAGAATAAAAATTAAAGGGGAAAATAATGAGTGACACAGAACATACAATAGTCAAAATATAATATCTAAAATACAGATATGTATGAACATAATGTGGTCTCCTGATCTGACATGTCTTGCTTCATAGCATAACAACCCTTCTAACTCATGCAAGTGTGGAAAAATAGACATATGATGATGATAAAATGTGTAAAAAGCTAAATACAGATCTGTCTGAACATGACGTGGTCTCCTGGCCCGACATATCTTGACTCATAGCACAACAACTCATGAGAAGAAAGCAAAGGATTGTGACAAATGGAGAAATGCTGTGCTAGAAAGGACCCATCAAACCCATGCAAGTATGGAATAGTGAATGTTAAACAGTGATGATGATGATGATGATTATTATTTTGTAGAATAACTTTAACAACAGTCATGTGATTTGCAATAGTTGTTAACAGTAGGATGCATAACAGTGTTATGCTAGCTTTAAATATGATAAACACACCCAGTGCACTTTGTAAATATGATAAACACACCCAACGCACTTTGTAAAAAGGCTATTTATAGGAAAAGCATCTAGATTGTATCAAAAGGATTAAAAAAAAGAAATTTTTGATTACTTACATATTTTATGTTTTCCTTTAATGGGGAAATTCACAACAAGTTCTTTAGGATTTTGACAAATAAATACATATGGACTACCAGACTCTCCATTTGGAAACTAGTAAAAGAAATAAAATAATTTTATCAAAGCAATAATTTGAAAAATAAATAACATTTTTCTTCACTTTTAACATCCTGTAATAATTTAGCAGAAAATATCTAAAAACAAGGTTTGTTAATTCAAATGTTTATAGTATCTTTACTAGTAGACAGATTATTGTGAGAATGTGTAGAGTTACAGTAAAGACTTGGATTTTTAATGTAATGCAGTCACAGTGTTGTTTTGTACTTTTGAAGCATGTCTTGCTCATGCGGTTTCATGTGGTACAGGATGACAAGAGCTGGCAAAAATGAGTTACTGTCACACTGAATCTCACTGAGAACTAGTTAAAAGTACACATATCTGTGGAATGCTCAGTCACTTGCACTACAGTACAAGATGGACTGTACAAGTAATTCAAAGGGTCACCCTTGTCATACACCGTGTTACACTGAATCTCTGAGAACTATGTTAAGAGTACACATATCTGTGGAATGCTCAGCCACTTAAATGTTAATTTCATGAGCAGGCTGTTCCATTGTTCAAACAACAGGAACACTTGGCGTTGGAACCGACAGAGGTTCATTCCTCCAATCTTCCACCACTGTTTAGAACAAGGCTAGCTCTGATAGAGTAAGCCTATGAACAAAAGGTGCTCCAACTATGACCACATCGTCTTTATCTAAGACTATATTATGCAATGTGTCCTTCCTTTTTTCTTAAGAAAGATGTGCTTTGAAGGATATTTCACTGTTGTTTTTACCAGATAACAACAACATAGAAGTTCCCTAGTTAGCTTGAGAACATTGCGTTGTTTAGTGACTATGATGATGATGATCTGCCTCTCCTCTCTTCCTCGTGGTATAAAGGTCTGAAACTATAGATCAGTGCCCTACTTACCTGAGTTCGATAATCTCCATGCTCTAAACAATCAACAAGATCTACAGAGCCAAGTAGACAGCCAGGTTGATAAAACTTTGGAAACATCACATCTGCACCTGAAATTCATTTCAAATATAAAAAATATAAAAAGAAAATAAAGTTTCTATATTTAATTTTAAAATTCTAGGGAAGAAATAAAAGAAATTGTAAATTTGTTTTTAACAAAAGAAAAATATATTCAACTGAATATATTCAAAATGACAATGGGAGTAAAAATAACATCTTATTGAGTTATGGGCAACATATTTTGTGCAGTGGGCTGTATAGGATATGGCTCATCATAAAGCAGGCCATATTACTAAAAATTTCAAGGTAATCTTGAAATTAGGCACACCATTCAGTAAGACAAACCCAGTACTTGACTGGTAGTTTTTTTTTACCTCAAAGGGATGAAAAGTAAAGTTGACTTCGGCAGGATTTGAACTCAGAGAATAGAGAGTCCCAGAATGAATACCACAAAGCATTTGCTAGATATAGGCAAATAGAATTACTTAGGGCTCAGAATTTGATACTTCGTTAAATTTTGATCTAAAAGCATGCCAAGTGAATACTTCATCTACAGTTTCCCTTACAATAAAATGTATAGTGTACCTTTATACATGAGACGGTAGCTGGTTTCTAATGAGTCAATCTCATCCTGTTGGGGAGGTTTCGCTGTTGATGCTATCCACAATTTGCCCCGATGTGAGGTGTACCAGGTTCTGCCTTCATGTCTGTGAATAAGTTGTTAAAATATTGTTATACATATAGATACAGGTATGTGTGTATGTATATATAGTCTAAAATAAATGTTAAAATATTGTTTTATATATATATATATATATATATATATATATATATATTTTTATAATTCTTCGGCTCTGTTTAATTACATTAAGCTATATCTTATACTGTCATTTCTATAATATGAAGAGGGTGTTTAACTCCAACACACTCTAGTATTTTAATTTGTATGTATGTATGTATGTATGTATGTATGTATGTTTTGAACAATGAAAATAAAAATATAACATAAGGCGAAGATAGGTTCTTAATTAGCACATTATTTTATGATTGTTTGATACATATACATATATATATATATATTTTGCAATGATGACAGAATACATTTTGTCCACCTGTAGCTCTTGTTATAAAATAGGAATATTGATAAAAATATTAATAATAAATAACAAATAATATCTAAATATTTTAGCCATTAAAAGTCTAGAATAAAAACAAATATATCACTTTTAACTATTAAAATCCTGTACTGCATGAGTTAAGAGAATATTTAAAAACTGGAAATACAGTTAAATACAACTTACAATTTAATGCCCGCAATTAATAATGAAGCATATGGTTGGTGCATACTTAAACAGCAACCTTCATCCCTCATCTCCTGAATCTCTTTATCTTGTAAACGAATTGATGATCGTTTTCCTTGTTCCACAGCTTTAGAAAATGAACACTCAAAAACCTGGTCTTTCGGTTGGATAAACTGAAAATGAATTAAAAAAAAAATACAAAATATTATTTCCAATAATTCAAAATAAAATTTTATGAATATATGTATATATAAAAGGATAAAGACCCCCTTCGGTTACGAATGATCATAAAATTTGCATCTAGAAAGTTCCTCTCCCAGGAACAAGTCCAGGCAAGGTTGTTTATGGAAGACCAGCAGTTATCCATGCATAGCAGCCTCTCAGCTCCACACCACCGATGTTGTCCAAGAGAAAGGCAATGGCTAATGCAGCTTGGCACCAGTGACACTGCAACACATTTCTACAGCTGAGTAAACTGGAGAGATGTGAAATAAAGTGTCTTGCTCAAGAACGCAACACATTGCTTGGTTTAGGAATCAAATTCAGAGCTGCACAATTTAAGTTCAATATTCTAACCAATAAGACATGCGAAAAATAAACGGAAAAAACACAACAGATGGTAAAATACAACAAGGGGGAGAGGGTGCAGCTGCACCCCCAGCAATACGCCACTGATTAAGAGTTACCTACCTTTGGTGCAGCAATTTTGATGGTTGGGTTGACAAGGTCACGGACAGGAATATCTTTATTTCTGGCAGTTATTCTTGATGTCTCTTCTATCTCAGCCTGTAATTTTGTCTTCTCTTCTTCGTACAGACTCGTTCCACTCCTAAACGCTTCCTCTTCCTCGTCAATTATTTTCCGCCCGGCGAAATCAAAAGTTATTTTACGGTCCCCTCTAGACTGGAAACGAATACCTCGTAGTTCATCTTCTCTCCGTTTTAGAACTTCTCTCTCTGACTTACTCAGCCACTGAGAATCAGAGCTAAAGTAGTCAGCATCATCATCAATCACCTGCGTTCTTTTCACACTGGAAACAAAAAAATAAAAACAGAAAGCAATGATATAGATTTTGACATGGCATAAGCGTGGCTTAGTGATTAGAGAATTAGATTCGCAATCATGAGGTTGCGAGTTCGATTCCCGGACGAGGCAATGCGTTAAGTCCTTAAACAAGACACTTTATTTCATGTTGTAACTGGTAGATAGTATCAGCAATGGAAACATTGCTTCCTTGGTCCAATATGACAAGTTCCACCTCACTCAGTAAGTGAATGAGGTCTGGGATCTTGTTGATCAATTCCTTTCCTCAAGACAAGTTATTTCTCAAACTGGAGACAGACAGAGCAATGAAGTAGATCTTGACATGGCATAAGGCCAGTTTCTTTCACTTTTAACATCTTGTTTAGATTTATAAGAAACTGTCTTAAAAAAAGCAAAAATACCCAGACATCAGCACTATTTTAACCCTCTAGCATTTAAATCGGCCACATCCAGCCACAATTCTCTCACCCCTTTCTCTTCAAACCGGGGCCGCTTATACCAACATTAAGGTTTTGTTCTCCAAATAAATAATAACACAATCAAAATCTCATAGATTCAATATTTTGTGAGATAAAGCCTTTACCACAAAAATACAATAGTAGAATAATTGTTTCTACTTTTGGCACAAGGCCATCAATTACCCAGTGCATTACTGGTACTTTATTTTATCGACCCCGTAAGGATGAAAGGCAAAGTGAACCTCGGCGGGATTTGAACTCAGACCGTAAAGGGACGTAACTATGCTGGAAAGCATGGCGTCCGACTCTCTACCGATACTGCCAATCCACCATGTAGAATAATGTAAATGCTAAAGGGTTAATACATTTTTTCTGTTCATCAAACAAAAAACTCACTTGACTATCTGACGTCACCAAACCAATTAATCCCTTCCCCCAAGAAAACAATAAAAAAAAAAAAATAACAATCTTACCTTGTGCTGTCATAATCAAGAAGACGATTTTTATAATCTACAGCTTTTGACAGTTCTGTTGACTGAGTAGAACAGGTGCCATTCTCTGTGGAAAGTCTTAAAATTTGGTTATTTATCAACTGTAACACTTTATCGGAATCTTTCGTCAACATCTGACGTAACTTTTCACTTTTTTTCGTACCTTCAGCTAAAATCTTTTCCTGTTCCCGACTACATACCTGTTTGTAAAAAAAGTTCAGAAAATTACAACAAACATTAAATTGTATGTACTAATCAGTGAAGAAGAGAGGGGAGGGTTATACTTGCAAATATTTGGTAGTGTGTTAATGTGTAATCTGGTGTAGGAAATGAAAAATACTGAGGTTGATAATATGATCAACTAAATTAAGGCAGTTCCCCAGTATGGCCACAGTCTGATGACTGAAACCACTAAAGGAGTAAAAAGAAATATATTTACCAAGTTTCCACAGAATAAACAAGGACCAGCACCTTCTTGTGCACAGACAATCCGACCACATTCAATACAATTGTTGACTAGATCATGCTTTAGTGCCTGGCAATCACAACCGTGTCTTCCTGGGAAAACAAAAAGGAAAGGCTCATTAATTTGTTAATTAGATCATTAATTAATTGATGTGAAATATCACACCAGGAATTTTTCAAATATATACACACTCCCTTGATAACAGGTTTTTTTTAACCCGAAAATATTTGGGATATGAGTTCAAAACCTGCTGAAGTCAATTTTGGCTTTTATCCTTTTGAGGTTGATAAGTAAAAATACCAGTCTAGTACTGGAGTCAGAGAACAGCTATTTTAAATGTTTCTGAAAGCAGGATGTGGAAATTAGAATAAATAAATAATAAAAAAAAACAAAAAAACAATGTCAACTTTACCAGGTATTTTGACGACAGTTCGTGCAACGCCTTCATTACTGTAGAGGGATACAAACTTTTTCTTCTTTTTGACAACATTTTCATTTGTTATCTTTGGTTGCAGGCCATTGGATTGTGACTAAAATATAAAGACAAGTCTTAACTATATAGAATGTCATAAGGTTGTAGGCCATTACATTGTGACTAAAATATAAAGACAAGTCTTAACTATATAGAATGTCATAAGGTTGTAGGTCATTACATTGTGACTAAAATATAAAGACAAGTCTTAACTATATAGAATGTCATAAGGTTGTAGGTCATTACATTGTGACTAAAATATAAAGACAAGTCTTAACTATATAGAATGTCATAAGGTTGTAGGTCATTACATTGTGACTAAAATATAAAGACAAGTCTTAACTATATAGAATGTCATAAGGTTGTAGGTCATTACATTGTGACTAAAATATAAAGACAAGTCTTAACTATATAGAATGTCATAAGGTTGTAGGTCATTACATTGTGACTAAAATATAAAAACAAGTCTTAACTATATAGAATGTCTGCAGTTGCCTGTCATGAGATTGTGACTAAAATTCCACAATTTATTTGAAGAGGAATATGTAGCTAAATCTCTGAAGGAGAGACCCTTTGTAGCTAGCAGTGTTAGTAGCTTCCTTGAATTTTTTCATCTGGTCCTTACTCTGGTTACTGTACTTTCAGAAAACCGACCCCCACTGCTAATTTGGTCTCCCTGGAAGCAGTAATTGTCAACTCTCTGAGCATTTGATGGGGTTTGTTTTCTGAGCATTGGCTCCATGCAAAGCCTACCTTCTTTGCGAGGCCGCCTGCAATTCAATTCCACTATTATGGTTAGAAATTTCCCAATTTCTTTAAAGTTGTTACTATGGTTGACACTCATACTCACATCATTGGGGGGTGGTGTTGGAGCTTTATTAACAACTGGTTCAAATACTTTAGGTTTAGCCCCTTTTGACTTCGACTTCTTGGCTGTACCCACAAAATATTCTTCCCCACTTTTGTTTTTTTGGTAGAACTGAAAATAAAAAAATAAAAAAAATAAAAACAAAGATTAGAGAACTTTTTACCTTTTAGTAATTTCAACTAGAATTTATTTTCTAACCTTCCTCTCTCACACAGATGTGCCATAAAACTCAGCTAATTATTTTATCATATGAGTTTAATATCATGTTTATGGAATATTAGTATATTATGGCTGAATTTTCAAAAACTGATTTACTAAAATATTTTAATTCAGCAAAAATTAAAATTACTAAAATATTTGAAAAAAAAAAAAGATCATTTTGTGAGGTAATTTTCATAAATAAATATTACCTGATTTGAAACATTTTTGGAAGGTTCTGTATTGTTGGAAAGTTTAGATGGTGGTGTCTGAGTTTTTTGTCGATTATTAGAATTACTGGCACTGGTTTGTTTGGTCGACTGTTTAGAGTTGACAAGTTGTTTTATCACAGGTGTCTTCCATTCTTTAAGTAAATGATTTAGAAATATCTGTACTTGGGAGTCAGAAGAATCAAGCAGTTCTTTCATATATTCTTCAACATCTTGGATATTATCAATAGCAAGAATATACCTTAGTGGAGAGAAGTAAGACACATTTAGAGAAATTTTCTGGGAAAAAAAAAATAGTAAGAAGCACAAATTATTAATAAATTTTAAAATGAACATAAATTTATATTTCTAAATATAAGTAGGTGACTTTTGTGGTTATGAAAACTGAAAAGGAAGAGAAAGACAAGGGCTCTAGCGTCACAGAAGAATGGGAAGGGGGAGTGATGGGCTCTAGGTCTAGGGCGCGGCGGTGACGGATTGATTAAAGTGTCAAACAAAGTTTGATAAAATATTGCTTGTTTTATTGATGTGATTGTCAATGTTGTTGTTGTTATACTGCTAAAAACACTCCCTCCACAATACATATATATATGTGTGTGTGTATGTATTATTATATTTATTATTATCATTATTAGCACAGAAGATCCCGTAAACAGGTGGAAGAAGAAATTGATTGTTTAAACATTTAATCTGTGCTAGTAATAAACACCTACTCTACAGTTATATATATATATATATACCCATACATGCATTATTCTTATCGGGTTCTTTCTGGATTTTGGTCTTTGTATTGATTATTACTATAAACAGTTGTGTGTGTGTGTATATATATATATAGAGAGAGAGAGAGAGAGAGAGATGACTTCTACGGGACTAAAACTGTTTCATTCGTATGAAATCATCAGGAATATATTAATATATATTCATAACCACCAGAATGTTCGTGTTTACAGCTATTGACACATACGTTACTCTAAAGAACTATACCAATTCTAAACCATATTTCCATTTTATTTCAAATTAAAGAAAAATAAACGAAGTTATATAATCTAAAATATATTTGATAGATATAAAATGAAAGTAAAGTATGAAGTGTGACGTGTGTATGTTTGCGAGTGAAAACACTTGTTTGTATAACGTGTCGATCTCAAACCAAGAACTTAAATTACTAATAAGAGAGCGAGATATACGACCAGAAACAAGATAAAGAATGCGTTTGAAATAAAGAACTTTATTGGTGTTGACGAAACCACAAAATGTAAACAGAACACATTTTGTGTACGAATGAAAAAAAGAAGTGGATGGATATATGAAATTAATTTAACGAAAATTAATGCTTATTTTGTTTTGTTTTTAGAGGATTAGTAATACGGATGTACCATATTTCTTAGTTAATTAACAACCATAAGAAACAGGTATATAATTACAGGTGTCAAAATAATAGACTTTATATGACATACGGCAGTGTTTAAAACTGTCACATGTATTATATAAACTGCCGGGTATTGTATAATCTAGATTACAAACAATTCTAAAATGGATGAAATGAAAAGTTATAAACAGAACAAATTAAAATGTTAATTAAATACGAATAAAAGAGTTATTTACTTGGCATTCTCTTCAGTAATTTCTATGCCCAGCTTGGACAATTCTCCACAAAGCCAATCGACTAAACGAGCAGCCATGTTTTTACGATAATATGGATTATCTGCCCATTGTTTCCTCTAACAACGGTTGAAATACAATCTTCTTTTTCGAGGAAGAATAATAGTTTTTAATTTAGGCACAAGGCCAACAATTTTGGAGGAGGGGGGTGGGGTCAATTAAATTGACTCAGTGCGTTACTGGTACATTATTTTATCGACTTAGGGCGGTGGATTGGCAGTATCGGTAGAGGGTCGGACGCCATGCTTTCCAGCATAGTTACGTCCCTTTACGATCTGAGTTCAAATCCCGCCGAGGTTGACTTTGCCTTTCATCCTTACGGGGTAGATAAAATAAAGTACCAGTAATGCACTGCGTAATTGCTGGCCTTGTGCCTAAAGTAGAAACAATTATTTTATCGACTCCGTAAAGATGATAGACAAAGCTAACCTCGGAGGGATTTGAACTCAGAACGTAAAGGAAGAATAAGGGTTTTTAATTTAGGCACAAGGCCAGCAATTCTTGCGGTGAAGGCGGGGCTGAGTTAATTTAATCGTTCACAGTACATTACTGGTACTTTATTTTATCGACCCCCTCCCCATATCCCGGATTTAAACTCAAAACGACGTAAAGAACCAGAACAAATACCACAAAGCATTTTGTCCGACTCTCTAACAACTCTGCCTCGCCACCGCCCTGAGTAACAATAATAACACGTCTTATAGTATAATACCATTTTAGAAATTTGGTAAAAACTAATAAAACTCGGTTACTGGTACTTTAAAAAATAGAAGGCAAAAGGTCAAATGGGAGAGCGAAAAAAATATTTTTGTGTATTATATTTATAAGGTTCCTAGTAATAATTAATTGATTACATGTATGTACTTCTAATTAATCTTTGACAATAAAATATGTTCCACGTGGCTCTAAAGTGAGAGGTCGAGGAAATGAAACTAAATATCTACTCCTCTCCCACCCACCTTTAGTCTTACGCAATCATTTGTAACTGAAGCATTATTGCACAATACGGGTCTTATAGATATACTTTTATTATAGAATATTTTCGTTATTTAAATATCTATACTATACTAAGACACTTGTCTCTTGATCGTATAGTCTTTTAAGATACTGTGATCCTTCGGTAACAAAACTTATGTCTAAAAACGAAATACGTGAATCAGCGAAAAAAACCGTTATTCGTTTGCTATTCATAGATTTGTCAAAAAAAGTTGGTAATTTTTTATAATTACACCCGCTCTGCTTTGGAGGTCAAATTTATGTTTTCTTGTGTTAGAACGAATATGGTCTTCAAAAACATCGGAAACTGTTCGTTTTTCTATTAACTGAGGAAGATAGGGGCGCTGACGGTTTTGATGTTGACTACCTTCACACACATTATATATATATAAATATATATGTGTGTTGATTTACTATATAGGTGACCCTCACATTTTCCTATATCACTTACCTGTATTGATTCACACCTTCCTTTATCACTTACCTTACTTGTATTGATTCACAATACAGGTGACTCTCACATCTCCTATATCACTTACCTGTATTATCTGCTTCACTATACAGGTGACTCTCACATTTACCTATTTCACTTACCTGTACAATAATGTCAGACAGCTTTCTGCATCTTCTTTTAATGTTCTGAGAGTTTTTTTAATCAACCATCTCAACCTCCATACCAGACCATAGTGCCTGGCTCGAGGTGTAGTTAGCTAAAGGAATGTATGACCAGCTACTCCATGGTCAGTGCCTGGCTAGAGGTGTAGTTAGCTAAAGGAATGCATGACCAGCTACTCCATGGTCAGTGCCTGGCTAGAGGTGTAGTTGGCTAAAGGAATGTATGACCAGCTACTCCATGGTCAGTGCCTGGCTCGAGGTGTAGTTGGCTAAAGGAATGTATGACCAGCTACTCCATGGTCAGCACCTGGCTAAAGGAATGTATGACCAGCTACTCAATGGTCAGTGCCTGGCTAGAGGTGTAGTTGGCTAAAGGAATGTATGACCAGCTACTCAATGGTCAGTGTCTGGCTAAAGGAATGTATGACCAGCTACTCAATGGTCAGTGCCTGGCTCGAGGTGTAGTTGGCTAAAGGAATGTATGACCAGCTACTCCATGGTCAGTGCCTGGCTAAAGGAATGTATGACCAGCTACTCCATGGTCAGCACCTGGCTAAAGGAATGTATGACCAGCTACTTAATGGTCAGTGCCTGGCTCGAGGTGTAGTTGGCTAAAGGAATGTATGACCAGCTACTCAATGGTCAGTGCCTGGCTAAAGGAATGTATGACCAGCTACTCAATGGTCAGTGCCTGGCTAGAGGTGTAGTTGGCTAAAGGAATGTATGACCAGCTACTCAATGGTCAGCACCTGGCTCGAGGTGTAGTTGGCTAAAGGAATGTATGACCAGCTACTTAATGGTCAGTGCCTGGCTAGAGGTGTAGTTGGCTAAAGGAATGTATGACCAGCTACTTAATGGTCAGTGCCTGGCTAGAGGTGTAGTTGGCTAAAGGAATATATGACCAGCTACTCAATGGTCAGTGCCTGGCTAGAGGTGTAGTTGGCTAAAGGAATGTATGACCAGCTACTCCATGGTCAGTGCCTGGCTCGAGGTGTAGTTGGCTAAAGGAATGTATGACCAGCTACTTAATGGTCAGTGCCTGGCTAGAGGTGTAGTTGACCAAAGGAATGTATGACCAGCTACTCAATGGTCAGTGCCTGGCTAGAGGTGTAGTTGGCTAAAGGAATGTATGACCAGTTACTCAATGGTCAGTGCCTGGCTAGAGGTGTAGTTGGCTAAAGGGATATTTGTAGGTAGAGTGTAAATTTACACTCTACCTACAAATATTGAGTACTCATTCAGTTCATGTTTGAAATGTTTTAAGTACTACCACATTTTATACATCCAAACCATTCTAGTAAGATTTTAATTTAAATACAAACCATTTAAAATGGGTTGCTTTGTTTCATAGAACAGAGGCAGATTTTACTGGGTTGGTATCAAAAAGATTAAAAGAACATTTTCTGAAGTAAAATAGTAGGTGCAAAAGACAAAGGTATTTATTGAGGTTTTTGGTTGGTGATAGGAAGGGCATCCAACCGTAGAAAGTTTGCCAAACAAAGGATTGGGAAGACAGTTTAGTTGTGTCAAAGACATGGCAACCTCTGTAGGGTTGGCACCATGATAAAATGTATTTGGTAGAGCACGAGACTGTAAATGAGATGCTGACACCCCACTCACACTTGGCCTGTCTGGGAGGTCAGTAACCGGACTTCAGTACTGCTTCAGTCGGTGAAGACACGTTCTACCCTTGCTAGCAGAGAAAGCAGTCGATGATGATGATAATAATAAACAACAAACATCTATCAACAAATGGTTTAGTTAAGTTTAATAAGTATGACCCATGTTATTTTATCTAAAGTTGAATTTTTAATAAGTAGGTCTTGAAAATATAAAGTAAACATGAATTAAACTAGGTTAAGGGTGGTTGTGGAATTTTGAAATAACAACCCCACGTAAATGGGTATAACTTTCATCATTATTGCGAAGGCCTTCAATTCTGTGCCACACAAAAGGCTTATGGCAAAACTCTCTGCAATGGGTGTGAAGGATGATCTTTTTAACTGGTTGAAGTCCTTCATTCTCAGTCGAAGAGAGGTAGTCACGGTTCTGGGACAGCATTCCTCACCATATGAGATGTCATCTGGTGTACCTCAGGGATCTGTTCTTGGCCCCCTTTTGTTTGTGGCATATATTAATGACATAGATGCCAACTTAAGGAATGCCACAGTACTAAAGTACGCAGACGACATCAAGCTGTACCTTGAGATAAAAAGGACAGATCCTGAACACTATAGATCTTGCTTGCAGTCTGACCTGGACACAATGCAACAGTGGATCTCAGACTGGCAACTCAAGCTAGCTGTGGACAAGTGCACCACCATGCATTTTGGGAGTAAAAACCCAGCGTCCACATACTCCCTCCACAGCACTAATATCAAGAAGTCTTCCTGTGAACGTGACCTGGGCATTACGGTCAGCAGCGATTTGCATTGGACGAGGCACGTCTCTAAAATTGTCAAGAGGGCCGAGGGTGTCTTAGCATCACTCAGCAAGACCTTTGTCAGCCGCTCTCCAGATATCTATTTAAGGCTGTATACAGCTATGGTGCGACCACACTTAGAATTTACATCACCAGTCTGGAACCCCTATCTTGCCCAGGACATTGACCGCCTGGAAACTGTTCAGAGACGTGCAACCAAGCGAATACCCTCCATCAGGCATCTACCATACTCTGAGCGCCTTGCTTCCCTGGGCATGGATTCATTGAAGCTCCGACGCCTGGCAACTGACTTGGTAAACACCCACAAAATTATTAACCATGTTGCCAACAACAACCCTGAGTGCCTTTTCGATTTCCATGTGTCTAACACACGTGGACATGCCCACAAAGTAAGAAAACAGCACAGTTCCCATGACTTTCGGAAACATTTTTTCACGCTCAGAGTTGCTGAAGCATGGAACAAACTACCTGCATCAGTTGTTAGCTGTCGAGACACTGCATCCTTTAAGGCCTCCATGCTTCCCGAGATCCGCCAACACTACAGCTAACACATACACACATGTACTTCCCTGACATTTGTGTATTATTCTATGTACTTACCAGTAATGCACTGGATAATTGCTGGCCTTGTGCCTAACGTAGAAACAATTATTCTATGTACTATATTGACGAGTTGTAGTGCACCTGAGCACTTTACACAATAATTTCATTATTATTATTATTCATCACCTCCCGGAATTCTACCTTTTGAACAGGAAAATTTACAATTTAACACTTTAGCATTTAAACCGGCCAAAATTCTCTCATCTCTTTCTGTTCAAACCAGCCACTTATACTGATGTATTGTACTCAAAATAAATAATATAAAAATCTCAGATTCGATATTATGTGAGATAAAGCCTTCACAATCGAAATATAATAGTAAATATAGAGTAATGTGAATACTAAAGGGTTAAAAAAAAAAAATCGATTTCACATCAGCCACACGAACCTTTTTGACTGTTGTTTTTAGCATGACGAAGAGACCATGTTGAGACTTCCTTGTTAGTTGTTGGGGAATAGCAGAAAGTTTAATTATATATTTTAAACATTTTCTCTATGAAACCTAATTTTTTGATACGGGGTTGAATTGTGAATGTGACCAGTGGTTGACAAGTACCAGTTAAATACTGAGTTTGATGTAGTTGACTTTGACGTCCTCTCCCATAAAATTTACTGGCCTTCTGGTTCTGGTACCTAAATTAAAAACAACTGTTAAGAAATATACCACAAATATTTTGTGTGTGTGTGTGCTTGTATATATATATATATATATATATATATGTTTGCTATAATAAATCTTTGAAGGAATTTCACCAGTCGGGCCTCCTGTCATTTTACTCAATAATATATATTTGTGTATTATTCTATGTACTATATTGACGAGTTGTAGTGCACCTGAGCACTTTACACAATAATTTCATTATTATTATTATTATATATATACACACACACACACACACACGATATTAAAACATGATCTTAAGTAAAAATAAACTCACTTGATTAAACAAGTTAAGAAATTACGTATAAGACCGTTTACTGGTCAGCCAATCTATTACTAAGAAACACGCACCTTGTTCTTTCGTTTTCATCCGGGATAAAGAATGGGGTTTTACGCATTAAATAAACACAGTAAATATGGAATAAAATAAAGTGAAAGAGAGAACATATTTAAGGGAAACAGTAAATAAATAAGTGTTTGATTTAGGGACAAAGCCAACAATTTGGTGGAGGAGACAGTTGATTAAATCGACGCCAGTGTCTAATTTGTACTTTATTTTATCGACCACGTAATCATGAAAGGCAAAGGTAACCTCGCTGGGGTTCTAACTCAGAACGTAAAGGGCCACAACTCTGTGTCGCAAAGCATAATGTAATAATAATAGTAATACATGAATAAAAATTATAAAACGGTTGGTTTAATGGTGGAAGAAATACAAAGATTGAAAGATTGAAAAGCCAAAATAACCGCAGAAGAGATTCAATGGCATCTAAGAAATCTAAAACTAGATTTAAGAAATATAAAATAAATGCCATACAGCTTATTCAGTTAATTCAAGATCTTTAGTCTTCAAAGATTTCATATTTTAGAAAATTAACCCAAATTCTCCAAGCTGGAGTTATGTTACTGTAAAGAAGTCTGAAATAATAAACATTTTAGGTAAAAGTTAGAAAGTCAACGTTTTTTTTTTCTTTGACTAATTGAGAATAAATTTTCAGATCTTTACTATAGAGACTCGATCTTTTAAAAAAAATGTTCAATGCTGGAGTGTTTCTTTATCAAACATATATTCACCAAGGCCGCTGCCCAACTGCTTCAGTTTGGAAATGTAATCGGAGATTTTCTTAATATTTTCAACTTGTTTTCTAAGGACATTCTTCTTAAGAAATCCAACGAGCTGCGGGTCCCCGTATTTTTTACCACACTGGACCAAATTTAAGAATTGCTGGTTGATATTCTTTTCAATAACGAGAGAATATTCCATGGCAGTGGCACCACAATCCCAAAACGAAGCCTGGGGTGCGCCAATATTCTGTAAAATAACACGGCCACCACGTTTGTTTTGGTATTCCATAAGCTTATCTGCTTGTTGCAGGTGTTGTTGGTTTAATCGCTCAAAGAAGTGATGGAAACCTTTTAAAGCAACATCGCTTCTTTCGTAATGGGCAGCTTGGCATTGATTCTCGTATGCTGACTTGAGTAAGACATTGATGCACTCATTCACCATCTCTTCACAGCACCGATGATAATTCTGGCGAGCAGACATTTTTAACAATGTTCAATGTTATTTTGTTACGACCGGTGATTGGGCAGAAAATGTTTCCGTGTGAAATATTACCGTTGTTTATATCTATATTACAATTTTCAATATATTTACATTTTATTTGCTGGTCTTGTATCAATAGAAACAAATATATTTACAGCTTATATATATATAAATACAATACTTAATTACATAAATATCTCATATAAAATCAAAACTAAACAAAACAACAATTCAACACCTGTGTGTCAATGGGTCAGAGACATTAGTTAGTTTGACTTTATCCACAGTTGTATAAATAACATTACAAATATAATGTCATTGATAAACACAAATATAAACGCATATAACAAATACAATTAACTATTGCTAGGAACCTCACAAATTCAACACCAAAATATATGACCAGAGAGAAAGAAAAAGGGGGAAGCAAAAACAACCATCAATTCACCACCAAGTGCGATAATCAGCCGCACATCACAAGGCTCAACGAAATATTTTGAAGCAAGCTAACACGCTCGCAGCATTACCACGAGTGATGGCGAGTCTAAGGTGCTGAAACAACCAAGCACCCACACGGACATCACCTGACACCTCGGTAAGGCGAGTGGACAGCGATGACAAGAACTTCGCTGTCAGCAGCCCCGCTCCACCAAACGCCACAGGCTGGAAAAAAATAATTATTAGATAGATCCAGGTATTTCCGAATTTTATTCCGTTCGGTGTATATTTTCATTCTGTAAGAATTATAAACAATTTGTAATGTTATTTATATAATCGTGAATAAAGTTAATTATTAGTAGATATACATATACAATGTAAAAAATACAACACATAAACTCTAGGAACTTTAGAACTTTATTAAAACACCATGAACATATAAACACAAATTATACAACAAATGTGGTTTAAAAAACAAACAAATCATTGGAAATTAATCACAAAGAGAGAGACAACTCCAAAGAACACTATATGTGTCTAAAATAACGATTTCTAATGCTTCAATCAGAATGTAGCCATAGAATTACAAGAATAGTTCTTTTAAATGTCTTATACCTTTATAAGAAATTTATTATATATATATCGATAGATAGATGTGTGTGTGCGTGAAATAATATCATATAACAAATATGTAAGATTAAATATAAATACAGACATACGTTGAATTAATTATTGCTAGGAACTTTATAAATATAATGTAATGGGTTAAATATTCCAATGACACGTGTACTTGTGATATAATTCCCAAGCTGAACCATAGTAACACATTCACAGTTTTTCTTTACCATATTTCAGTCAGAGTTGTTTCCCTTGCATTATTAAACGATTAAGGGCGGTGGATTGGCAGTATCGGTAGAGGGTCGGATGCTATGCTTTGACGTATAGAGTTACGGCCCTTGCCATTCTGAGTTCAAATCCCGCCGAGATTAACTTTGCCTTTCATCCTTACGGGGTCGATAAAATAAAGTACCAGTAATTCTCTAGGTAATT
>OZ024751.1:42363916-42373916 GCA_964016885.1 Eledone cirrhosa
TATATATGTACGTATGGATTCACCAAACATTTATTATAATGCTCGGTGTGTTTGTAAACAAACATCCCGTATTAAGCCGTAGTGTCTAGCAACCATCGTTGCTCGTTTGTTCAACACTGACAAAGGAACGCTGTACTAGTTTCAAGCTTATTAGCTATCGTCAGCAACGTATACCTTCCTGCCAGATTGTTGAACGTATATACTTACCTTATGCATATTAACGGCTGAGTAGCCCAACGTTGCTGACGATAGCTAATAAGCTTGAAACTAGTACAGCGTTCCTTTGTCAGTGTTGAACAAATGAGCAACGATGGTTGCTAGACACTACGGCTTAATACGGGATGTTTGTTTACAAACACATCGAGCATTATAATAAATGTTCGGTGAATCCATACGTACATGTAAATATGTGTGCATGTATGTATATATATATATACATACTACTGTGCGTCTATACATATATGTATGTACGTGTACATACTTATATATATATCATCATCATCATCGTTTAACGTCCATATTCCACACTTGCATGGGTTTGGATGGGAGTTTTCCCACTTGAGGCGATGCCCTTCCTAACACCAACCACATTTACAGTGTGGAACTGGGAGGTTTTTACCGTGTTACCTACACGGCCACATTACAGCGTGGACTGTGTGTTTTTTTGTCGTGACACCTACACGACCTCATTTGTTTCGGGCTGGATGTTGTGGTACCAACACAACTTTACATTGAAAGGGGTGGTGTGGATGGGGTGGGGGTAGTGGGACGGGGGTGTATTTTGTTAGAGGTGCCTACTGACTGTAGTAGGTTTCACTTTGCACTTAGGTAAGGCGGGTCTTCTCTATTACTGTGTAGCACCAAAGATCTCGGTCCAGTGACATTGTCTTGGAGAGGTGTAAATGTGTGAGGTCGGAATTTATCAAGTTGTCCCAGGTTTTTCTGTGTCTGCCTACTCCGTGGCTACTATCTATTTTTATTGCCCTGCACTTTTTTATACAGCTGTCGTCTTTCATGCGCATCACGTGACCATACCAACGTAGTCTTCTATTGCCCAGGTCTCACTGCCATGTAACATTGCTGTTCGTATGCAGGCATCATACAGCCTGCCTTTCATTTTTAGAGAGAACCCTTTAGCGGCCAATAGTGGTATAAGCTCTCTGAACTTTTTCCATCCCATTCTGACTCTAGCTACTGTACTTTCAGAGCACCCTCCCCCACTGCTGTATGTATATGTGTATGCATATATATGTGTATGTATATGTGTATGTATGTGTATGCATGTCTCTATATAGTATGTGTGTATTTGTGAAAGTATATATGTATGTGTGTCCATGCATATGATATATATATATATATATATCATATGTATGTGTATCCATGCATATGATATATATATATATATATATATATATATATGCACACATTAATATCTGAATGTATGCATTTGTGAAAGCATGCATGCATGTGTGTGCATGCATATATGTATGCATGTATATATATATATATATATATATATATATATATATATATATATATATATATATATATATATATGTATATATATATATGCCTGCCTGCCTGCAGAGTGGTAGAAGTATATGTCTATTCAGAAGAGCAATCAAGTGGAAGTAGTCTAATCTGATGTTAAAATTCTATCAGTTAATGGCAATAAGGAGACTGTTTAATACATAGTAACGGCAGCATTTTAGTTATCAAGAGAGGAACTACAAATTGGAATGGACAGGTCTTGCTAAAAAATCCATAACACTGACCTAAAATTCAAGCTGGAATTACTCTATAATGGTTTCTGATTTTCTGATTTAGGCACAAGGCCAGCAATTTTGGGGGAGTTGGTGGAATGTTGATTAAATTGACTCCAGTGCATTACTGGTACTTTATTTTATCGACTCTGTAAGGGCGAAAGGCAATAAAATAATGGTTTCTGATTTAGGCACAAGGCCAGCAATTTTCGGGGAGTTGGGGAAAGTCAATTAGATTGACTCTAGTATATTACTGGTACTTTATTTTATTAATTAATAATGGTTTCTACTTTAGGCACAAGGCCAGCAAATACCCAGTGTATTACTGGTACTTTAATTTATCGACCCCGTAAGGATGAAAGGCAAAGTTAACCTCGGCGGGATTTGAACTCAGAATGGCAAGGGCCGTAACTCTATGCGCCAAAGCATGGCATTCGACACTCTACCGATACTGCCAATCCAAATTAATAATGGTTTCTGAAACAGATGCTGTCATTCTCTGAATCAACAATGGAAAAATACAAGGGTTAGTGGAAAAATTCATAGGCTTACTATGTAGGAGTGATGCTAGAGCTGTGAAATCTTGCATGCATTTAATTTCAACTCTTCTTATATTGATAACTGTATTGTTTCTTTTCATGGACTATGTTGAAAAATAAACCTCATTTGGTTATTCCATGAGAGTATCTTGGTCAGCCTATGAAGGAATGATGCTAGAGCTGTGAAATCTTGCATGTATTTAATTTCAACTCTTCTTATTGATAACTGCATTGTTTCTTTCCAGACACTATGTTAAAATATAAACTTCATTTGGTCATTCCATGAGAGTATCTTGGTCAGCCTATCAACACTCCCACCGACCCTCGCTACCTCAACAGTTCAATATAATCATTACAATAGAAGAAGTAAGTCTATGATATATTTTCTCTTTCAATGATTTTTGTTCTCGTTATTTTTCTTTCTTTATGTATCTTGCCAACTTTCTCACTATGTACAAGAATGTATCTAAACACTGCAACCAGTTAGTATATTTTACACCTCAAATTTGTTTTCTCTCACCCCTAAGCTAACAGCTGGTAATTTTTTTTTTTTTACGTCCTTTTTTTCTTTTTTCTTTCTTTTTCTTCTTTTTTCTTTCTTTTCTTTTTCTTCTTCTTTTTTTTTGTTTTTTCTTTTCTTTTTATTTTCTACTTTTTTTTTGTTTTTTCTTTTCTTTTTATTTTCTACTTTCCTCAGTCCGACTAGACGAAAGTCGATCATTCCTTATTTATTTATGGCTAAGAAGGAGGAGAGGGAGGTTTTCTTTTCTTCTCCAAAGACCTCAATCTCTCTTGAACACAAACTAAACTCTATTTACCATTTGTTAAATACTGAACATAGCCATGAGTATATTTCACACCTCAAATTTATTTACTCCCACCCCTAAACTAACAGCTGGTAAATCTTATTTCTCTACTGAGGAGGAGGTTTGTTTCTTCTCCACCAACAAAGACCCCCTCAGCCCCCTCAATCTCTCTTCTCCACAATCTATACTCTGTTTACCATTTGTTACACACTCAACATAGATTTAACCTTCTGATATCACAGTGATATCTCACCTGAAGCTGGCAAATAATGACTTGTTATATTTATATTTATTTAGTAAAGTTACAGTAGAAGTAGCAACCATTAAACATATGTGTGACACATGTAAAATAACAACAAATCTTTTATAACATCTCCTATTATGTTTTATGTTATTAACATTTTTTTCAAGAGTTCCTTCAGTGCTGTTAGCACTGTGTGTGTTTGTGTGTGTGTGTGTGTATGTGTGTATATATGTGTATGTGTGTGTGTGTGTGTGTGTGTGTGTGTGTGTGTGTGTGTGTGTGTGTGTGTGTGTGTGTGTGTTGTTTTTGTAATAATTAGACATTTCGTTTGTTTTGTTATTTTGTTGTTGTTTTTGTTGTTGTTTTTGTTTAATTTTTTTTTTCTTCACATTCCAGATATTTTAAACATCATCTTTGCTTCTTTAGATATAATCACATAATATTTACCTCCTGTTGTTGTTGTTGTTGTTATTGTTGGTGGTGGTGATTTTGTTGTTGTTGTTGTTGTTGTTGTTATTGTTGGTGATTTTGTTGTTGTTATTGTTGGTGGTGGTGGTGGCTTTGTTGTTGCAGTCGTTGTTGTTGTTGTCAGTGGTTTTGTTATTGGTGGTTGTTGTTGTTGTTGGTTTTGTTGTTGTAATTGTTGTTGGTGTTAGTGGTTTTGTTGTTGTTAGTGTTGGGGATTTTGTTGTTGTTGCAGTTATTGTATTGCTGTTGGTGGTTGTAGGTTTATTGTTGTTGTTGTTGGCATTGGTTTTGTTCTTGTTGTTTAAACATTCTTCTGTTAACAGAATAGCTATCCTGCTAGTTCCAGAATTATAACAGTTTTACCTCTCCAAAACAACAACTTATGTCTATCATTTCTCTCAGACTTATTCCATATCACTTCTGTACATCATCACATCAACATGGCTACATTATCTTACCCCACACATATCAACATGGCTACATCCTCCTCACATAAATTGCCTTACCCACCACTTCTGTACCCCACACATATCAACATGGCTACATCCTCCTCACATAAATTGTCTTACTCACCACTTCTGTACACCACACACATCAACATGGCTACATCCTCCTCACATAAATTGTCTTACCCACCACTTCTGTACACCACACACATCAACATGGCTACATCCTCCTCACATAAATTGTCTTACCCACCACTTCTGTACACCACACACATCAACATGGCTACATCCTCCTCACATAAATTGTCTTACCCACCACTTCTGTACACCACACACATCAACATGGCTACATCCTCCTCACATAAATTGTCTTACTCCATCACTGCTGTACAACATTTTTTGTTTAACCCTTTAGCATTCAAACTGGCTGTATCCTGCCAGAATTCTCTCACCTCTTTCTGTTCAAACTGGCTGTAAATGGCTACTCATACTTATGTTAAGGTATTCTTCTCAAAATAAATATCATCTAAATCACATAGATTGATATTATGTGAGATAATTATGTGAAATAAAGTGTTTACCATGAAAATACAATAGTATATATAGAGTAATGTAAATATTAAAGGGTTAAATCAACTTTAGTACTTGAGTGGTTCTCTATTCTTTATCGACTCAGGAAAGGATGAAAGTCAAAGTTGATCTTGGCAAAAGTTCAACTCAAACAACAGAAAGACGGAGTGAATGTTACAAAGCAATCTATCAAACGTTCTAACAACCAACAATACTGCTAATCCCCTGCCTAAGTTGATAATATTGGTAAGAAACTAATCCACCAGTCAGCACCATTTTAAACCTTGTGGAGCTTATTCATCATCATCATCATTTCATTTTACGTCCTTTTTCCCTGCTTGCAAGGGTGGGACAGGAACTGATTTTGGCTTGATTTCTACGGCTGGATGCTCTTCCTAACACCAACCTCATTTACAGTGAGTGCTGGGTGCTTTTTTGCCGTGGCACCTCCACGACCACTTTGCAGTGGAATGATAGGGACCTCAGTCCCTATCATCTCATTTCTACAGCTGAGTAAACTGGAGCAATGTGAAATAAAGTGTCTTGCTCAAGGAAACAACACATCACCCGGTCTGAGAATTGAACTCACCACCTTTCGATTGCAAGGCCAATGTTCTAACCACTAAGCCATGTGCCTCCATGTTGTTCTGTCTAAATCTGAACACAGTCCATTTCTGACAGAGAGAGAAAGAGGAAGAGAGAATGACAGAGAGAGAGAGAGAGAGAGAGAGATGGAGGGAGGAAGATTCAACCTCAGTATTAGTCTGCTACAAGGGCGATGGCTTGGCAGCAGAATCAGTAGAGTGTTGGATATCATGCTTTGTGGCATAGAGTTATGTCTCTTTACAGTCTGAGTTCAACTCCCACCGAGGTTAGCTTTGCCTTTCTTCCTTACAGGGTCGATAAAATAAAGTACCAGTAATGCACTGGGGTCGATTTAGTTGACTTTCTCCTTCCCCCAAAATTGTCGTCCTTGTGCCTAAGTCAGAAACCAAGATTAGACAGCTACTTTTTTTTATTGACCTTGAAATGTCACTCACTCACTGTTCTTCATTTCATATCTGTAAGACTACAGATGTGATCCGTCCACTTAATAACTGTAATACTACAAGATATGTGACCCCTATTTAGTATCTGTAAGACTACAAGATGTGTGACCCCATTTCATATCTGTAAGACTACAGATGTGATCCGTCCACTTAATAACTGTAATACTACAAGATATGTGACCCCTATTTAGTATCTGTAAGACTACAAGATGTGTGACCCCATTTCATATCTGTAAGACTACAGATGTGATCCCTCCACTTAATAACTGTAATACTACAAGATATGTGACCCCTATTTAGTATCTGTAAGACACAAGATGTGTGCCTGTGGTTGACTACTTTAGTGCCAGAGACTGACACAGTTAAGAGAACATCCAGTCATTTCTATGATCCCCATACAGCTAACATTACACAAGATGCTTTAAGAATCCTCAATTCCCCTATTTTTAGCATTCATTCTTGGCATGGTTATCATAGTAATTCTTTTGTTACTATTGGATTTATGCTTGAAATAGAGTAAATCTTTGTTCCCACCAGAAATGTTTATTATCTCAGGAAATACATAACCTATATTCAGACAGAAATACTGAAGACAAGTTGTAGAAACTAATTTCTGTTTAACCCTTTAAACAGAAATACTGAAGACAAGTTGTAGAAACTAATTTCTGTTTAACCCTTTAAACAGAAATACTGAAGACAAGTTGTAGAAACTAATTTCTGTTTAACCCTTTAAACAGAAATACTGAAGACAAGTTGTAGAAACTAATTTCTGTTTAACTCTTTAAACAGAAATACTGAAGACAAGTTGTAGAAACTAATTTCTGTTTAACCCTTTAAACAGAAATACTGAAGACAAGTTGTAGAAACTAATTTCTGTTTAACTCTTTAAACAGAAATACTGAAGACAAGTTGTAGAAACTAATTTCTGTTTAACTCTTTAAACAGAAATACTGAAGACAAGTTGTAGAAACTAATTTCTGTTTAACCCTTTAAACAGAAATACTGAAGACAAGTTGTAGAAACTAATTTCTGTTTAACCCTTTAAACAGAAATACTGAAGACAAGTTGTAGAAACTAATTTCTGTTTAACTCTTTAAACAGAAATACTGAAGACAAGTTGTAGAAACTAATTTCTGTTTAACTCTTTAAACAGAAATACTGAAGACAAGTTGTAGAAACTAATTTCTGTTTAACTCTTTAAACAGAAATACTGAAGACAAGTTGTAGAAACTAATTTCTGTTTAACTCTTTAGCATTTACATTACTCTATATTTACTATTGTATTTTCATGGTAAACACTTTACCTCACATAACTATCTCACATAATATTGAATAAACCAGACTGATATTATTTATTTTGAGAACAATACCTTAACATCAGCACGAGCAGCTGGTTACAGTCAGTTTAAACAGAATGAAGTGAGAGAATTCTGGCCGGATATGGCCGGTTTAAAGGGTTAATTGAAATGAGAGGAATAGTTTGTAAGAATCTTTAGTAAAGTAAAGAAAAATGTTATCATATGGAAGATATAGCATAAAGCTGAACATTAGAGAAATATAACATTTTAGGAGGCACATGGCTTAGTGGTTAGAGCATTGGCCTTGCAATCGAAAGGTTGTGAGTTCAATTCTCAGACCGGGTGATGTGTTGTTTCCTTGAGCAAGACACTTTATTTCACATTGCTCCAGTTTATTCAGCTGTAGAAATGAGATCCTAGGGACTGGGGTCCCTATCATTCCACTGCAAAGTGGTCGTGGGGGTGCCACGGCAAAAAAGCACCCAGCACTCACTGTAAATGAGGTTGGTGTTAGGAAGGGCATCCAGCTGTAGAAATCAAGCCAGAATCAGTTCCCGTCCCACCCTTGCAAGCAGGGAAAAGTGGACGTAAAATGAAATGATGAATGATGATATGTAGCTTTAATTATATATGGATAAATGTAGTTGGTGTTAGGAAGGGCATCAGGCATGTCGGTGTCATGACAAAAAGCACTGAGTCTACACTGTAAATATGATTGATGGTGATGATGATGATGATGAGGATGGTGATGGTGACATTGATGATGAAGGTGATGATGATGACGATGATGATGATGATGATGATGATGACAATGATGATGCTATTGATGATGACAGTGATGATGCTATTGATGATGATGATGATTATAGCTGCTTTGTTATGAAAACAGTGTTATACATAATTAAAAGAAATAATATCCATCCATCATATATATTCTGATGTCAATGCAATCATGAAATTCTTAATTAAGGATATATGTGGCCTCTGGTATGGAGATTTAATGAGAGTTGCTCAGAAATATTGTGAATACACTGTCTATAGTAGGATATATATATATGTATACACTCTCTATAGTAAGATATATATATATATATATACCTGCCAGACAGTCCACGCTGTAATGTGGCCGTGTAGGCAACACGGTAAAAACCTCCCAGCCCCACACTGTAAATGTGGTTGGTGTTAGGAAGGGCATCCAACTGTAGAAAACCCGCCAGACAGTCCTATGCGAGCAAGACAACCACTCTTGCCTCAAGTGGGAAAACTCCCGTCCAAACCCATGCAAGCATGGAACACGGACGTTAAACGATGATGATGATGATGATGATATATATATATATATACACTGCCTATAGTAAGATACATATATATATATATATACTGTCTATAGTAAGATATATATACTGTCTATAGTAAGATATATATACTGTCTATAGTAAGATAAATATACTGCCTATAGTAAGATATATATATACTGCCTATAGTAAGATATATATACTGCCTATAGTAAATTATATATAAATATACGGCCTATAGTAAGTTATATATGAATATACTGCCTATAGTAAGATATACGTACTGCCTATAGCAAGATATATATACACTGCCTATAGTAAGTTATATACACTGCCTATAGTAAGATATATACACTGCCTATAGTAAGTTATATACACTGCCTATAGTAAGCTATATACACTGCCTATAGTAAGTTATATACACTGCCTATAGTAAGCTATATACACTGCCTATAGTAAGTTATATAAATGCTATACTGCCTATAGTAAGACTGGTACATTTTTATATCGATCTCAAATGGGTGAAAGGCAAAGTTGACCTCAGGAGGATTTGAACTCAGAGATCAGAAAGTCGAAATGAATACCACAAGGCATAACAGTAATATACGTGAACGACAAAGCATAAATGAATTGAGAGAGAGACTGAGCATAAGAGGAATCAAATGCTGTGTGCAGGAGAGGCGGTTGCGCTGGTATGGACATGTGATGCGTATGAAGGATGACAGCTGCATAAAAAGGTGCAGAGCACTAGAAGTCGATGGAAACCGCGGAGTGGGGAGACCCAAGATGACCTGGGATGAGGTGATAAAAGCCAACCTTACCCAATTACACCTCTCAAAGGCGATGACACACGACCGTGACCTCTGGTGTCACGCAGTAATACAGAGTACCCGACTTCTCATGGGTACAAGCTGAAGCATATAGACAATATGCCCCCACACACCCCACTGCAAGGTGGTCGTGGAGGTGCCACGGCAAAAAAGCACCCAGCCCACACTGTAAAGTGGATGTGTAGGCGCCACGAAAAAGCACCCAACACTCACTGTAAATGAGGTTGGTGTTAGGAAGGGCATCCAGCTGTAGAAATCAAGCCAAATCAGTTCCTGTATGAGCAAGGCATGGTCAGCCAACCAGACACTGTCCACAACAGGACAACCCGTCTAACCCATGCTAGCGTGGAAGAACGGACGTAAAACGGTGATGATGATGATGATGATGATGATTCTATCCGACGTTCTAACAACTCTACCAGATCACCAGCTTTTAAATTACTTATATCTGTACTAAAGAAACAACAATCCATGGAAGACATCTTTTGTCTTAAAAATCCTTGTCTTAAGGGGAAGAATCAATAAACTAATAAAAGTATCAATTACAACTAACACATAGAGGATTATTGTTGTCATAGTTATGTTAACAATATTAATCCAACAATATCTATTGATTTAGTTTATTATATGAAAAATATCTTCTGCTTCAAATAACATTCAACTATTTCTATCAGCAATAGCAACCCAAGTTA
>OZ024751.1:42383916-42418916 GCA_964016885.1 Eledone cirrhosa
TTGATGGAGTCAAGATTGGCATGATGCCATTGAAGAATATTTTCAAGATCTCTGTAAATGTAATCAATGCAGGCTTGGCAGGATGTGTCTAGGTTGCATGCGGGTGCTACTTGGGTGCAAACAGGGTGAAGTGAATGGTGGGTAATCTCTGCCTAAGTGTGAGTGAGTATTTGTTGGAGATGAGGGTAAGTGGATTGTTGATGTATTATAGAAAACAAGTGAAGCTAGGGCAAGAGAAATGAGAAGAGTATGGGTAGAAGGGTAAAGAGGAGGACTTTAATTCAGTAACTCTTAATACCCTGTACCTCATCAAACTGCATGAAACCACATCAAACCGGTTCAACAAAAGATTCTTGAAAAGGACAAAACAAGACTATGTCTGCATCACATTAAATATTAAAGTCTTTGTTTTAATTCACAATGATCTGTCCACTAGTAAAAATATTATAAACATTTGAATTAACAAATCGCATGAAACCACATTAGCAAGACATTTGGCAGTATCGGTAGAGGGTCGGATGCCATGCTTTCCAGCATAGTTACGTCCCTTTACGATCTGAGTTCAAATCCTGCCGAGGTTGACTTTGCCTTTCATCCTTACGGGGTCGATAAAATAAAGTACCAGTAATGCACTGGGTAATTGCTGGCCTTGTGCCTAACGTAGAAACAATTATTGAAAAGTACAAAACAGCACTATGGCTATATCACTTTAAAAACTCAAATCATTACCCTATTACAGTTAAAACATTTTCCTTACAATCTGACCACCTATAAATATAAATAAATATACTTTAAACATTTAAATTAACAATCCCATTTTCAGATATTTTCTGCTGAATCATTACAGGATGTTAAGAGATAATACTGAAAATGTTTACAATGATCTGTCCACTAGTAATAATACTATAAACATTTAAATTAAGAAACCCATTTTCAGATATTTTCTGCTGAATCATTACAGGATGTTTAGAGATAATACTGCAGATTTTCACAATGATCTGTCCACCAGTAAAGATACTATAAACTTTTGAATTAACAAACTTAGATTTATATATTTTCTGCTGAATCATTACAGGATGTTTAGAAATAATACTGAAATTTTTCACAATGATTTGTCCACCAGTAATGATACTATAATCATTTGAATTAACAGACTCATTTCCAGCTATTTTCTGCTGAATCATTACAGGATAATAATAATAATGAAATTATTGTGTACAGTGCTCAGGTGCACTACAACTCATCAAAGGTGCATGTATAGTACATAGAATAATGTACAAATGTCAGGAAAATGAACAGTGTATGAGTCATGATATAATAATAATAATAATAATAATAATGAAATTATTGTGTACAGTACCCAGGTGCACCACAACTCATCAAAAAGTGCATGTACAGTACATAGGGCAATGCAAAAACATCAGTAAAATGAACAGTGCACGAGTCATGATACACACATGTGTGCATGTGTATGGAAGGGGTACATCAGGTGTAGTTTTGGCATATTTCGGGAAGCATGAGTGTCTTAAAGGATGCAGTGTCTCGGCAGCTAACAACTGATGCAGGCAGTTTGTTCCATGCTTCAGCAACTCTGAGCATGAAAAAATGTCTACGAAAGTCATGGGAGCTGTGCTGTTTTCTGATTTTGTAGGCATGTCCACGTGTGTTAGACACATGTAGATCAAAAAGGTGCTCAGGGTTGCAATTGGCGAGATGGTTAATAACTTTGTGGGTATTCACCAAGTCCATTGCCAGACGTCGGAGCTTCAATGAATCCATGCCCAGGGAAGCAAGGCGTTCAGAGTATGGTAGGTGTCTGATGGAGGGTATGCGCTTGGTTGCACGTCTCTGAACAGTTTCCAGGAGGTCAATGTTCTGAGCAAGATAGGGGTTCCAGACTGATGATGCGAATTCCAAGTGTGGTCGTACCATAGCTGTATACAGTTTTAAATAGATGGCTGGAGAGCGGCTAACAAAGGTCTTGCTGAGTGATGCCAAGACACCTTCGGCCTTCTTGACAATCTTAGAGACATGCTTTGTCCAACGCAAATCACTGCTGACAGTAATGCCCAGGTCACGTTCACAAGAAGACTTCTTGATATCAGTGTTGTGGAGGGAGTATGTGGACGCTGGATTTTTCCTTCCAAAATGCATGGTGGTACACTTGTCCACAGCCAGCTTCAGTTGCCAGTCTGTGATCCATTGCTGCATTGTGTCCAGGTCTGATTGTAGGAAAGAGTTGTAAATTTCAGGATCAGTCCTTTTGATTTCAAGGTACAGCTTGATGTCATCTGCATATTTTAGTACCGTGGCATTCTGTAAGTTGGCATCTATGGATGTTAAGAGATAATACTGAAAATGTTCACACTTATTTATCCACCAGTAAAGAAACTATAAACTTTTCTGAATCATTCTGCTGAATCAATACAGGATGTTTAGACATAATATGACAAATAACTTGGTTATTTTCAAAATTAATTGAAAATCATGGGCAGTGCGTTTCATTAAAAATATGGTAACGAAAGAGTTAAATCAATATGTATTGATTAATTGCTTAGATACAAGACCAATATTTATTGCTAAGCTAAACATTGGTTTTATACATCAATTTCTGTGTCAGTTATGGCTGTGGTCACATGACACTTTTATTTACATATTAGTCAGTGGCATGTATTGATGAGCAGGATGTGTGCCTGTGTGTGTATGTATGTGTGTGTAGTGTGTCAGTGTATGTGTGTTTGGTGTGTGTGTGTAGTGTGTATGTGTGTGTAATGTGTGTGTGTATATGTATGTAATGTGTGTGGTGTGTATATGTATGTAATGTGTGTGTGTATATGTATGTAATGTGTGTGTGGTGTATGTGTGTGTGTATATGTATGTAACGTGTGTGGTGTGTATATGTATGTAATGTGTGTGTGTATATGTATGTAATGTGTGTGTGGTGTGTATATGTATGTAATGTGTGTATATATGTATGTAATGTGTGTGTGGTGTATGTGTGTGTGTATATGTATGTAACGTGTGTGTGTGTATATGTATGTAATGTGTGTGTGTGTATATGTATGTAATGTGTGTGTGGTGTATGTGTGTGTGTATATGTATGTAACATGTGTGTGGTGTGTGTGTATGTGTGTGTATATGTATGTAATGTGTGTGTGTGTGTGTGGTGTGTAATGGAAGGGCTAAAGAAACAGACAGTGTCTTTCATTAGAAATATGGTAAGAAAAAGGTTAAAACAATTTAGAAAGTATCTCAACAAGAGAATTATTGGTTGCTAAACCTCTTATCAATAAAATAGCAACAGTCAATTTTGACATTCCTTAGTTTAGCACCAGTTCAACTGTTCATCATTCCGTTAAAATACCATAATTGTTTCTACGTTAGGCACAAGGCCAGCAATTACCCAGTGTATTACTGGTACTTTATTTTATCGACCCCATAAGGATGAAAGGCAAAGTTAACCTTGGTGGGATTTGAACTCAGACCAAAAAGGGCCGTAACTCTTTACATAATATTCTATAGTTTGCTGTAATAAATACATAATTCTTTCTACTTTAGGCACAAGGCCAGCAATTTACCAGTACATTACTGGTACTTTATTTTATCGACCTCGTAAGGATGAAAGGCAAAGTTAACCTCGGCGGGATTTGAACTCAGAATGGCAAGGGCCGTAACTCTATGCGTCAAAGCATGGCATCCGACCCTCTGCGGATACAGCCAATGGTAGACAGTGGCATTTCTTTTGATATTGATACATTAAGGAGAAGAATATGGCTTCCTTCTGTGTTGTTACAATGTAATCAAAGCAGAACTCTTCTATTTAGAACCAATACAACTGGTTTTCTGATCATCATCATCATCATCATCATCATCATCTTCGTTTAACGTCCATTTTCCACGCTAGCATGGGTTATGATAACAATGTATATTTATAACACACACACATATATATATATAGTCTTTACTATATATATATATATATATATAGTCTTTACTATATATATATATATATATATAGTCTTTACTATATATATATATATATATATATATATAGTCTTTACTATATATATATATATATATATATATATATATATATATAGAGAGAGAGAGAGAGAGAGAGAGAGAGAGAGAAAACAAGATGGCGTAGGACAGAACGAAGGAGAGGCACAAAACAAAGAAAAGAATCCCCAGTCACTGAAGAGGTCACAGAATGTGTGACGAAAGAACTTTGACAATATATGAACAGCCGTCTGGTTGTGGAACCAACCAACCAACCGGAAATTTACAAATTTCTTAAATTTATAAATTTAATTTATAATAAATTGGAGTGAAAGCAACTGGTGCGTGTGTTTCTTATTGGCAACATGACCCTCCCAAAGTATAACAATATATATATATATATATATATATATATATATATATATATATATATGTATATATAGTCTAATATCTACTAATGGGATCTTCATATTAGTACACACCAACACACTAAACTGTAGCTGATATTTTGGGGGTGTTTTGATGACGTTTGCTACAGAGAGGTTTGTAGTACTGTATGTATAGTAGAGTGGTGGTGTTGGTTGTGTTGGTAGTGGTGGTGTTGGTGTTGTTGGTGGTGGTGGTATTGGAGTGTTGCTAGTGGGGGGGGGGGTGATGTTGGTGGTGGTGGTGTTGGTAGTGGTGGTGTTTGTGGTGTATATAATTAATATAAAATGGAAAACCAAGGTTGTTAATCAAATTACATATTTAATCTCTACAAATGTTTCGATGGAGATAAGCTCGGTGCCAGCAAATAGAACTGATAAATTAATCAGTCAAATGATCAATGATCAATAATTTAGATGGCACCAAAATATAGATCACCATATTTTCAAGAAATGAATAGATAGTAAAATTGATTTTCTTAACACATCCACGAGAATAGAAGCAAATAAGAGTGGATTATTCTATTCTCATTCTATCTATCCAACTTATCTCTCTCTCTCTCTCTCTCTCTCTGTATATATATCCATCTATCTATCTATATATACACACACACACACACACATATATATGTATAAAAATAAAACATATATATATAATATATATATATATATACATACATACAAACACACATATATATATATATGTATATAAAAACATAACTCTATGTGTATACAGTAAGCTATACAGGAGGAGAGTATATATTGGCCAAACAGCTTTCTATAAAGCTCACTGGATTTATGTAGTTATAGGTGGAATATATGAGAGATCTTCTTAAAGAAAAAGATACAGAAACATAAATGGAAACACAGATATTATCTAACAAAAGAATATGGAAGAATAAAGATCTTATCTCATTTATTACTTTACAATTATATATATATATACATATATATATATGTATGTATATGTATATATATATATGTATGCGTATGTATGTAGGTATATATGTATGTATGTGCATGTATGTAGGTATATATATGTATATATGTATATATATATATATGTATGTGTATGTATATAGGTATATATATCTATATATATATATGTATGTATGTCTATGTATATATATGTGTGTATATATGTATATATATATATGTGTGTATATATATATATATATGTGTGTGTGTGTGTGTGTGAAGAATTTACATTTATATATATATGTATATATATATATATATATATATATATATGGAGGCACATGGCTTAGTGGTTAGAGCATTGGGCTTGCAATCGAAAGGTTGTGAGTTCAATTCCGGGTGATGTGTTGTTTCCTTGAGCAAGACACTTTATTTTCACATTGCTCCAGTTTACTCAGCTGTAGAAATGAGATGGGGTCCCTATCATTCCACTGCAAAGTGGACATGTAGGTGCCACGGCAAAAAAGCACTCACTGTAAATGAGGTTGATGTTAGGAAGGGCATCCAGCTGTAGAAATCAAGCCAGAATCAGTTCCCGTCCCACTCTTGCAAGCAGGGAAAGGCGGATGTCTGATGATGATGATGATATATATATATAAAGAATTGGATTATAAATGGAGGTATCCACCATTTAAGTGATATATATCAAGATATAGATAAGCTCAATGTCATATAATTATTAGCAATCATAAAAGTTGAAATATTCCAACATGACGAGCAAGACAACCAATCTTGCCTCACGTGGGATAATTCCCGTCTAAACCCATACTAGCGTGGAAGATAGACATTAAATGATGATGATGATGATGATGGTAAGACATTGTGTAAGGTTATGATAATTGATGACAAAAGTATAACAGAGTATTATATAAAATTAGAGAAAGTTAACCAAAGATTTATATCAAATTAAAACATTTATTTTTGACATGTTTTGATTGGTGCAGATTAAAATTCAATTACTTCACAGTTAATATTAAAAAAAAAAATTCATGTTTGAATTTATTTTGCAAGATTTCTTATCTGAAAATGTGTGTTGAAACAGATATTGTTATACTTTGGGAGAGTCATGTTGCCAATAAAAATACACAACACACAAAAACAGGATGACGTAGGACAGAACAAAGGAGAAACATAAAATAAAAACCTAGTCACTGTGGAGGTCACAGAATGTGTGACGAAAGAACTTTGACAATATATAAACAACCATCTGGTTATCCAACCAACCAACCAGCCAACCAGCCAGAAATTTATAATAAATTGAAGTGAAAACCAACAGGTGCGTGTGTTTTTCTTGGCAGCATGACCCTCCCAGAGTATAACAATATTAAAAACAAAAAAAATTTCCTCGTAAAAATAATATAGTTATTTATTTTTCAATCCCAAATTTATAAATTACATAAAAATAATAAAGAATTTAATATTTCGCCAAACATATAGAAAAAGAAAGCAATATTGGAAAGGACTATAAATGCCATAAATGAGAGGAAAAGGAGGGGAAGAGCAAGGACTATTTTTACAGACCTGCCAACCTCTAAAAACCAAAACGGGAAGTACCATGAAAAGAAGTTCCCTAAAACGGGGAGAAATGAGGCAAAATGGGGAGATTTTACTTAATGAAAGCTATACTCATTCTCCCAAGAGAAGACATTTCTCTTACACTTCAAAGTGGGTGGGAGGTCTCAATGTCAGATGGTGAGAGTTGACAGGTCTGCTGTTAGGCAATGGAAAAAAGGGGGAAGGGGAGAGGACGCCAGACTCTACACCTAAGTCAGAACAGTGTTTCAGCTCCACCCTGCAGACAAAATAGCAAAATTAACATGAAAAATCAACATTAAATATAATTTTGTTATCGATGTAAAATTTACTGATATTACATCAAATTACCTGCGTAATCTCTTCAGGAATGATAAAGTTTGTTAAAATTAGTTTATCAGTTTCTAACGGGCAGAGGCAACCATAGGATGTGGCTCTTGATAAGTTGGCAACCATAGGATGTGACTCTTGATAAGTTGGGTCACATAAGATGTTACTCTTGATAAGTTGGGTCTCATAGGATGTGGCTCTTGATAATGTGGGCCATATAGGATGTGGCTCTTGATAAGTTGGGTCACATAGGATGTGGCTCTTGATAAGTTGGGTCACATAGGATGTGGCTCTTGATAAGGTGGGCCACATAGGATGTGGATCTTGATAAGGTGGGCCACATAAGATGTGACTCTTGATAAGGTGGGCCACATAAGATGTGGCTCTTGATAAGTTGGATCACATAGGATGTGGCTCTTGATAAGGTGGGCCACATAAGATGTGACTCTTGATAAGGTGGGCCACATAAGATGTGACTCTTGATAAGGTGGGCCATACTACTAAAAATTTCAAGGTAATTTTGAAATTAGGTGTGCCATTTAGTAAGTCAAATGGGCCATATGTGGTTCGTGGGCCGCAGTTTGCCCATGACTGGTTTATATTGACAGAAATACCAAACTGTCCACAGAACCCCTCCCCCTTCCCCAGTAAAAGCACATATACTGAAATGGTAAACAAAATACTGGTATCGGAGTAAGTTATATCAATAATTTACAAAGTAAAAAATATATAATATAATTTTACTAATTCAGTGTTGTCAAAAAACATTAAGAAATTACCAACTCACCATTGTGAACGACAAAAAATACATCGATAATGCAATTATTTTTAATGTTAATTTTTTAATGTTAATTGTGAAGTAATTATATTTTTATCTGCACCAATTGCAGCATGTTGAAAATAAATATTGTTAATTTGATATACATATTTTTGGTTAATCATTCTTAAATCTTATATATATCATCATCATCATCTTTATCATCGTTTTTACATCTGCTTTTCCATGCTTGCAAGGGTATATATATATATCATTATCATCATCGACATTTTTGTCCAATCCTAGCTGGCAGGGAAAGTGGATTTTAAATGATGATATATATATTATATAAAAGCCGACCTTACCCAATTGCACCTCTCAAGGGCGATGACACATGACCGTGACCTCTGGCGTCACACAGTAATACAGAAGACCCGACTTCTCATAGAAACAAGCCGAAGCTGAAGCATATAGACAATATGCCCCCACAACCTCCCACTGCAAAGTGGTCGTGGTGGGGCCACAGCAAAAAAGCACCCAGCCCACACTGTGAAGTGGGCGTGTAGGCGCCACGGAAAAAAAAGCACCCAACACTCACTGTAAATGAGGTTGGTGTTAGGAAGGGCATCCAGCTGTAGAAATCAAGCCAGAATCAGTTCCTGTATGAGCAAGACAAGGTCAGCCGACTGGACACTAGCCACAACAGGACAACCCGTCTAACCCATGCTAGTGTGGAAGAACGGACGTAAAACGGTGATGATGATGATGATGATATATGTGTGTGTGTTTGTGTGTGTATCATTATCATGATATATGCATGTATATATATATATATATATATGTATATTATGCTAGTACCTCAAAATATCCAGCCCACACTGTAAAGTGGTCATGTAGGTGTCAAGACAAAAAGCACCCAGAACACACTGTAAATGTGGTTGGCGTTAGGAAGAGCATCCAGCTGTAGAAAACCATCCGGAAACACTTCTATAAGAGCAAGACACGGTCACCTGACCCAACTTGCCTCTAAATGAGACAAACCCGTCTAACCCCATGCTAGTGTGGAAGATAGACGTTAATCGATGATGAAGATGATGATGATGATGACAATGATGATATTGAATCATGGTATGGCTGAGGATGAGAATGGTGATAGTGCAAGAGGAGGGAGTTACTTGGATGATGTGTCGCTTGAGTTACGTAGACAGTTTATGGATTTGACGAATGTCTCAGATGAAAGAATCCCAAAGAATCCTGAGAACAGCAGATAGGGGGGGGGGGGTATTTGAAATAAGAAAAAAGATAAATACTGTCATTCAACACATCCAGACAAAAGACATATTGTTTCTCTATGTAGACCTGTCCAATTCTTGTTAGCAGAGGCAGCAGATGTTAAATAATAATAATATAATAATGAAATTATTGTGTAAAGTGCTCAGGTGCACTACAACTCGTCAAAGGTGTATGTATAGTACATAGAATAATACACAAATGTCAGGGAAGTACATGTGTGTATGTGTTAGCTGTAGTGTTGGCGGATCTCGGGAAGCATGGAGGCATTAAAGGATGCAGTGTCTCGACAGCTAACAACTGATGCAAGTAGTTTGTTCCATGCTTCAGCAACTCTGAGCGTGAAAAAATGTTTCCGAAAGTCATGGGAACTGTGCTGTTTTCTTACTTTGTGGGCATGTCCACGTGTGTTAGACACATGGAAATCAAAAAGGTACTCAGGGTTGTTGTTGGCAACATGGTTAACAATTTTGTGGGTGTTTACCAAGTCAGTTGTCAGGCGTCGAAGCTTCAAATGATGATGATGATGATGATATATATATATATATGCATATATGCATCCCTACTCAAATATTTGCATATATACATTTGCATGTGTAAATATTTGTATGCATGTGTAGTTATGTGTATGTATGTGTACGCATGTATGTGTATGTATGTATATTTATGTATGTGTATGCATGTATGAAAATGTATGTATGTGTTTGCATGTGTATGTATCTTTGTATGTGCATGTATATATATATATGTGTATGTATGTGTATACATGTGTATATATATATATATGCATATATGCATCCCTACTCAAATATTTGCATATATACATTTGCATGTGTAAATATTTGTATGTATGTGTAGTTAAGTGTATGTATGTGTACGCATGTATGTGTATGTATGTATATTTATGTATGTGTATGCATGTATGAAAATGTATGTATGTGTTTGCATGTGTATGTATCTTTGTATGTGCATGTATATATATATATATATGTATGTATGTGTATACATGTGTATGTATGCATATGTATATGTGTGTTTGTATGTGTATACATGTGTATGTATGTATGTGTATGTATGTATATGTATGTGTATGTAGGTACATGTATGTATACGTGTGTATGTATATGTTTGCATGTGTATGTATCTTTCTATGTGCATGTATATATATATATGTGTATGTATGTGTATACATGTGTATGTATGCATATGTATATGTGTGTTTGTATGTGTATACATGTATATGTATGTGTATGTAGGTACATGTATGTATATGTGTGTATGTATGTGTTTGCATGTGTATGTATCTTTGTATGTGCATGTATATATATATATGTGTATGTATGTGTATACATGTGTATGTATGCATATGTATATGTGTGTTTGTATGTGTATACATGTGTATGTATGTATGTGTATGTATGTATATGTATGTGTATGTAGGTACATGTATGTATACGTGTGTATGTATATGTTTGCATGTGTATGTATCTTTCTATGTGCATGTATATATATATATGTGTATGTATGTGTATACATGTGTATGTATGCATATGTATATGTGTGTTTGTATGTGTATACATGTGTATGTATGTGTATGTATGTATATGTATGTGTATATATGTGTATGTATGCATATGTATATGTGTGTTTGTATGTGTATACATGTGTATGTATGTATGTGTATGTATGTATATGTATGTGTATGTAGGTACATGTATGTATACGTGTGTATGTATGTATATGTTTACACCTGCATCATATTTGATATGATTAGCAATGAAAAATTCTGCATCAAAGTTAATAGTTTATTGGGGGTGGCTTGCAGAGGTGGTGGTGGGGGTGGCTTGCAGAGGTGGTGGTGGTGGCAGTGGGGGGGGGGTGGCTTGCAGAGGTGGTGGTGGTGGCAGTGGGGGTGGTGGTGGTGGCTTGCAGAGGTGGTGGTGGGGGTGGCTTGCAGAGGTGGTGGTGGTGGCAGTGGGGGTGGCACTTGTGGTGGTAGTGGGGGTGGCTTTCAGAGGTGGTGGTGGTGGCAGTGGGGGTGGTGGTGGTGGGGGTGGCACTTGTGGTGGTGGTGGTGGTAGTGGGGGTGGTGGGGGTGGCTTGCAGAGGTGGTGGTGGTGGCAGTGGGGGTGGCACTTGTGGTGGTGGTGGTGGAAGTGATGCTAGTGGTGGGGTGGTGGTAGTGGGGGTGGCACTTGTGGTGGTGGTTGTGGTGGTAGTGGGGGTGGCTTGCAGAGGTGGTGGTGGCATTAGTGGGGGGTGATTGGGGCATGTAGTGGCAGCAGCATGTGGTGGTAGCTTATGGAGGTGGTGGAGGTGATGGTGGTGGTGGGGGATGTGTATGTGGTGCTGATGGTGGTGGTGGTGGCAGGCGGAGGTATATGTGGTGGTGGAGGTGTATGTGGAGATGTATGTGATGGCAGTGATGGTGAAGATGTATGCGAAGGTGGTGGTGGTGGTAGTGGAGGCGACAGGTGAAGGTGCATGTGATGGTGGAGGTGATGGTGGAGGTGATGGTGGTGGTGGTGTCAGGTGGAGGTGCATGTGATGGTGGTGGTGGTGGTGGTGGAGGTGATGGTGGTGGTGGTGTCAGGTGGAGGTGCATGTGATGGTGGTGGTGGTGGTGGTGGTGGAGGTGATGGTGGTGGTGGTGTCAGGTGGAGGTGTCGTGGTGGTGGAGGTGGTGGTGGGAGGTGGAGGTGCATGTGATGGTGGTGGTGGTGGTGGTGGTGGTGGTGGAGGTGATGGTGGTGGTGGAGGTGATGGTGGTGGTGGTGGTGGTGGAGGTGATGGTGGTGGTGGTGTCAGGTGGAGGTGTCGTGGTGGTGGAGGTGGTGGTGGGAGGTGGAGGTGCATGTGATGGTGGTGGTGGTGGAGGTGTATGTGATGGTGGTGGTGGTGGTGGTGGTGGTGGAGGTGATGGTGGTGGTGGTGTCATGGTGGTGGTGTCGTGGTGGTGGAGGTGGTGGTGGGAGGTGGAGGTGCATGTGATGGTGGTGGTGGCAGGTGCAGGTGCATGTGATGGTGGTGGTGGTGGTGGAGGTGTATGTGATGGTGGTGGTGGTGGTGGTGGTGGTGTCATGGTGGTGGTGTCATGGTGGTGGAGGTGGTGTTGGGAGGTGGAGGTGCATGTGATGGTGGTGGTGGCAGGTGCAGGTGCATGTGATGGTGGTGGTGGTGGTGGTGGAGGTGTATGTGATGGTGGTGGTGGCAGGTGCATGTGATGGTGGTGGTGGCAGGTGGAGGTGCATGTGGTGGTGAAGGTGACAGCGGTTACTGCAAGAGGTGGTGGGAGGAAGGTATCGCAGTTAATTGAATGGCATCAAAACCAACCTTTGCTGAGTCATGTCAGTCATCAAGATACCTTACACAGATTGTTGAAATGACTTCATTTAAAAATCTTTTTCAATTAAATTTCTGACTACTGACACATTATATTCTTTAGCAGAGGAACACTGTTCATTATTTGGTAGGTGGAATGGCAGCAGAATCGGTAGAGTGTCAGACACCATGCTGTGCAGGTCGGACACCGTGCTGTGCAGATTCATTATTTGGTAGGTGGTGGAATGGCAGCAGAATCGGTAGAGTGTCAGACACCATGCTGTGCAGGTCGGACACCGCGCTGTGCAGATTCATTATTTGGTAGGTGGTAGAATGGCAGCAGAATCGGTAGAGTGTCAGACACCATGCTGTGCAGGTCGGACACCGTGCTGTGCAGATTCATGTGGTGGATTGGCAGTATCGGTAGAGGGTCGGACGCCATGCTTTCCAGCATAGTTACGTCCCTTTACAATCTGAGTTCAAATCCCGCTGAGGTTGACTTTGCCTTTCATCCTTACGGGGTCGATAAAATAAAGTACCAGTAATGCACTGGGGTAATTGCTAGCCTTGTGCCTAAAGTAGAAACAATTATTTGGTAGGTGGTGGAATGGCAGCAGAATCGGTAGAGTGTCAGACACCATGCTGTGCAGGTCGGACACCGTGCTGTGCAGATTCATTATTTGGTAGGTGGAGGAATGGCAGCAGAATCGGTAGAGTGTCAGACACCATGCTGTGCAGGTCGGACACCGTGCTGTGCAGATTCATTATTTGGTAGGTGGTGGAATGGCAGCAGAATCGGTAGAGTGTCAGACTCCATGCTGTGCAGGTCGGACACCGAGCTGTGCAGATTCATTATTTGGTAGGTGGTGGAATGGCAGCAGAATCGGTAGAGTGTCAGACACCATGCTGTGCAGCATAGAGTTACATCCCTTTACGTTCTGAATTTGAATCCCGCTGAGGTTAGCTTTGCCTTTCATCCTTACGATGTCGATAAAATAAAGTACCAGTAATGTACTGGGGTCGATTTAATTGACTTTCTCCTTCCTCAAAAATTGTTGGCCTTGTGCCTATATTAGAAACCGTTATTTGGTAGGTGGTGGAATGGCAGTAGAATCGGTAGAACGTCAGACAACATGCTATGCAGCATAGAGTTACATCCCTTTACGTTCTGAGTTCAAATCCCGTCGAGGTTAACTTTACCTTTCATCCTTACAGGTTCGGGCTCGATAAAATAATTGTTTCTATTTTAGGCACAAGGCCAGTAATTATCCCAGTGTATTACTGGTACTTTATTTTATCGAACCAGTAAGGATGAAAGGTAAAGTTAACCTCGGCGGGGTTTGAACTCAGACCTTAAAGGGCCGTAACTCTATGCTGCAAAGCATGGCGTCCGACCCTCTACCGATACTGCCAATAATTTATCAGTATTCCAGCTGAATGCTCAAACGATTAAGCTACAGAACCTAATTCATTTCATTTCATTTCATTTCATTTCATTTCATTTCATTTCATTTCATTTCATTTCATTTCATTTCATTTCATTTCATTTTACGTCCGCTTTTCCCTGCTTGCAAGGGTGGGACGGGAACTGATTCTGGCTTGATTTCTATAGCTGGATGCCCTTCCTAACACCAACCTCATTTACAGTGAGTGCTGGGTGCTTTTTTTGCCGTGGCACCTCCACGACCACTTTACAGTGGAATGATAGGGACCCCAGTCCCTATCATCTCATTTCTACAGCTGAGTAAACTGGAGCAATGTGAAATAAAGTGTCTTGCTCAAGGAAACAACACATCACCCGGTCTGAGAATTGAACTCACAACCTTTCGATTGCAAGGTCAATGCTCCAAGTTACATCCCTAATATTTTGAAAATTTAAATAAAAGGGTTGATCAAATAGATATCATTTACAAATTTATAAAGTTAACCCCTATTCAATATCTTAATTCAGTATCTTAATTCCATAGTTATTGTTTGTTTTGTCTGTACACAATATACAATATGGCTGCTGGTGCTGTGTTTAAATGGTAAGTCAAAGAAAGAACTGTTTACAAGATATCTCAGCTCTATGAAGAAAAAAAAACAAAAACATTACAAATCTTTCTCTTTTTCTTTTTATCTCTTCTCCTCTTTCTCTCACTCTCTCCTCCTCTATTTTCCATCATTCTCTTTTCCTTTCTCCCCTCTCTCTTTCTCTTTGTTTCATATTTCTCTCTCCTCTTCTCCTTTTCTCTCTCTCTCTCTCTACCTACCTACCTATCTATCTATCTATCTCTCTCTTTTTCTTCCCTTTTCACCATCTTCACCTCTTTCCCCTTTCTCACCATTTACCTCTCTTCCTTTCTCCCTTCTCTCTTTCTCTCTGTTTCATCTTTCTCTCTCTCTCCTTCTCATCTTTCTCCTCTACTCTCTCTCTCTCTCTCTCTCACCATTTACCTCTCTCTTCCTCTCTCACACTGTCTCCTATTTCCCTCTCCTCTCCATTTCCCTACCCCATCCATTACTCCGTTCTCCCCATGAAAAACAAGGGTGACTCAGATACCTACCCTCTCCTATCCCTACCCCCTCAACCGTTCTATTTAACTCAACACATTGCTATAGTATTATTATATTCCGCTAGAATATTGATTCAAATTTTCTTCTGAATTGCTGATTGAAGTCAATTAAGTCGGATGAGATAATTTCTTTTAATATAAAAAAAAAAATAACCATTGAAACTTCCAACTAAAATACTCAAACATAATATCTTCCACAAAATAGACATTCAAACTTCCAACTAAAATATTCAAACATAATATCTGCCACAAAATAGACATTCAAACTTCCAACTAAAATATTCAAACATAATATCTACCACAAAATAGACATTCAAACTTCCAACTAAAATACTCAAACATAATATCTACCACAAAATAGACATTCAAACTTCCAACTAAAATACTCAAACATAATATCTACCACAAAATAGACATTCAAACTTCCAACTAAAATATTCAAACATAATATCTTCCACAAAATAGACATTCAAACTTCCAACTAAAATATTCAAACATAATATCTTCCACAAAATAGACATTCAAACTTCCAACTAAAATATTCAAACATAATATCTACCACAAAATAGACATTGAAACTTCCAACTAAAATACTCAAACATAATATCTTCCACAAAATAGACATTGAAACTTCCAACTAAAATATTCAAACATAATATCTTCCACAAAATAGACATTGAAACTTCCAACTAAAATATTCAAACATAATATCTTCCACAAAATAGACATTGAAACTTCCAACTAAAATATTCAAACATAATATCTACCACAAAATAGACATTGAAACTTCCAACTAAAATACTCAAACATAATATCTTCCACAAAATAGACATTGAAACTTCCAACTAAAATATTCAAACATAATATCTTCCACAAAATAGACATTCAAACTTCCAACTAAAATATTCAAACATAATATCTACCACAAAATAGACATTCAAACTTCCAACTAAAATACTCAAACATAATATCTACCACAAAATAGACATTCAAACTTCCAACTAAAATACTCAAACATAATATCTACCACAAAATAGACATTCAAACTTCCAACTAAAATACTCAAACATAATATCTACCACAAAATAGACATTCAAACTTCCAACTAAAATACTCAAACATAATATCTTCCACAAAATAGACATTGAAACTTCCAACTAAAATACTCAAACATAATATCTACCACAAAATAGACATTCAAACTTCCAACTAAAATATTCAAACATAATATCTTCCACAAAATAGACATCGAAACTTCCAACTAAAATATTCAAACATAATATCTACCACAAAATAGACATTGAAACTTCCAACTAAAATATTCAAACATAATATCTACCACAAAATAGACATTGAAACTTCCAACTAAAATATTCAAACATAATATCTACCACAAAATAGACATTGAAACTTCCAACTAAAATACTCAAACATAATATCTTCCACAAAATAGACATTGAAACTTCCAACTAAAATATTCAAACATAATATCTTCCACAAAATAGACATTGAAACTTCCAACTAAAATATTCAAACATAATATCTTCCACAAAATAGACATTCAAACTTCCAACTAAAATATTCAAACATAATATCTACCACAAAATAGACATTCAAACTTCCAACTAAAATACTCAAACATAATATCTACCACAAAATAGACATTCAAACTTCCAACTAAAATACTCAAACATAATATCTACCACAAAATAGACATTCAAACTTCCAACTAAAATACTCAAACATAATATCTACCACAAAATAGACATTCAAACTTCCAACTAAAATATTCAAACATAATATCTTCCACAAAATAGACATTCAAACTTCCAACTAAAATATTCAAACATAATATCTTCCACAAAATAGACATTCAAACTTCCAACTAAAATATTCAAACATAATATCTACCACAAAATAGACATTGAAACTTCCAACTAAAATACTCAAACATAATATCTTCCACAAAATAGACATTGAAACTTCCAACTAAAATATTCAAACATAATATCTTCCACAAAATAGACATTGAAACTTCCAACTAAAATATTCAAACATAATATCTTCCACAAAATAGACATTGAAACTTCCAACTAAAATATTCAAACATAATATCTACCACAAAATAGACATTGAAACTTCCAACTAAAATACTCAAACATAATATCTTCCACAAAATAGACATTGAAACTTCCAACTAAAATATTCAAACATAATATCTTCCACAAAATAGACATTCAAACTTCCAACTAAAATATTCAAACATAATATCTACCACAAAATAGACATTCAAACTTCCAACTAAAATACTCAAACATAATATCTACCACAAAATAGACATTCAAACTTCCAACTAAAATACTCAAACATAATATCTACCACAAAATAGACATTCAAACTTCCAACTAAAATACTCAAACATAATATCTACCACAAAATAGACATTCAAACTTCCAACTAAAATACTCAAACATAATATCTTCCACAAAATAGACATTGAAACTTCCAACTAAAATACTCAAACATAATATCTACCACAAAATAGACATTCAAACTTCCAACTAAAATATTCAAACATAATATCTTCCACAAAATAGACATCGAAACTTCCAACTAAAATATTCAAACATAATATCTACCACAAAATAGACATTGAAACTTCCAACTAAAATATTCAAACATAATATCTACCACAAAATAGACATTGAAACTTCCAACTAAAATATTCAAACATAATATCTACCACAAAATAGACATTGAAACTTCCAACTAAAATACTCAAACATAATATCTTCCACAAAATAGACATTGAAACTTCCAACTAAAATATTCAAACATAATATCTTCCACAAAATAGACATTGAAACTTCCAACTAAAATATTCAAACATAATATCTTCCACAAAATAGACATTCAAACTTCCAACTAAAATATTCAAACATAATATCTACCACAAAATAGACATTCAAACTTCCAACTAAAATACTCAAACATAATATCTACCACAAAATAGACATTCAAACTTCCAACTAAAATACTCAAACATAATATCTACCACAAAATAGACATTCAAACTTCCAACTAAAATATTCAAACATAATATCTTCCACAAAATAGACATTCAAACTTCCAACTAAAATATTCAAACATAATATCTTCCACAAAATAGACATTCAAACTTCCAACTAAAATATTCAAACATAATATCTACCACAAAATAGACATTGAAACTTCCAACTAAAATACTCAAACATAATATCTTCCACAAAATAGACATTGAAACTTCCAACTAAAATATTCAAACATAATATCTTCCACAAAATAGACATTGAAACTTCCAACTAAAATATTCAAACATAATATCTTCCACAAAATAGACATTGAAACTTCCAACTAAAATATTCAAACATAATATCTACCACAAAATAGACATTGAAACTTCCAACTAAAATACTCAAACATAATATCTTCCACAAAATAGACATTGAAACTTCCAACTAAAATATTCAAACATAATATCTTCCACAAAATAGACATTCAAACTTCCAACTAAAATATTCAAACATAATATCTACCACAAAATAGACATTCAAACTTCCAACTAAAATACTCAAACATAATATCTACCACAAAATAGACATTCAAACTTCCAACTAAAATACTCAAACATAATATCTACCACAAAATAGACATTCAAACTTCCAACTAAAATACTCAAACATAATATCTACCACAAAATAGACATTCAAACTTCCAACTAAAATACTCAAACATAATATCTTCCACAAAATAGACATTGAAACTTCCAACTAAAATACTCAAACATAATATCTACCACAAAATAGACATTCAAACTTCCAACTAAAATATTCAAACATAATATCTTCCACAAAATAGACATCGAAACTTCCAACTAAAATATTCAAACATAATATCTACCACAAAATAGACATTGAAACTTCCAACTAAAATATTCAAACATAATATCTACCACAAAATAGACATTGAAACTTCCAACTAAAATATTCAAACATAATATCTACCACAAAATAGACATTGAAACTTCCAACTAAAATACTCAAACATAATATCTTCCACAAAATAGACATTGAAACTTCCAACTAAAATATTCAAACATAATATCTTCCACAAAATAGACATTGAAACTTCCAACTAAAATATTCAAACATAATATCTTCCACAAAATAGACATTCAAACTTCCAACTAAAATATTCAAACATAATATCTACCACAAAATAGACATTCAAACTTCCAACTAAAATACTCAAACATAATATCTACCACAAAATAGACGTTCAAACTTCCAACTAAAATACTCAAACATAATATCTACCACAAAATAGACATTCAAACTTCCAACTAAAATACTCAAACATAATATCTTCCACAAAATAGACATTGAAACTTCCAACTAAAATACTCAAACATAATATCTACCACAAAATAGACATTCAAACTTCCAACTAAAATATTCAAACATAATATCTTCCACAAAATAGATATCGAAACTTCCAACTAAAATATTCAAACATAATATCTACCACAAAATAGACATTGAAACTTCCAACTAAAATACTCAAACATAATATCTTCCACAAAATAGACATTCAAACTTCCAACTAAAATATTCAAACATAATATCTACCACAAAATAGACATTCAAACTTCCAACTAAAATACTCAAACATAATATCTACCACAAAATAGACATTCAAACTTCCAACTAAAATACTCAAACATAATATCTACCACAAAATAGACATTCAAACTTCCAACTAAAATACTCAAACATAATATCTACCACAAAATAGACATTCAAACTTCCAACTAAAATACTCAAACATAATATCTTCCACAAAATAGACATTGAAACTTCCAACTAAAATACTCAAACATAATATCTACCACAAAATAGACATTCAAACTTCCAACTAAAATATTCAAACATAATATCTTCCACAAAATAGACATCGAAACTTCCAACTAAAATATTCAAACATAATATCTACCACAAAATAGACATTGAAACTTCCAACTAAAATATTCAAACATAATATCTACCACAAAATAGACATTGAAACTTCCAACTAAAATATTCAAACATAATATCTACCACAAAATAGACATTGAAACTTCCAACTAAAATACTCAAACATAATATCTTCCACAAAATAGACATTGAAACTTCCAACTAAAATATTCAAACATAATATCTTCCACAAAATAGACATTGAAACTTCCAACTAAAATATTCAAACATAATATCTTCCACAAAATAGACATTCAAACTTCCAACTAAAATATTCAAACATAATATCTACCACAAAATAGACATTCAAACTTCCAACTAAAATACTCAAACATAATATCTACCACAAAATAGACGTTCAAACTTCCAACTAAAATACTCAAACATAATATCTACCACAAAATAGACATTCAAACTTCCAACTAAAATACTCAAACATAATATCTTCCACAAAATAGACATTGAAACTTCCAACTAAAATACTCAAACATAATATCTACCACAAAATAGACATTCAAACTTCCAACTAAAATATTCAAACATAATATCTTCCACAAAATAGATATCGAAACTTCCAACTAAAATATTCAAACATAATATCTACCACAAAATAGACATTGAAACTTCCAACTAAAATACTCAAACATAATATCTACCACAAAATAGACATTCAAACTTCCAACTAAAATATTCAAACATAATATCTACCACAAAATAGACATTCAAACTTCCAACTAAAATATTCAAACATAATATCTTCAACAAAATAGACATTCAAACTTCCAACTAAAATATTCAAACATAATATCTTCCACAAAATAGACATTGAAACTTCCAACTAAAATATTCAAACATAATATCTTCCACAAAATAGACATTGAAACTTCCAACTAAAATATTCAAACATAATATCTACCACAAAATAGACATTGAAACTTCCAACTAAAATATTCAAACATAATATCTACCACAAAATAGACATTGAAACTTCCAACTAAAATATTCAAACATAATATCTACCACAAAATAGACATTCAAACTTCCAACTAAAATATTCAAACATAATATCTACCACATAATAGACATTCAAACTTCCAACTAAAATACTCAAACATAATATCTTCCACAAAATATACATTCAAACTTCCAACTAAAATACTCAAACATAATATCTTCCACAAAATAGACATTGAAACTTCCAACTAAAATATTCAAACATAATATCTACCACAAAATAGACATTGAAACTTCCAACTAAAATATTCAAACATAATATCTACCACAAAATAGACATTGAAACTTCCAACTAAAATATTCAAACATAATATCTACCACAAAATAGACATTGAAACTTCCAACTAAAATACTCAAACATAATATCTACCACAAAATAGACATTCAAACTTCCAACTAAAATATTCAAACATAATATCTACCACAAAATAGACATTCAAACTTCCAACTAAAATATTCAAACATAATATCTTCAACAAAATAGACATTCAAACTTCCAACTAAAATATTCAAACATAATATCTTCCACAAAATAGACATTGAAACTTCCAACTAAAATATTCAAACATAATATCTTCCACAAAATAGACATTGAAACTTCCAACTAAAATATTCAAACATAATATCTACCACAAAATAGACATTGAAACTTCCAACTAAAATATTCAAACATAATATCTACCACAAAATAGACATTGAAACTTCCAACTAAAATATTCAAACATAATATCTACCACAAAATAGACATTCAACTTCCAACTAAAATATTCAAACATAATATCTACCACATAATAGACATTCAAACTTCCAACTAAAATACTCAAACATAATATCTTCCACAAAATAGACATTCAAACTTCCAACTAAAATACTCAAACATAATATCTACCACAAAATAGACATTCAAACTTCCAACTAAAATATTCAAACATAATATCTTCCACAAAATAGACATTGAAACTTCCAACTAAAATACTCAAACTATGTAGTTCAGAATGTTGGAGAGTGTTAAAAGAAAACTTGAATAAGATCAATATTTTCACTAACAGCTACTTGAGAAAAATCTGCCGCATCTTCTGGCACAAAATAGACATTGAGACTACTTCTTCTTCATCTATTTTTTCACCCACTTATTCCTGAGAGGATCGTGGGGGCAGAGTCCTCAAACACTCCTTCCAGCCAATCCTGTCAGAAGCAACCGTCTCCAACTGATCCAGTTAGATCTCCAAGCAAGAACAGCCAAGTTCATGGATGTAATGTTATCCCACCATCTTACTCAGGGTCTTCCTCTCGCTCTCTTGACGTCAATACTTTCAACTAAAATACTTAAATCTTTCACTGAGATTTTATACAATTATTTATTTTCTTGTGTTTATTTAATTTACTTTTGATGCTGTTTGTTTTTAATGTTGTTTGTTTTTGTTGTTTTGGGTGCTGTTGTTTTTGTTGGTCTTGGTTCCATTGATGTTTTTTTTGTCATTTATTGTTTGTTGTTTTTTGTTGTTGCTTGTTTTTAATTTACCCCCCCCCCCACTCTTTTCAAATAAAAAAACTCATCATTTCTTTGATATTTCTTTTCAAACTTCTCAATTGTAAGACAATTGATATTAAATCATTGTGTTTGTGTGAGTGTAAGTGTGTATATGCGTGTATGTATATATATATGTATGTGTGTATATATGTGTATATATATGTGTGTGTGTATATGTTTGTGTGTATGTGTGTGTGTATATCATCATCATTTCATTTTACGTCCGCTTTTCCCTGCTTGCAAGGGTATATATATGTATGTATGTATGTATATATGTTTGTGTGTGTATATATATATATATATGTATATATGTTTGTGTGTATATATATATATGTATGTGTGTATATATATATATGTATGTGTGTATATAGGTTTGTGTGTATGTGTGTGTACATATATATATGTATGTATGTATGTATATATGTTTGTGTGTATATATATATATGTATGTGTATATGTTTGTGTGTGTATATATATATATGTGTATGTGTGTATATATGTTTGTGTGTATATATATATATGTATGTGTGTATATATGTTTGTGTGTATATATATATATATATGTATGTGTGTATATATGTTTGTGTATATATATATATGTATGTGTGTATATATGTTTGTGTGTATATATGTATGTATATGTATGTGTATATATGTTTGTGTGTGTATATATGTATATGTATGTGTATATATGTTTGTGTGTATATATATATATATGTGTGTGTGTGTATATATGTTTGTGTGTATATATGTATGTATGTGTGTGTAGTTATGTTTGTGTGTATATATGTATGTATGTGTGTGTATATATATATGTATGTATATATGTGTGTGTGTGCATTAATGTAAATATTTGTCTCTTTGTGAGGTGAGTTAGTGACTTTGAACAAAAAAATAATTGTCTCATTGAAGACAGCATGCAGTGAAGTGGAATTGCCACCACCATCATCACCACCACCATCACCACCACCACTACCACCACCACCACCACCATCATCACCACCACTTCCACTACCACCACTACCACCACCATCACCACCATCACCACCACTACCCCCCCATCATCACCACCATCATCACTACCACCATCATCACCACCACTACCACCACCACCACCACCACCACCATCATCACCACCACTTCCACTACCACCACTACCACTACCACCACCATCACCACCACTACCCCCCCCCCATCATCACCACCATCATCACTACCACCATCATCACCACCACCACCACCACCACCACCACCACCACCACCACCACCATCATCACCACCACTTCCACTACCACCACTACCACCACCATCATCACCACCACCACCACTACCACTACCACCACCACCACCATCATCACCACCATCATCACCACCACCACCACTACCACCACCACCATCATCACCACCATCATCACCACCACTACCACTACCACCACCACCATCATCACCACCATCACCACCACCACTACCACTACCACCACCCTCATCACCACCATCATCACCATCACTAGCACCACTACCATCACCACCACCACCATCATCACCATCACTAGCACCATCACCACCACTACCACTACCACCACCACCATCATCACCACCATCACCACTACCATCACCACCACCACCATCATCCCCATCACCAACGCCATGACCATTACCATCAGCATCACTACCACCATCATCACCACCATCACCATCATCACCATCACTACCATCACCATCACCATGACCATTGCCATCACCACCACCACCACTATCACCACCATCACTGCCATGACTACCACCATCACCACCACCACCACCACCACTACTACTACTACTATCACTAAATTCTATATAACCTCATATGTAAGTTCAATATGCTTCCAATTTCACCATGATTGATTGTATAGGAACAATATTTACCAATAAGATCATAGCAAAGAGTTTATTTGCAAAGAAATGGAATAAACAAAAACCCCAAAATAAAAAATCTGTTTTTTTAAAATCAATTTAATATTAACATTGAGTATTAATAAAAAAAAAAAAAAGCGATAGGTAGAGGGATATATATATATATAAATATATATATATATATAGAGAGAGAGAGGAGATAAGATATTTAGATAGAGAGAAATAAATATATATGTATATATAGAGAGAGAGTGAGTGAGTGAGAGGGAGAGAGAGATACTAAAAAATGTCCAAACATTAATTTCTTTGCGAATTATTTCCTTTTTTTCTTTCTTTGAATAATATTTATAGATTTTATTTTCGCCAGGATTTAGTAACAGAAATGTTTACCTTTTATTACAATATATTACCTTTTATTACAATATATTACCTTTTATTACAATGTGGTTTAACCTATAATATAAAACAAATACAAGAGTTTTAATAGCTGAGTAGATAAGGTGTGAATTGGTTTTTTTCCCCTTCACAAGCCACAAGTCTATATCTTACCTAAGATTGCTATGTTGTTGTCAGACATGTAACTAGGGTATAGCAGGCATACCAAGCATGGCACATACCATGGACGCCACTTGGATTAGGTACCTCTTAACCACTCAATCCACTATATCCCCTTACGTACATCCCTGCACCCCTACACCACTCTCATTTCTGCCCACACTGCCCTTATCACAAAAGCACCCAGCCTACACTGTAAAGTGGTCATGTAAGTGTCACAACAAAAAGCACCCAGCACACACTGTAAATGTGGTTGGCATTAAGAAGGGCATCGAGCCAAAGAAATCTAGCCAGAAACAGTTTTATATGATTTAACTTGTCTCTAATGGGAGGATGTTAAACGATGATGATGATATCATCATTTTCATTTCATTTTACGTCCGCTTTTCCCTGCTTGCAAGGGTGGGACGGGAACTGATTCTGGCTTGATTTCTACAGCTGGATGCCCTTCCTAACACCAACCTCATTTACAGTGAGTGCTGGGTGCTTTTTTGCCGTGGCATCTCCACGACCACTTTGCAGTGGAATGATATGGGCCCCAGTCCCTATCATCTCATTTCTACAGCTGAGTAAACTGGAGCAATGTGAAATAAAGTGTCTTGCTCAAGGAAACAACACATCATACATATATATTGATATATATATATATAGTGAAAGATTGAAGAATAACATGGTCGGCTGTACAAAAAGGTTTTATTTCTAGTACTAACAATTGTTTCATTGATCAGGTGAGTCTAAAGACCGCTAATCACTCGAAGTTGCGTCACTCGACCTTAAATACAGCGTTTACCTCTGGTCAAATCATCGGAATACTCTATTATTACTCCAAGAATAACCTACATAGGAATTCTCGCGAACTCGCTACCTAATGATGGAAACCTCTTGTTGAGACAAACAACGCTGTACGTTAAAACTATCCACAATACGGAGTACTTACAACCTCTAACTGGATTACCTATAACGATAACTTGTTATCCCATATATATATATATATATATATATATATATAACGAAGGAAATGTGGTAAGGAACCAGGTGGACCATAACGCACCAAAGTACTCAATACTTAGGGTAGTAGAGTGGGTAATAGGAACGAGTAGGACCCCGACGGCTGAGCTCAAGCCGTTTCGACGGCTAATTCTGGACGGCTAATTCTATCCAGAATTAGCCGTCGAAACGGCTTGAGCTCAGCCGTTGGGGTCCTACTCATTCCTATATATATATATGGAGGCACATGGCTTAGTGGTTAGAGCATTAGCCTTGCAATCGAAAGGTTGTGAGTTCAATTCTCAGACCAGGTGATGTGTTGTTTCCTTGAGCAAGACACTTTATTTCACATTGCTCCAGTTCACTCAGCTGTAGAAATGAGATGATAGGGACTGGGGTCCCTATGATTCCACTGCAAAGTGGTCGTGGAGGTGCCACGGCAAAAAAGCACCCAGCACTCACTGTAAATGAGGTTGGTGTTAGGAAGGGCATCCAGCTGTAGAAATCAAGCCAGAATCAGTTCCCATCCCACCCTTGCAAGCAGGGAAACAGTGGACGTAAAATGAAATGATGATGATGATTGATATATATACACGTATATATATATATATATATATATATATTGATGTATAATATGGACATGCACACACACATATATGGACACACGCACATATATATATATATAAAATAAAAAATATTAATCAGATTATCAGACGGGAAACTTATCACGCAACGATCTTGCAAAACATATTTCTGATATCAAAATTTGTTTTTCATATTTGATAAAGTTCAGCAGGTAAAATAACTTAACATTTACTGTAGAGGTTCTTGTGAGAGTGTGTGGGTGGGTGGGTGGGGGGTAAGTGTGTGTGTGTGTGGGGGGGGGGGGTAAGTGTGTGTTCTGTGAGTGAGTGTTTATGCCTGTTTGTGTATGGGGGGGGGGGGGGTTTCTATGTATGTATGTGCATGTATGTGTATGTATGTGCATGCATACACATGTATATACATGTATATGTGTGTGTGTATCTATATCTGTGTGTGCATGTATGTCCATGTATGTGCATGTGTACCATGTGTATATGTGTTTGTGCATGTGTGTGCCCATATGTCTATGTGCGGATGTGTGTGTGTGTGTGTGTCCATATGTCCATATGTCCATATATGTGTGTGAATGTCCATGTGTGCATGTGTGTGTGTCGCCATATGTACGTGTATATGTATGTATGTCCTTGTATGTCTGTGTGATGCCATATGTATGTGTATATGTATGTATGTCCTTGTATGTATGCGTGTGTCCATATATGTGTGTGTGCATGTCCATATGTCCATGTGTGCATATGTGTGTGTCGCCATATGTACATGTATGTGTATGTATGTCCATGTATGTCTGTGTGTCCCCATATGTACATGTATGTGTCTGTGTGTGCCCATATGTACATGTATGTGTATGTATGTGTATGTATGTCCATGTATGTGTGTGTGTCGCCATATGTACATGTATGTGTCTGTGTGTCCCCATATGTACATGTATGTGTATGTATGTGTATGTATGTGTATGTATGTCTGTGTGTCCCCATATGTACATGTATGTGTATGTATGTCCATGTATGTCTGTGTGTCCCCATATGTACATGTATGTGTATGTATGTACATGTATGTGTATGTATGTCTATGTATGTCTGTGTGTCCCCATATGTACATGTATGTGTGTGTATGTACATGTATGTGTGTGTGTCCCCATATGTACATGTATGTGTATGTATGAACATGTATGTGTGTGTGTCCCCATATGTACATGTATGTGTATGTATGTCTGTGTGTCCCCATATGTACATGTATGTGTATGTATGTGTATGTGTATGTATGTACATGTGTGTCCCCATATGTACATGTATGTGTGTGTCCTCATATGTGTATGTATGTGTATGTATGTACATGTATGTCTGTGTGTCCCCATATGTACATGTATGTGTATGTATGTGTATGTATGTACATGTGTGTCCCCATATGTACATGTATGTGTGTGTCCCCATATGTGTATGTATGTGTATGTATGTACATGTATGTCTGTGTGTCCCCATATGTACATGTATGTGTATGTATGTGTATGTATGTCTGTGTGTCCCCATATGTACATGTATGTGTATGTATGTGTATGTATGTGTGTGTGTCCCCATATGTACGTGTATGTGAAATCCTTTGCTAGTCTTTGATGTAATTCCTGAAGGGACAACTTTGTAGTTCCAGGAAACTGGAAATGTTTGAATATCCAAAGATGAGAAATATCAGTGGAAACTTTTCTTGAAACAAACTCCATTGATGTCTTCTGTCTTGTTACTGGCTTCAATTGATTCATCTGTTGCTGTGTTGTAGTGTCATGTGTTGTGTAGTGTGTAGTGTGTTGTAGTGTCATGTGTTGTGTAGTGTGTAGTGTGTTGTAGTGTCATGTGTTGTGTGGTGTGTTGTAGTGTGGTGTGGTGTGTAGTGTGTAGTGTGGTGTGTTGTAGTGTAGTGTGGTGTGTAGTGTGTAGTGTGTTGTAGTGTTGTGTTGTGTAGTGTAGTGTAGTGTAGTGTGTTGTAGTGTCATGTGTTGTGTAGTGTGTTGTAGTGTGTTGTAGTGTAGTGTAGTGTGTTGTAGTGTGGTGTGTAGTGTGTTGTAGTGTCATGTGTTGTGTAGTGTAGTGTGTTGTAGTGTGGTGTGTAGTGTGTTGTAGTGTGGTGTGTAGTGTAGTGTAGTGTAGTGTGTTGTAGTGTGGTGTGTAGTGTGTTGTAGTGTCGTGTTGTGTAGTGTAGTGTGTTGTAGTGTGTTGTAGTGTCGTGTTGTGTAGTGTGGTGTGTTGTAGTGTGGTGTGTAGTGTGTTGTAGTGTCATGTGTTGTGTAGTGTAGTGTGTTGTAGTGTGTTGTAGTGTCGTGTTGTGTAGTGTAGTGTGTTGTAGTGTGGTGTGTAGTGTAGTGTGTTGTAGTGTGTGTTGTGGTGTGTTGTGTAGTGTAGTGTTGTGGTGTGTAGTAATGTTGTGTGTTGTGGTCTGTTGTAGTGTGGTGGTGTGGTGTGTTGTGTGCTGTGTAGTGTGGTGTTGTAGTGTCATGTGTTGTGTGCTGTGTAGTGTGTTGTAGTGTGTGTTGTGGTGTGCTGTGTAGTATGTTGTGTGTTGTGGTGTGTTGTAGTTTGTTGTGGTGTATTGTGTCATGTGTAATGTGGTGTGTTGTGATGTATAGTTTGGTGTTGTGGTGTGGTGTGGTGTATTGTGGTGTATAGTGTGTAGTGTGGTGTTGTGTTGGTGTGTTGTGTAGTGGTGTGGTATAGTGTGTTGTGTGATGTCTTAGTGGTGGTGATGATGATGGTGGTGGTGGTGATTGTGATGATGATAATGAGGACAATGATGATAATGACTGGTATCAGGTAAAGAGCTTCCAGAGGTAATGAAGGTCAGCTGATATTGCTGTCACCATGGTTAATCTTTCTCATTATAAATTAGAACTTCGTTAAATTCTATTACAGACTTAATTAGATAAGTCATTATCTACAGACTGTTTCTCTTGAATCTCCCTGTAACTGGCAGGTTTATATTTGGATTTGTTCACCTCTCAGGTCACCCCGAGATAAGGCTTTAGTTTCTAATTAAATCTATCAAAATTAACTGCAACTAATTTAATGTATATATTAATTAGGGTGTTAATAAGCTGTAGGATATGATACAGTTATATCTGTATATATATATATGTATATATATATATATATATATATACATATATATATATATAAACTAAGGCACTAAGCAACTGGTGGATACGGTAAAGTTATATCTAATATATATATATATATACACACATATATATGTATATATACACAATATACATTCATATATATATATATATGTATATATGTAGATAAATCTACCAAGAGTTTACGGTAGTGTCCAATCCGTATGAAGAACTCAATGTATTCCGGATATCATGGAAAGAAGAGATGTAATGAAAATCCACTTTCGGTGAAAGATAAACGGTATACAGAGTCAAGATAAAATATTAAACAAATAATGAACAAACAATTCCTTATATTAAACAAAAAAAGTTCACTATTTAACGATCGTTTCTAGGGTATATATGTGTTATAATTGGTATGCATATTCAACAGATCTATGTACAAAATTATACAAAATTATACAAATTATCAAGATTAAATATACATACCTAACACATATATACGCCGTCTTCAGAAATAATTATTTCTGAAGACGGCGTATATATGTGTTAGGTATGTATATTTAATCTTGATAATTTGTATAATTTTGTATAATTTTGTACATAGATCTGTTGAATATGCATACCAATTATAACACATATATACCCTAGAAACGATCGTTAAATAGTGAACTTTTTTTGTTTAATATAAGGAATTGTTTGTTCATTATTTGTTTAATATTTTATATATGTATATATATATATTATATATATAAATACATATATATATATATATATTATATATATACACACACATATATATATATATATATATATATATATATATATATATATATATATATTATATACATACATATATATATATATTATATATATATATGTATATATATATATATTATATACATACATATATATATATATGAAAACAACACCAAACTTCAGCACTGAGTATATAAAAAAATCAAAATAACAGAAATCAGCTTTATTCCATCGTTATGTTTTTCTGTTCAAATTGTAGCTGTCTGATGAGGTCATAGCTGTTGCACAAAATATATATAACAGTGAATATGAATAAAAGAAGTTAATTTTAACCTGTGGACTTACACTTCTTGTTTATATATATGTAGATGTATGTATATATATATATATATATATATATATATATATATATATATATATATATATATATATATATATATATATATATATATATATATATAAAGAAGTGTATGTATGTATATATATATATATATATCTATATATATATATATATATAACGAAGGAAATGTGGTAAGGAACCAGATGGACCATAACGCACCAAAGTACTCAATACTTAGGGTAGTAGAGTGGGTAATAGGAACGAGTAGGACCCCGACGGCTGAGCTCAAGTGGTTTCGACGGCTAATTCTGGACTAATTAGTCCAGAATTAGCCGTCGAAACGGCTTGAGCTCAGCCGTCGGGGTCCTACTTGTTCATATATATATATATATATATATATATATATATACAGAATAAAATTAACTAAGACAGCATAAATGTGTATTTAAATTTAAACATTCAGTGTGGAAAGGGGATAGACATACTCATGTCCTCTCATACAACCTCCCAACCCCTCTTCCTCACCCCCTGGCAATCCACCCATTCCAACCATCCAACCCTACCCCCTGCACATCTCTCCACCCACTTCCACCCTCTGGATTTCCACCTTCGTCCCCTACCCCAGTCAGCTACTCTACTGCTATAAAGACTCAAATATCTTTAACTTTAGACACAGTATTATTGCTGACATCTCAATTGTTTTCTTACTAAAGTTTCAGCTAAGTTGGTTCTGCTTCGCTGCCTCATTCTCAAACACAGCAACATTAACGACAGGATATAAACCTCATATTTCACATCAAATCTCTCCTATATTTATTTATTTCGTTTCTGTTCTTTTTTTTTTTTTTTTTTATACATAGATTTGAAATTCAATCCCATTTTAAATAATCCATTTTTTTGACAAAGTCATTTTTTGTTGTTGTTCTTGTGAAATAAAACTGTTTATACAAAAACAAAACACACTGTTAAAGGGAACAACATAGAAAGAAAGAAAAGACAAGGAAATGAAAGGGAGGAAAAGAAAAAAGGGATCAAGCAATGAAAGAAAGGGAGAATAGGAGAAACAGAGAATAGACACTACACCCCTGTCTGAGGGGTTCCTCAGCCGTGGTGGCCATGCTTCGTGGACAAAATGACAACTGCATTACTGTAGAAAATGGCCAGAGACACCCGCTGCAACAGCCATCTCCACCTCAAGGGCCTCCTGCCTCAAGTGGGCCACTGGCTTTCTGATTATTTGAGAATTACATGACTTCTGTCAAGGGTCAGCTGAAAAGTTCATAGGCTGACCAAGATACTCTCATGGAATGACCAAATGATGTTTATTTTTCAATATAGTCCCTGGAAAGAAACAATGCAGTTACTAATAAGATGAGTTGAAATTAATTCATGCAATATTTCACAGCTTTAGCATCACTCCTTCATAAGCTGACCAAGATACTCTCATGGAATGACTAAATGAGATTTATTTTTCAATATAGTCCCTGGAAAGAAACAATGCAGTTATTAATAAGATAAGTTGAAATTAAATGCATGCAATAATCCTCAGCTTTAGCACCACTCCTTCAGCCTATGAACTTTTCAACTGACCCTTATATCTAGTTTTTTTCTCTTTCGTTATATAAATATTGTATGTATTGAAGTTGTAAGGGTGTCATAGTGACATACTATATTTCTAGGGCATTTTTTAAAACCTGGTGGAGCTCATCGTCTCTCCATGTCTGAATACAGCAGATTTCTTCCAGAAAAGGATAGAGAGACACGAGAGGACGAATCAACCCCAGTATTGGACTGGTATCATTTTTATTGACCTGAAATGATAAAAGGCAAAGTTGACCTTGGTGGGATTTGAACTCAGAGAGCAGAAAGCCAGAACAAATACTACAAACCATTATATCTGACGTTCTAACACCTCTGCCAGTTTGTTGCTACTATATAAATGTTAAAAGAATGTGTAATTTATTTTGACAAGTATTTTCATCCTTAAAATAAAAATGAAAAGCCAGGAAACGGGAAAACATCTCCAAGACCCAAATATATGTAGTGTCGGCCATTTTGTTTTCTCTCTCTTTCATCAACTGGCTTTCTAGAATAACTCTTCTATATATATATATATATATATATATACGTAGGTCCCGGGTTGAGTCGGGGATAACCACAGTAAGTAAGGTACTCAATACGTGCTTCCTGAAGATTTCATCTGAATGAAACAGTACTAGTCCTGTAGAAGCTCCTTCTATAAAATAAAAAAAAATATATATATATATATATATATATATATATATATATATATATATATATATATGTGTGTGTGTGTGTTTCTATATGTATATATATATAAAGCAGATGTAAAATGATAATGATGGTACATATATATGTATCATCATCATCATCATCAACGTTTAACGTCCGTGTTCCACGCTTGCATGGGTTTGGACGGGGGTAGTCCCACTTGAGGCAAGAGTGATTGTCTTGCTCGCATAGGACTGTCTGGCAGGTTTTCTACAGTTGGATGCCCTTCCTAACACCAACCACATTTACAGTGTGGGTCTGGGAGGTTTTTACCGTGTTGCCTACACAGCCACATTACAGCGTGGACTGTGTGTTTTTTGTCGTGACACCTATATAAAAAATATTATTTAGTTATTCTAGAATATTTCTTCCATGTACTGTGTTGTTTTTGTTATTTCTGTTATTTCTGTTTACCTTTTACACACATAAACACATATATATGTATATATATATATATATATATATATGTGTATGTATATATACATATATGATTTTTTTTATGGATGTCTGCCAAAACATTCAATGATAAAAAGTGTAAATAAACATTACAATTCCATATATTTATAACAGCAGGGTTAATTACACAGGCATAAATATAAAACTAGACACCTACTAACTAATAGTACTCCAATAGTAGAACTAGTAGCCAAAGACTAAATAATATTGTAATTAGTAAGAACTGAAAGGTTTCCAACTGTGAAGTAAAAAAAAAAATAAAGTAAGAAGTTCTAGGCGACTATCTAGGTAAATATCTGCATCATATTGGAACCTTGATGAGAGTTCTTCATATTGACAGAAGGCCATAAACGGTGTAATTGATATAACCAATCTCATTATTTGATTGGTGGGTGGTTGGTGGATTTTATTGATCTCAGAGGGGTGAAAGGTGAAGTCAAGTTTGGTGTGATTTCAACTCAAATTGTAAAGGGATGTAAGTTAAATACTAAAACAAAAACAAAAAAAGGCTAAAGTCTGTCTCAAATTCTGCTTATCTGGTGCTTATCTGTGGTGTTAAGTGACTGACAGTACAAGACTTTCCCCTGGAGAGGAAGCTAGTCCACCACAGTGTTTATTTCCAGCTACTGCTAGTACTAATTTTCAGCTGAGTATACAGGAGCAACATGAAATGAAGTGTTTTTCTCACAAACACAACACACAACCCAATCAAGGGATCAAACCCACAACTTTATGATTGGAAGTCCAACACCATTTGGCCACACACCTCAACAAGTTGAATACTGCAACGTCCTGTACCACATGAGACCACATTAGCAAGACATTCTTGAAAAATACAAAACAACACTATGACTTCATCAGATAAAAAAAAAAAATATATATATATATATATATTGGAGGCACATGGCTTAGTGGTTAGAGTATTGGCCTTGTAATCGAAAGGTTGTGAGTTCAATTCTCAGACTGGGTGATGTGTTGATTCCTTGAGCAAGACACTTTATTTCACATTGCTCCAGTTTACTCAGCTGTAGAAATGAGATGATAGGGACTGGGGTCCCTATCATTCCATTGCAAAGTGGTCGTGGGGGTGTCATGGCAAAAAAGCACCCAGCCCACACTGTAAAGTGGATGTGTAGGCACCACGGAAAAAAAGCACCCAGCACTCACTGTAAATGAGGTTGGTGTTAGGGCATCCAGCTGTAGAAATCAAGCCAGAATCAGTTCCCGTCCC
>OZ024751.1:42423916-42431416 GCA_964016885.1 Eledone cirrhosa
ATACATATATATATGTATGTATACATATATATATATATATATGTATATATATATATGTACACATATATATATACATATGTGTGTATATATATATATATATATAGGAAAAAGTATGACCCCGACGGCAGAGCTCAAGCTGTTTCGACGGCTATTTCTGTCGAAATGGCTTGAGCTCTGCCGTCGAGGTCATACTTTTTACTATTTCCCACTCTACTACCCTAAGTATTGAGTACTCTGGTGCGTTATGGTCCATTTGGTTCCTTACCACAATTCCTTTGTTATATATATATATATATATATATATATATATATATATATATATATAATATAAGATCAAAAGATGGTTAAAGGAGTTCCATATATTTTATTATGCGCATTTCAAAAACAAACATCATCAAACAATAATATTTGCGTTTTCATCAGATAAAACAGGAGAACATGATATGAAGGCTAAAAAAACACTTGTTGATAGTGCAGTTTTAAATCAACATATGTATCAACTGCACTATCAACAAGTGTTTTTTTAGCCTTCATATCATGTTCTCCTGTTTTATCTGATGAAAACGCAAATATTATTGTTTGATGATGTTTGTTTTTGAAATGCGCATAATAAAATATATGGAACTCCTTTAACCATCTTTTGATCTTATATTATGCATACTCCAGTCCCACAAACTGTAGAGTGCTTCTTATCCGATATCTGCATTGCTTTATTGTACTACAATAAAACTCACCTCCTACATATATATATATATATATATATATATATATATATATATATATATATACATATATACGTAGGTCCCGGGTTGAGTCGGGGATAACCACAGTAAGTAAGGTACTCAATACATGGCAGAGTAAAATTTTTATTAAAATATCACATTCCTGAAGATTTCATCTGAATGAAACAGTACTAGTCCTGTAGAAGCTCCTTCTATAAAATATATACATATATATATATATATATATATATATATATATATATATATATATATATATACACATATATGTATATGAATAATGAATATGAATAACATATATATATATATATATATATATATATATATATATATATACACACATATGTATATGAATAATGAATATGAATAATAATATATATATATATATATATATATATATATAGTTGGGTTTCAAAATTAGGTTGTGTCAGTTACAAGGATAAAATCAATAAAAAGCAACACATGGGACATATAAAAGGCACGGAAAACTTAGTAAAAGACGGACACATGGACGATTCCAGCTCAACCGGTGTCTTCCGGGATTCATCAAACTTTCAGATGCTTTCATGACACAAATATATACATATTCCGAGTGAGAGAAGCTATGTTAGGGAGGTCAGAGAAGAAGAAAGGGTAAAGATAGTATTGAGTGGGGGTGGGGGGGGGGGCAGTAAGAGAAGAAGAGTGAGGTTGGTGAGAGAAGGAGGAGGAGGGCAGCAGTAAGATTTCTTCTGTTTTTTAATTTTTTTGTCTCCATATTTGAGGAGGAGAGAGACAGAGAGAGAAGGAGAGAGAGAGAGAGAGAAGGAGAGAGAGAGAGAGAGAGAGAGAGAGAGAGAGAGAGAGTGGGAAACTGAATGATGGTTATATGGGTGACTAAATAGCTATCAATAAAATGAGAGAGAGAGAGAGAGAGAGAGAGAGAGAGAGATTGTGTGAGCGAGAGTAAGAGTTCAAAGGAGAGATATAGATAGGTAGTGAGAGAGTGAGAGTTTGAAGGAGAGATAGATAGAGATAGAGAGAGTGAGAGTTCGTAGGAGAGATAGAGAGAGAGAGAGTGTATGAGAGAGAATGACAGTGAGAGAGAGAGAGAGTGAGAGTTCAAAGGAGAGATAGATAGATAGAAAGAGAGAGACAGAAGGTGAGAGAGAGTGACAGTGAGAGAGAGAGAGAGTTTGTGTGAGAGAGAGTGAGAGTGAGAGAGAGGGAGAGTGTGTGTGAGTCAGAGTGAGAGAGAGAGAGAGAGAGAGAGAGTTTGTGTGAGAGAGAGTGACAGTGAGAGAGAGAGAGAGAGAGTTTGTGTGAGAGAGAGTGTGTGTGTGAGAGAGAATGAGAGTTCGGAGGAGAGATAGATAGATAGATAGATAAATATAAAGAAGGTGAGAGAGAGAGAGAGAGAGAGGAACACTGTATATACTATATGTGAGGGAGTAAATGAGAAATGAGGCAAAAGAAATGTTTTATTACCAATTGACGTAGTGATTTTTAAAGAGATGTGGAGAGACAAAATAAATACTTCAAAGGTTAACTAATTAGTATGTTTTGTTAATTAGATTGTTGATGATGTAACAACAGAATATTCACCAATATGCTATTATTTATTATCGGTTCATACCATGGTTGTCATAACAATACTTTGTTTTACGCTGGTCTGGTCTTTATTAAAATATCACATTATTAATTTTAGCTTGTTTTATTTTTAATTTGGTTTTCCTCGTTAGTTTTATTTGTTTCCCTTAATTTAATTTTATTTTAAATTTTTTTAATTTTTTTAATTTTTCTAATTTTTTTAATTTTTCTTTATTTTTTAATTTTATTTTATTTAAAAAATTTTTTTTAAATTTAAAAAGAATTTTTAAATTTTATTTTATAATTTTTTATTTTATTTTACTTTTTTTTTAGATTATTTTCTTTTCATGTTTCCACTATTGATATTTTTTGCCATTAAAACTCAGTCATGTCATTTTAACCCCCACCAAAACAGATTTCTTTATATACATTAGTTATCTTAACTCAATGTCCTGGACCAGATAAAACTACATTAACAAGACATTCTTGAAAAATACAAAACAACACTACGATCGGTCCTCGAGTAAAAATACTATAAACATTTGAATTAACAAACCACACAAAACCACATTAACAAGACATTCTTGAAAAGTACAAAACAAAATCATGGCTACACCACATCTTTACTGAAATACTGCAAATTTTCACAATGATCTGTCCACTAGTAAAATTACTCCCTTGAAACATGTTTAAGGAAATAAATATGGTTAATTTTTCCTTTGATATACTTGTTTATAGATACACACACACACACACACATATATATATATACATATATATATATTGTTATACTTGGGGAGGGTCATATTGTTGTAATTTTGCCAGAAATAATAACAGAACACACTCACTGTGTTATAACAATATTTAACAATATTTGTTTCGACACACGATTTCATATAAAAAAACTTGCAAAACTAATTCATCACCGTCTTATATATATATATATAAATATCCAACCCTTGCTAGCAGAGAAAGCGGACACTAAAATGACAATGATGATAATCATGATATATATATATATATATATATATATATATAGAGAGAGAGAGAGTTGCCTTAAAACCTGGAGCAAAACCCAATGAAAGACGGACCCCTGATGATTTCTTTTGAATGAAACAGTTCTAGTCCTGTAGAAGTCATTTCTATATTAAATATTTATACTCTGCTATGTATTGAGTACCTTACTTACTGTGGTTACCCCCGATTGAACCCCGGATAAACATATATATATATATATATATATCACAGAAAAAAGAGAATCAGTGTTGCGACGAAAGGAAGTTTCTCGGGCGACCATCTTGAGGCAAGATCGATGTGGTGATCAAACCTGACTCTGAAATTGCGTGGTTCTCGGATACGTGTCGATTCTATGAAGCAGATTTTGCTATTGTCCTTTAACATGTTAAAGGACAATAGCAAAATATGCTTCGTAGAATCGACACGTATCCGAGGACCACGCAATTTCAGAGTCAGGTTTGATCACCACATCGATCTTGCCTCAAGATGGTTGCCTGAGAAACAATTGTAATATGTCCAATAAATTCCTTTTGTAGCAACACTGATTCTCTTTTTTCTGTGATATCATACTCTGCTCTATGAGTGCTCATATGGCCTACCACATACGGACACTTTAAGCATCCAACACCAATTATATATATATATATATATATATATATATATATATATATATATATATATATATATATATATATATATATATATACATATATATATTTATATATATACATATATAAATATATATATATATATAAATATATATATATATAAATATATATAAATATATATATGAAATATAAGAATCAAAGAACTGTTCAAAACATTATTGTGCTTACAGCTGTTTCCTCCAAACCGAGGTTTGGATTCTTCGGAGCAATTTATTAATGCATGGACAGTTATATGACCTCCTTTTCAGCCGAGAGACATACCAATACAAATTCAAACATTGATACATATTCAAACATTGTGGGTCAACATTCATTACAGAATTTAGAGTGGCAGTACACACTTCGAGATTACATTTATATTAATAGGTACAATCAAAAATCAAAAATATAGGTTAAAATACAACATGAAGATAAGTGGTTATATAGTGCAAATGTTATATGTGTGGCACGCATGTGCGTCTTGTTTATATAGTGTGGCAGAGAGATATGTGTGGTAGAGGCACTTAGGTAGGTAAATAAGAGTGTTAGGTTGGTAGATCTGGTGGCAAATTCTTTATATGATTGATATAGTCTGTGTGTGGAGAAATATTATAAGCATTAAAGATAGTGCAAGCATTAAGAGTGTTATAAGTAATGGAGATGCACAGCGCAGGGATGTCAAGTATTTCATGTACTTCGGCATTTTCATGGTCAGGGGAGTGTATTTTTCGATTATATGCCCTTCACATAATCCACGACAATCCAGTTAGAGATCGTAGTCTGGTGTTCTTTAGTTCGATACAGGAGGTTGTTACGTTTCTAGAAACACCATTGAATACCGCCCGGAAGTGTGTGTGTGTGGCAAAGGGGAGTTAATGCATGCGGGGAGGTAACTCTGGGGTTTCTATATCTAGCCATTAAAATGTGTCCCAATATAGACCCTAAATTCTATGGTGATGCGCATCTTCCAAGAGAGATTTTTAAAGCATAAAGTGTATTAACTATAGAGTAGTTTAATTAAGTTATGCTGAAGGTGATCATATTATTATGGTGGATTAACCCATCTTAAGGTGCCACAAATGGAAATTATAGATGATGAGCGAGGATTCTAAATTAATGATCTCTGTGGTTGTAGTCTGCTCATATGACCAGGCGCGGTGATTGCAGGCTTGCTTCAGGACCCAATGATCTCTGGTAAGATCTGGGTCATCGCTAGCTACATTTGATGTCGAAAGATAATCATCTCCAGGCCGGCCAAAGGTCAATCCGCAGTCCTCGCGACCCCTCTCTGACCATCAGATCATCCATATACGTACAACCCGCCCGGCAGTTGCAATGCATTGACTCACTGCGCTCAGCAGTCCGGTCCTACTGGTCAACAGCGCTACTCGATTAAATCATTTTACATCCGTCTAAGGAAGGTGTTTCCTCTGCACAACACTATCCAACCGATCAATTCATGCTCAAATTACCCTTAGATCGGTGTAGTGCCGTTCAAGTGGGTGGATGTTGTCACACCTGCCGTAGAGGTATAAATGGGTATTCTCCCTGCGAAGGGTTCCAGAGGGATGTCGTTGTTTGTGTTATAATGGATCAGTTAGTGTTGGGTATGTAGTATAAGGTGTGTCTCTGGTGTTTGATGCTAGATGTGGTGTTAGGATCCAGTCCGACCTTGCTATATATTGGGCTTAAAGTTTTGGAAGGAATGTCTGAGGCGGTGCTGGCAAGTTGCAAACACCTCAGATTTTTTGTTAAGTAGGTTACGGTTGGAGAAGATAATATTGTGTGTCTCTAGTATACAGAGGTTACAGAATTTATTAGGTGGTTTGTACGAGGTCGCGCTGCCTATCACTTCCCATTTGAGTGTGTATGGTTTATTTTTAGATTTTAGATAGTGTATGTAGCTAGAAAGTGAGGTGGAGTTGGCTAGGCTGTGCTTTTTGAACGAGTGGATGTGCGAATTATATCTGATTTTGAAGCAGTTAGAAGTGGAGCCTACATAGGTTTCTGAAGAGTTATTAGTCGTGACGGTGCATGAGTATATGACATCCTTGGTTAGGCATTTTTTATCTAAAGGGCAGGTTCTATTAGCTCTACAGTTACAATTATCCTGTGCGTTAGTCCGCTGGTTATAATGCAATGCGGAAGTCTGAGTGGTAGATATAGGATTTTGGGTGTTCGGGTTGACAACCCTGGTGTTATTACTTATACTAGTGTTATTTCTATTGTTACTGCCGTTGCTATGGTTGCTTGCTACAGTGGTATTTAGAGGGTTTGCATCCCGTTGTGATTTTGTTTGTTGGAAGTAAGAACTAATTTTACTATTATTGCTGCTAGCTATGTGGTATGCTAAGTTAGGCGTCGTAGAGTATGAGATTTTAATGGTGTTTTTGTTTAAGAGGTTGTGGTACTTGTGTCCTAGAGGGAAGTTTTTATCTAGTAGTGAGAAGAAAGCCCTAGGTATGTTGGTGGAGACATTAAGGTTGAAAGGAGGGTTGAAAAATGTATTATTTCTTCTTCTATTTTTGCTTTTAGTGTTTGGTGTGTTGCTTCCTCCTAAGGCCCCACAGTAGTTTCCATGGTAATGGTTACTTCTGGTGGCACCCTCCGCTTTGGTGTACTTGTGGTTGCTATTTCTATTATTAGATTTCCTCATGGACATGTTGTGCGAGATGATGTTGTAGCTATGTGTTTTCTTAGGTAGGAACTCAATTTCTATATTATGGCCGGAGCTAGCTAATGCTTGATTGTAATATTGTGAGTTTTTGCTGAAAAGGAGGTCGTATAACTGTCCATGCATTAATAAATTGCTCCGAAGAATCCAAACCTCGGTTTGGAGAAAACAGCTGTAAGCACAATAATGTTTTGAACAGTTCTTTGATTCTTATATTTCATATAACTGCTCTGTAAATCATCTGATGTTTTTACATTGAGCTACTTAACTTACTGGTAATAAGGTAGTAATACAATACTGCCTACCACTATTTAGGGTGTGTGTAAAATACTTACAACTGCTTAAGGTCTTGTATTTACATAACCATAAATAGTATAACTAATACTAAATATATATATATATATTTATATATATATATATATATAAATATATATATATTTTTCCACATTATACATATTGTTAGCACCCCAAACACTTAAATTGGGTTTATATTTAAATATAACCCAATGTTTGTTGAGTGAGATGGATACCAGTCAGAGTTTAGCTTTAAACTATCTCTGTTATTGTATTAAATATTTACTCTTGATTGGCCAGAGGTGTTTATTTCCAGGTACCTTATGAATTTGACTTTCCGTATTTATTACTGTTGTGAAATGTGTTTTTTTTTGGTTGTAACTTCTCTGTTTTTTAGCCGAAGAAAATATATATATGCCTATGTATATAATTACATGCATACATTTATTTTCTTTAATTAATTGAGTTCTTTACACGAGGAATTGATATTAGTTTTGAAATGACTAATTAACCCGCGTATGTTTTATATTTTACTCTTAATTCGGCCGGAGATTTACAT
>OZ024751.1:42436416-42453916 GCA_964016885.1 Eledone cirrhosa
ATGTGAGTGCATGTGAATATATGTGTGCATGTGGGTGTATTGACGCATATATTAAAATGTGTCATGTTAGTAACAGAAGCATGGTCAAGCGTGGTTCACACATAATTCCCAATGCTCCTAGCTGTCTCTTCTAGTAAGCTAGTCTTGTCTACTAACCTTCTCTTCTAGTCTTATCTTCTAAGTCTGGTCTTCTAGTCTTCTAAGTCTTGTAGTCTTCTAGCTTTGTCTTCTAGTCTTCATGTCTTGTCTAGCCTTGAGTTCAAGTCTTCGGAGTCTTATCTTCTAGTCTCATACATTACACTGAATTGTAAATTCACCAGAAGACTTGAAACTAGAAGAGGTGAACATACTTTACACTCATTTTGATATCAATTCTAGTATGGTACAGTATGGACCTGTAACATACTTTACACTCATCTTGATATCAATTCTAGTATGGTACAGTATGGATCTGTAACATACTTTACACTCATCTTGATATCAATTCCAGTATGGTACAGTATGGATCTGTAACATACTTTACACTCATCTTGATATCAATTCTAGTATAGTACAGTATGGATCTGTAACATACTTTACATTCATCTTGATATCAATTCCAGTATGGTACAGTATGGATCTGTAACATACTTTACACTCATCTTGATATCAATTCTAGTATAGTACAGTATGGATCTGTAACATACTTTACACTCATCTTGATATCAATTCCAGTATGGTACAGTATGGACCTGTAACATACTTTACACTCATCTTGATATCAATTCTAGTATGGTACAGTATGGACCTGTAACATACTTTACACTCATCTTGATATCACTTCTAGTATGGTACAGTATGGATCTGTAACATACTTTACACTCATCTTGATATCAATTCTAGTATGGTACAGTATGGATCTGTAACATACTTTACACTCATCTTGATATCAATTCTAGTATGGTACAGTATGGACCTGTAACATACTTTACATTCATCTTGATATCAATTCTAGTATGGTACAGTATGGACCTGTAACATACTTTACATTCATCTTGATATCAATTCTAGTATGGTACAGTATGGACCTGTAACATACTTTACATTCATCTTGATATCACTTCTAGTATGGTACAGTATGGATCTGTAACATACTTTACACTCATCTTGATATCACTTCTAGTATGGTACAGTATGGACCTGTAACATACTTTACACTCATCTTGATATCACTTCTAGTATGGTACAGTATGGACCTGTAACATACTTTACCTTCATCTTGATATCAATTCCAGTATGGTACAGTATGGACCTGTAACATACTTTACACTCATCTTGATATCAATTCCAGTATGGTACAGTATGGACCTGTAACTCCCGGTGAAGTCATAGGGGCTCCACATTGACATATAGCATTTCTTGGGGCATTTTATTTTTGTTTGTTTTAAAAGCTGGCAGAGCACAACACAGCACATATACTCTCCAGGTTTGAACACAGCAGATTCTTCCAGAGAAGGATAGAGAGTGATAGAGAGAAGAGTTGAGAAAGAGACATAGAGGAAGAATCAACCTCAGTACTAGACTGGTACTTCATTTTATCGACCTTGAAAGGATGGAAGGCGAAGTTGACGTCGGCAGGATTTGAACCTAAAGAACTGAGAACCATAACAAATACCACAAAGCATTCCATCTGATGTTCTAATGGCTGTCAATTTGCTGGCTCATTCTAGTATATGTTTTATTTTTGGAAAGTTATACAAGAAGTGTCTATATTGCTGTTACTATATCGTGTTTGAATATTCACAGCACATATGATACTTGAATTTATTCTTAGTTTATAAATATCTTTTAACCGCTTCATTACCATACTTCTAACGAATTATTCTATATTGGAATTGATTAAGAATCCGGAGGAATATACTCAAAGTATTAATTATTTCATTAAGATGTAATTTCTAACATAACTTAACTAAAGGTCCTTTAATCAAATTATGTTGGAAGATTTTAATTTACATAGGAACCCTTTAAAATGGGTGTCTTTATTTTATAGATCCAGAGGTGGTTTAGACAGGGTGGTATCAAAAGGGTTAATACAACTCAAGTGAGTTACAAGGTTGTACACTCAAGTTGTACACTCAAGTCATACTCTCACGTCGTACACTCAAGTCGTACACTCAAGTCATACACTCATGTTGTACACTCAAGTCATACTCTCACGTCATACACTCAAGTCGTACACTCAAGTCGTACACTCAAGTCATACTCTCACGTCATGGAGGAGAAGATCGTGGAGAGTGGGGGGGGGAGAAGAAGAAGGTTGAGGAGGAGGGGTAAGAGGAAGATGAAGACAGTGCTGCTGATGATCCTCTTGAGGAGGAGGAAGATGATAATGAAGAGGATGAGGAAGAGGATGAGGAAAAAGATGAGGAAGAAGATGATGGTGATGAAGATGATGATAACAATGATGATGATAACATCTGACGTATATTTAGAAAATTCAGGAAAAAAAAATCAAGTTTAATTAACGGAATCTTCTACTTGATTAACAAAATCTTTCTTGTCTTTTTTTTGTTCATCTTTTTTTCTGCTGTTTATGTTGTTGTTGTTGTTGTTTTTATTGTATCATATTGGATAATTACTTTAGTGCAAGTCACTAATTAAATCATTTTCTGTTCAACACTTCGCAGGTGGAACTCCACCACCTGAAAAACAAACAAACAAACAAACAAAACAAAAAGCCAAAAACAAAACAAAAAACAAAAACACAAAACAATAACTCCAATAAAAGTAAACAAACCCAAAAAACAAACAAAACCTATTTTGTTCTCCAATGTATATTGTAGATGTTTAGTAAACAACAAACAGACGATATGGTGTGTAGGGAAGTTTACTGGTGTCTTTCTTGTATATATTTTTTTGTTTTTTAATTAAATTATCAATTAAATTATTAATTAAATTATCAATTAAAGAATATTGGTCCCTCTATCATTTCAGTTTTCTATATGTATCAATTGTTTCTTGGTTGGCTGGCTGGTTATTTGGTGGGATGTCTGGTTGGCTGGCTGGTTGTTTGGTGAGATGTCTGGTTGGCTGGCTGGCTGGTTGGTGGGATGTCTGGTTGGCTGGTTGGTGGGATGTCTGGTTGGTTGGTTGGTTGGTTGGTGGGATGTCTGGTTGGCTGGCTGGCTGGTTGTTTGGTGGGATGTCTGTTTGGCTGGTTGGTTGGTTGGTGGGATGTCTGGTTGGCTGGCTGATTGTTTGGTGGGATGTCTGTTTGGCTGCCTGGCTGGTTGGTGGGATGTCTGGTTGGCTGGCTGGCTGGTTGGTGGGATGTCTGGTTGGCTGGCTGGCTGGTTGGTGGGATGTCTGGTTGGCTGGTTGGTTGGTTGGTGGGATGTCTGGTTGGCTGGTTGGTTGGTTGATTGGTTGGTGGGATGGCTGGCTGGTTGGTTGGTGGAATGGTTGGCTGGTTGGTAGGTTGACCGGCTGGTTGGTTGGTTGGTGGACTGGTTGGCTGGTGAGATGGCTGGTTGGTTGGTTGGTTAGTTTGCTGGCTGGTTGGTCGGTTGGTTGTTTGGTTGGTTGGCTGGTTAGTTAGTTGGTTGGTTGATTGGTTAGTTGGCTGGTCGGTTGGTTAGCTGGTTAGTTAGTTGGTTAGTTAGTTGGTTGGATGGTTGGATGGTTGGCTGGTTGATTGATTGGCTGGTTGGTTGATTGGTTTGTTGGCTGGTTGGTTGACTGGTTGACTGGTTGGTGGATTCGCTGGTTGGTTGGTACAGCTTCCTTTTGCCAGCTAAGTCGACTGGAAGCAATGGAGGATATAATACAAACATTTATTTCCAATCACATCATAACCTAAAATTTCCGATAATTTAATGACCCAAAAAGAAAATATCGACAATAATTTTTGAAAGGGTCTAATCAATAGAATCAATCAAATCCCTTTATTCCTTGAATCAATATATTATTTTATTGAACTTGATTAAATGAAAGTCAAGTTTAGCCCTGGCATGATTTAGACTGAAAAGAAGAAAGAAAATATTGGAGTATAATTACTGGAATATGAGATAATTTGTGACGGTTATTGAAAAATCCTTGACTGAAGTGAAAAGAAGCTTTTGCTGAACAAGAACTCAATTTTACTATTTTACTTTATATATTTAAAGTGGTTGTGTTGCTGACACAACAAAAAGCACCCAGTCCACCTTGTAAAATGGTCATGTTGGTGATATGACAAAAAGCACCCAGTCCACCTTGTAAGGGGGTTATACTGGTGAGATGGCAAAAAGCACCCAGTCAACCCTCTAAAGTGGTAGTGCTGATAACAAGACAAAAAGCAGCCAGTCCACACTGTAAATATGGTTGTCCTTAGGAAGGGCATCCAGCTGTAGAAATCTAACCAGAAATAGTCGTATATGAGTAAGGGATGGTCACCTGACCTAACTTGCTTCTAATGGGACAACCTGTCTAACCCATTCTAGTGTAGAAAATGGACATTAAATGGTGATGATGATATATATATGTATATATATATATATAGGAAAAGAGTCAGGACCCTGACGGCTGAGCTCTGGCTGTTTCGACAGCTAGGTCTTTTCCTATTACCCAATCTACTACCCAGTATTGAGTACTTTGGTGCGTTATGGTCCACCTGGTTTGTTACCACACTTCCTTTCTTATATATATATATATGTAGGAGGTGAGTTTTATTGTAGTACAATAAAGCAATGCAGATATCGGATAAGTAGTACTCTACAGTTTGTAGGACTGGAGTATAAATAATATATAAGATCAAAAGATGGTTAAAAGAGTTCCATGTATTTTATTATGCACATTTCAAAAACAAATATCATCATGCAATAACATTTGCGTTTTCGTCAGATAAAATAGGGAGACATGATATGAAGGTTAAAACAGTTTTAAATCAGCATATGATATGTTGATTTAAAACTGCACTATTCACAAGTGTTTTTTAACCTTCATATCATGTCTCCCTATTTTATCTGACGAAAATGCAAATGTTATTGCATGATGATATTTGTTTTTGAAATGTGCATAATAAAATACATGGAACTCTTTTAACCATCTTTTGATCTTATATATATAAAGTTTACCCTAAAATGGGAAAAATTAGCTAAAACCCAAAGCTTTTCCAGGAGCCAAAATTTCTGCAAATTGTGTAATCTTGAGATTTATTACATAATCACACACAAGAAGAAACTGCTGAATAACAGAATTGAACGAACATTATTCTGCCGTCACAGAACTAAAACCCTTTTTTCCCACTACAAGCCGAATATTACATAAAAGAGGGACATCCCCCAACTATATAAACCTTAATCTAGTTAGAAAAATATAAAAACAATCTCTTCTCAACATATATTAATAACCTTAAATTACCACACTAATAATGGAAAGATATGCTGATGAGAATAGGTACAAATATGCGATAATGAATGTGTCTAAAAACGTCCATAAGTATGTATATATATGTGAAAATGTATATAAATAAGTAAATATATATATATGTTTGATGTGTATAGTTAGATGTAAGTGTATTCATGTATTAAAGTGCTTATATATATATATATATATATATATATATATATATATATGTATGTATATATGTGTATATGGATGTGTATGTATGTGTATGTGTGTACACATGGACTAGAGTATGTATGTATATATGTGTGTGTCTATACGTGTGTATATAAAGATAAGTTGAGTATGAAAATGTATACACATGAGCGCGTATGTATGTACATGAATACATGTGTGTATATATATGTGTATGCATGTGTATATATATGTAAGTATGAATATGTGAATTGTGAGTATATGTATTTTGTAGAGGTGTGCAAATATATTTGTTTGTGAATGCGTGGGTGAAAGGATACATACACTTGAAAGAAAAATTTAAGTCTGAATGTTAATTAAGTGCAAACACAAAACCAACCACGCATATCTTTACTATCTCTAATCCTTCTATAGATTTAGAAAAATAACCAATAATATATTCTATAAAAAATGTCAAAACAACAGATGGGAATCTAATTACTCACTGCCACCAAGAATTCTCACCTTCAACTATTCTTCTAACAACTTCACCCCTCCCTCCTAATATTCTCTATAAAAACTAAATAGGTCCTCAGTAATATTATTCTGATGAAATGACAGTAAATAATAACATTGAAATATTGAATGTCTGCATAACTAAAAGTTTGTAGATAGCAGCTGTTTTAGGTTATGTAACTGTTATAGAAACACGTGTCAATAAATTCCTTTCAACTAAACTGTATCCATTCAAATCTTTCTATATATATATATATATATATATATATATATATATATATATATATAAATCAAAATGGATGCAGTTTGGAACTAGCTGTTGAAATGGCAAGAGCTCAGCTGTTGGGGTTGTTGGGGTCCCTACTCTTTCATATACATACATATATATATATATATATATATATATATATATATAAGTATATATGTATGTGTGTGTGTGTGCATGCATGTGTGCATGTGTGGCTACACACACACATACACACACCCACATATATATATATTTATATATATATATATATGTATATGTGCCTACATATATAGACTTACATAAAAGCTAAATACCTCTGACCTAGTAGAAACATTCTACTTACTAATGGCCCCCAAATAGAGATGATTCACTAAAATAAACATTAAAATAGAACATCAAAACTTTCTCTACATTCATCATTGCACACCTCCATTGTTTAACACACATGTTTCATATAATTCCACATGAGAGGAACTTTTAGTTGCTTTCATTATTCACTATTTAAGACAGTGGCGGGGGTTGGGAGTGATGGAGTGGAGGGTTGGCAGTGATTGGTGGAACATCGGACAGCATGCTTTGTGGCATAGAGTTAACGTCTTTTTATGTTCTGAGTTCAAATCCTGCCAAAGTTAGCTTTGCCTTTCATCCCTGCGGGGGTTGATAAAATAAAGTACCAGTAATGTACTGGGGTCTATTTAATCGACTTTCCCCTCACCTCAAATTGTTAGCCTTTTTGCCTAAATCAGAAATCATTATTAGTCAGATTGGCGGTGGATTGGCAGTATCGGTAGAGGGTCGGACGCCATGCTTTGACGCATAGTTCCGTCCCTTTACGATCTGAGTTCAAATCCCGCCGAGGTTGACTTTGCCTTTCATCCTTACGGGGTCGATAAAATAAAGTACCAGTAATGCACTGAGTAATTGCTGGCCTTGTGCCTAAAGTAGAAACAATTATTAGTCAGATTGGCAGTATCAGTAGAGGTTCGGACTCCATGGTTTGCAGCATAGAGTTACGGCCCTTTAGGGTCTGAGTTCAAATCCTGCGGAGGTTAACTTTGCCTTTCATCCTGACGGGGTTGATAAAATAAAGTACCAGTAATGTACTGGAATAATTGCTGGCCTTGTGCCCCAAAAAAGAAACCATTATTAGTTGATAAAATAAAGTACCAGTAATGCACTGGAATAATTGCTGGCCTTGTGCCCAAAAAAGAAACCATTATTAGTCGATAAAATAAAGTACCAGTAATGCACTGGGTAATTGCTGGCCTTGTGCCCCAAAAAGAAACCATTATTAGTTGATAAAATAAAGTACCAGTAATACATTGGGATCAATTTAATCAACTTTCCCCTCCCTACTAAACATTGTTGGCCTTGTACTTAACCATTTAGCATTTAAACCGGCTGCATCCAGCCAGAATCCTCTCACCTCTTTCTGTTCAAACCAGCTGTAACTAGCCACTTATACTGATGTTAATGTATTGTTCTCAAAATAAATAATTGTTTCTGCACAAGGCCAGCAAATACCCAGTGTATTACTGGTACTTATTTTATCGACCCCGTAAGGATGAAAGGTAAAGTTAACCTCGGTGGGATTTGAACTTAGAATGGCAAGGGCTGTAACTTTATGCGTCAAAGCATGGTGTCCGACCCTCTCCCGATACTGCCAATCCACCACCCCTCAAAATAAATAATATCAAAATCTTATAGATTTGATAAAGAAAAAGAAAATAATATATATACTTTTCCTCTACTTTCCTCTTAGCCTCCTCCTGCACCTTTCTCATTTTATGTATGTATGTATGTATGTATGTATGTATGTATATATATATGCATGTATGTATATATGCATGTATGTATGTATATATGTATGTATGTATATATGCATGTATGTATATATGCATGTATGTATGTATGTATGTATGTATGTATGTATGTATGTATGTATGTATGTATGTATGTATGTATATATGCATGTGTGTATGTGTGTTTCTGTAGTTTATTAGATATTATTAAATGGGATTATAAAACATGTAAGTTTAGCCCAAAGGAAATCTTTGTTTCACCTTTTTCTTTTTAACACATAGAAGGTGTATGGCCTAGTGGTAAAGTTGTTGGACTTATGATCATAATGTCGTGAATTCAATTCCTGGACTGGGTTGTGTGTTGTGTTCTTGAGCAAAACACTTCATTTCATGATGCTCCAGTATACTCAGCTGAAAATGAGTACCAGTAGTAGCTGGGGATTTAACCTTGCAATGGACTGGTGTCCTCTCCAGGAGGGAGTCTTGTACTTTTAGTTGCTTCAAGTCACGGAAACCGGGCTTGAGACATACTTTAGACTTTTTTTTTAGGTGCTGTGAGATCGGATGTGTCAATATTTACAGACATTCTTTAACCAACAGCACAAACAATTATTATCTTTGCCAGATTTCGTCTTGGGTTTCTCCAGACCATCCATTTATATTTTAATCTGGGTCCACTTTTTATATCAAATATTCATGTCCCCTTCTTATTAGCAAGGACTATCCCCTCTGTTTCCAAACTACTATTTCTAAATAGTTTAATCTGGGTCCTACTACCAAGGCCCAGGTCTCTGTTCCCCAAACTACTATGTCTAAACATCAACACTATCTCCGCCATCATCAGTTAGTATTTCATTATATCACATAAAAACAACCATCAAACTATATATTGAGATGACCATGTTCAGTTGATGCTACCCCCCCCCCCCCCCCCTCCACCATTATCACACCACCACTATCATACTATGCTGATGATTATCATTATCACCATCATAATCACCACCACTAATACCATCACACTCACCCCTGCCACAAACACTACCACCACCATCATCACACCACCGCCACCCTCACACCATCATCACACCACCACCACCATCATCACACCAACACCATCACCACACCACCACCACCCTTATCACACCATACGAAGCGATTATCCCCCATCGACACACTTACACTCGACACGAAATCTTTTTCTCACTATCATGACCACCACCACCACTACTACTACTACTACTAATGTTATTACTACTCCTCTTCGACTACTACTACTACTGCTACTACCACCACTACTACTACTATCACTAACACCACCACCACCACCAGCACTAGCACTACCACTACCACTAACACCACCACCACCACCAGCACTACTACTAGCACTAACACCACTATCACTAGCACTACTACTACCACCACCATCAACACCACCACCACTACTACTACCACCACCACTACTACTACCTCTAACACCACCACCACTACTACTATTATTATTACTACTACTACTACTACCACCATCCCCGCCCAACTACTACTACTACTACTATCACCATCCCCGCCTAACTACTATTACTACTACTATCACCATCCCCGCCCCAACTACTACTGTTACTATCACCATCCCCACCCCAACTACTACTACTAGTATCACCACCTCCACTCTCCCACTACTACTACCATGTCAGAGTTCCATCCTCTTCCTGTTCCTCTCGCAACGTTTTATCGTTTACCACTGTCTCATGGCCAATGTGACTTTAACAACTACAAGTCCCCTCCCCTTCCTTCTTCCTCATCTCTACTCCCCCTCCTCTCGCTCACTCTCTGTTTAGTGTGCCATGTAGTTATCTCCCCTGTTTATAGTTTCTATTGTCGTTCAGTCAGTTAAAACATCACTCACAGTGAGTGCTAACCATTTTATATCTCTGTCTCTCACTTTCTGCATGGACTTCTCTTTTGCATTTTCTTTGACGGATTAGATACATATCTACTGCAGCATCGAACACGAACAAATCATAAACAACATTATCGAATCAAATATATGTATTTATATATATATATATAATTCAAAATTAAAAAAAAAAATAACGAGACAAACACAGAATACACACACATACATACATTCACACAATCACTAACATAAACTGACTTAACATATACACACGTTTTTTTTTTTTACGCTTAAGCAATTTATCAAACAGCAAGATGGAAGAAAAAACTAATTAGCTAGTGACAAAACCACGGCTAAACTATCTGGCTTATTTTTAAAACTGTTTAGTAGTCATAGTAGTAGTCGAAGAAACATAAGTGAAATTTTTATCAAGACATCCCAACGTATTCTTTCTTCCCCTTTTTTTTTTATCTTCATGACGTCATAATGACGTCAGTGTAAATATGGCGGCCATCGAGAGGTAGGTTCGCTCAGCTCTCTTTACATTTATTATATATTTATTAAAACGTGTTGTTGCTTAGCAGCTATATATATATGTATATATATATATATATAAAAAATATATATATTGTTTATATTGGGAAAAAAGACAAACAAAAAGTACTTTTGCTTAAAAAAAAAATAAAATGATCATAATAATATTATTAATTGCACAATGATACATCGATTTTGTTTCGTATAAATTTTCAGTTAAATCAATAGCTATATATATTATACACATATACTATATATATATATATATATATGATTCTAAACTAAAAGAAATGTGATCTACACGCCCGTATATATATATATATATATATATATATATGTACATTTCTATAGCCCCAGGCCATACTCAAGTGCAGGCATGGTCAAAAGCATTGCTAGTTGTAACAAACCCGGTGTATATATCCGATATATATATATATATATATATATATCGGATATATATATATATATATATATACATTCATACTATATATCAGAAACTACATTCATCTGTGTGTTTTCGTTTATAACATTAGTAGTGTGATTTGAGGTAGATTTGACTATTTAAAAAATAAGTAGCAGCTTGCGGCTTCCATTTGTGCTCACACACATATATATATAATAGTTTAACGTCCGTTTTCCCTACTATATATATGTATATATATATATATATATATTGTAGAAAGTTCCCTAATACTTCGTAATAATGCCAGGTTTTGTATGCAAGGGCCCAGCTGATAATTAGTAGCATTATAAAAAATTGTTGCTTGTCATGCAGTTTAAATATATAAAAATATATATTTCCACTACAGTATTTACATAAGTAAACGATTCCATGTGTCAGTAAACTTTTCCTTAAGCATTAAAGTATTTTTTGTCGGTCGTATGAATGTGATTGTAGCCCGCTCTCTCTATATATATACTAATCTGTTGGCTTAAGAAGCATTGGGAAATATGCGTATCTCAACGCAAATGGCCAGTATTATTATGATGGTCACTTGCGCTGGGACGTTTTGCCTTGTTTTATATAGTTGTCTTCTCTTTAATTTTCCTAATTTCATTATATATATATATATATATATATATATATATAGCTCTATTTGTACGTAGAGATAGCTACATAGGAGAGAATGTGATCGTCAAATAGCTTTATATAAAGCTCAATGTGTTTATGTAGGTAGTAGGTATGGCTGGAATCAAATAGTTTTAAACAAAACTCTTTCTTTGGTTTTATATATATAAAGTTTTCAATCTCTCTATCTCTCTTTATGTATGTATGTATGTATGTATGTATGTGTGTAATAAGTGATGTGTGTGTATGCGTAATTCAGAAGCGACATTGCTGTACAAGTATTGTTTGCATATATATCCAGCGACCAGTTTGTATTAAGACACGTTATTTCGTGAAATAAGACGTAATATGTTTCAGGACTCGCACTTGAAATCTTGTTGAGCTTGGCCTGAGTTCACTGGCCCTTTCAGTCATATCAGTGCCATTCTCTCTCTCTCTGTATGTATGTATATATATATATATATATATATATATATATATATATATATATATATGCATTCATAGCGGACCAGTGCCGCCAATGATGGTTTCTGACTTGCTTCACAACGGGACAACGCGTCTAACCCATGCTACCGTTAAAAATGGACGTGTGATGGTGATGATGATATAATATAGTTAATTAAATATATTATAATTTGGTAGGGTCATGCTGCCATTGAAAACACACACACACACACACCAGTTGAGTTTCACTTCTGTTTATTATTACTTAACTAATCCATTGATCGGTAAGTCTAGTAACCAGGGAGTTAATTGTTAAGCAACCACCCGGTTACTAAACTAATAAATGGATTAGTTAGCTAATTGAGTTTTGATTCCGGTACAAGACCAATTTCGAGGGAGGGGAAAGTCGAATAAATCAACCCCCAGTACATCACTGGTACTTTATTTTATCTACCTCGTAAGGATGAAAGGCTTAAAGCTATGAATGATTTTAATTTTTGTGGTCCAACATAGGTATGTTGTAGATACTAAGATTACTGGATATACAAACTGGGAAGTTTGTGTTTTGATAAATCAATAGTTTGCATAAAAGAACCCCTATGGTTCAGTAAGTCCAGTACTGGGTGTCAGGAGTAATTAACGAAAGGAAATGTAAAACTTTCTTTTTCGTTTGTTTTGGTTCTTGATATGCAAATATGCTAAGAAGGGGCTAGCAACGTTGTTGAAATGTACATTTCAACCCTCCCATTTTCGACCTGTGCTAAGAAGGGGCTAGCAACCGACATTTCAACCCTCCCATTTTCGACCTGTAGGGGCTAGCAATTGTTGATGAAATGTACATGTCAACCCTCCCATTTTTGACCTGTGCTAAGAAGGGGCTAGCAACAGGATGTAGCACAGGTCGGAAGATTGAAATGTACATTTCATCAATTTTTGCATATTAAAAATGAAAACAAACGAAAAAGACATTTTTGTTGTTGTTTCCTTTCCTTAATTACTCCTGTCTCTCAAGATGAAATCTTTAATCCTTTGGCTAGAAGTTTAACAAGTGTCAGTGCTTGACTTACTGAGGGTGACCCTAACACACCCTTGGGCTGGGGTGGGCTCATTTTTAAAAGTACATTTTTATTTTATCATTAGTTTTTATTCTTTAACACTAAATCAATATACTGGGCGACCCCCCTCCATCCCAAAATGTATACATACTTTTATTAGTATGCTTTTGAAGTGTGTATACCTTTTTTTGGAACACCCTGTATGTATGTATATATATATATATATATATATATTATCCTTTATCATTAACATTAATTTAAAATATAATTATATCTTTTTTTAGAGAAGGGCCTTAAATTTCATAGTTTAGGCTCCTGGAAGGTGGAAGTCTAGCCCTGTGCTGAGTCCACCATATATATATATATATTATGGAAAACATTGAAAAGTGGACGATAAGATATATATATAGAATGGGTAACCGAGACTGCATGGCTGTATATATACACATTTTAAATAAATAAATGAATATATATATATAAATTTATATATATGCTCAAAGCCCTGGTTTTGAGGTACATTTGCCGATGTGTGTCTCTTTCACTGAACAAACACACATATTAATATATATATATATATATATATATATGAATGAAATATGTTACTAGTTGTTAAGACCAGTAAAATCCTTATTCAACCCAGTCAGTATTCTATATTTAAGGGAATTAGAGTGTAGTTAGATATTATTATTGGTATTTTTTGGTCCCACAGCTTAGCTTAAACTGTTGCTATGGAAACAGTTTAAGCTTAGCCGGCAGGTTGATAAAGTTTTCTTCCTCCTCAGCAAAACTGACACGAGTGTGTTTTTGTGCTCCATTAAACTGACTAACAAGTTACATTTATATGGTGGAATTAGATAAACACTTTGAAGGAGGCACATGGCTTAGTGGTTAGAGCATTGGCCTGGCAATCGAAAGGTTGTGAGTTCAATTCTCAGACCGGGTGATGTGTTGTTTCCTTGAGCAAGACACTTTATTTCACATTGCTCCAGTTTACTCAGCTGTAGAAATGAGATGATAGGGACTGGGGGTCCCTATCATTCCACTGCAAAGTGGTCGTGGAGGTGCCACGGCAAAAAAGCACCCAGCCCTCACTGTAAATGAGGTTGGTGTTAGGGCATCCAGCTGTAGAAATCAAGCCAGAATCAGTTCCCGTCCCACCCTTGCTAGCAGGGAAAAAGCGGACGTAAAATGAAATGAAATGAAATGATTTGTTCTATTGCTTTTAATTTAAATCTTACAAGATTATCTGTTATGAACTGTCATGCCAACTTTACTAAAAATTTAAGTTGAAAAGAAAAATTATATATCAATGGTGGTGCCATCCTGTTGGCCAAGATCACGAGGCAGACTGACCCTTAAGTTTCATTTGTGGTGGTGGTGGTATGTGGAATATATTTACTTCCATAAGCATGAGTAGGTTGAGAAATGAAACAAGATGTTGAAACGATTAAAAACAGTTAAAACGATAGATAAATAGATAGACATAAACAAATACATTTATTTAATTAACATCAAACTATATAAAACTTTTCAACAATTGTTGTATAAAAGCCTATCATAATTTTGGCCTTTTTGATTCCAAACCATTTCTGATTTTACGATACAAGGCTCTTTATTTTAGTAAAATGACTTTTAATTTGTAAAGTCTACTAAATTTTTTAATTTATGTTTTTCTTCAACTAAATATATTTAAGGAAATACTGAAAGAAAATAATTGCTAGTTATCACAGACTGTCACATTGTAATAACATTCATAATTTAGGAAGTCATTAATTATTGTAATCAAACATTTATGCGTAGACTGGAGATAAATGAAGAAACTATACTTCGTGGGATGTGCAATGTAAGTGTGAGAGAAAGGCAGAGCTTGGGCAAGTTGAGGGAGAAGCTGGGTTTAGGAGGAATTTGAGGTGGTGTGCAGGAGAGAAGACTGTGTTATTATGGACATGTGATGTGCATGGATGATGATTGCTGGGTGAAGAAGTGCCAGGAAATGCCAGTGGAAGGAAGTCACAGTAGAGATTGACTAAGGAAGACCTGGGCAGAGGTTGTGAGAGCTAAGCTCAAATCGCTTAGACTCATAGAGGAGAGATGCAGTGCTGAGAAGGACCCATCCTACGTATGCAAGGAACAATAGATATAAAAACGATTTGAGTTTCATCATTTCTAGGAAAGTTAATATTTAAGATTAAGAAAGCATAATGAATCAGATTATCGTAGCTTCTTCCTCTAATTTTATATCTAGAGAGTTTGGGCTGAGCCCTTATTTCAAAGGGCTCTTCTTGGATCAGAATCGGTTTTGTGTCTTCCTGTTTGTAGTAGAAATTTCTCAGTGCTAACCCTTTCGTTACCATATTTCTAATGAAAAGAAAACTGTCAGAGATTTTCAATATCAGTTTTCTCTCCTGCACACCACCTCGGGAATGCTTTTGTGGTCTTGTCTGTAGGGCACAGCCCCAATGTTGCCTAGACCTAGAGCCCATCTCCCTTCCCAGTCTTCTGTGACCCTAGAGCTCTTGCCTTTCCCTTCCTTTCCATTTTCATAACCACAAAAGACACTTGAGTTAATAAATGAAAGTTAATGTTTGAAAATAATTAAGAATTTGGAAGGATTTAGTAAGACTAAATTTTTAAATAGACATAGACCCTTTCATTCTGGTATTTCTAATGAAAGACGCTCTGTATGATTTGCAAATCATTTTGAAAATAATCACAATATGGTAACTCGTCTAACTCGTGCTAATGCGGAAAAATGGACGTTAAACGGTGGTGATGATAAGTAGATGTGGTTTTGGTACCACAAAGAATAACTTTCAAATGAAGATTTATTTAACTAACAGCTATACTTTTGATATATTGGAAGCCATATATTGAAAGAGATGTTAAAGTTTGCATCATTTTCTAATTTATTTAATCGATCTGTTTTATTTTTAATGGCAATATAAGTAAAATTATTTTATTTTTGATACTATTCAAGATATCAAATAATTATCATACAATAAAATTTTAAATTAAATTACAGATATTCTGAACTTCTTTCATTCTAAGATGCTTATTAATTTTTCAGTATTTAGGATATAAGTTAAATAGCTATTTACCAATTATGTGTATGTATGTATTTGTGTATACACACACACATATATATATATGTATATTAAAATAACAGATTAAAGTTTACGCAAAGAATATACGTGAACGGCAAAACATAAATGAACTGAGAAATTAGGAATAAGAGGGATCAGATGCTGTTTACTTGAGAGAAGACTACGTTGGTATGGTCACGTGATGTGCATGAAAGACGACAGCTGTATAAAAAAGTGCAGGGCGATCAAAATTGATGGAAGTTACGGAGTAGGTAGACCCAGAAAAACCTGGGACGATTTGATAAATTCCGACATTACACACTTGCACCTTTCTAAGACAATGTCACTGGACCAAGATCTTTGGTGCCATGCAGTAATACAGAAGACCCACCTTGCCTATGTACAAAGCGAAACCTACAGTCAGTAGGCACCTCTTAACCAAATATACACTCCAATCCACTACCCCTACTCCACTCTCAGCAACACCACCCTTTCTCTGTAAAGTTGGTACCACAACATCCAGTCCAAATAAATGAGATATTGAGATCGTGTAGGTGTCACAACAAAGAAACACACAGTCCACGCTGTAATGTGGCCGTATAGGTAACGCGATAAAAAGTTCCCGGGTCGACACTGTAAATGTGGTTGGTGTTAGGAAGGGCATCCAGCTGTATAAAACTTGCCAGATGGTCCTATGTGAGTGAGACATGGTCCCCTGACCAACCTTGCCTCAAATTGCGACAACTCCCGTCTAACCCACGCTAGTGCGGAAGATGGACGTAAAATGATGATGATGATGATATATATATATATATATATATCATCATTTTTACGTTTGTTTTTCCAAGTTTGCATGGGTTGTATGGTGCCTTTTCAGCACAGCATCTCTCCATTCGCCGCGTTCCTTCATCTCCTCTACGAGGTTTAACTTTATTGTGCTTTATAGTTTTTTGACTGGATGTCCTTCCTATCATCAACCACTTTACAGCATGAACTGGGTGCATTGTTCATGCTGCAACCACCAGAGAGGTTGTCTTACTAGACTTGAGTCCTTTCCACCCTATATTAGTTTTTATTTAGTGTCTACTCTCCTAGATGGGTTGCCTTCACTACGGCTAACGGAGTCCATGTCTTACACACACATATAAACAAACCTATTTGTAGCCAATCTCTTGGACTTTTACAAAGCACTTTTGGGATAAAGTTATAAAGAGTGGTGTACTCATGCGCAGAGATGCTGCAAAATAGTTTGTGGCACCAGCATGACCACCTTACAGTGTGTGTGTGTATATATATAATATATATATAATATGCTGGC
>OZ024751.1:42458916-42493916 GCA_964016885.1 Eledone cirrhosa
TGAGCTTCAATGATCTGAGGTCTATTCTCACCACCTCCGCCCATGTTTTTCGTGGTCTACCTCTACCACGTCTTCCTTCAACTGGCAATTCCAGTATATACGGTAATTAATAATTTTAGTAAATCTCTCCAAATTCTTCATTAATTAATTGAAATACTTCGTATTTCATTAGAGATATGGGTAAGGAAAGGGTTAAAAGAATTATTTGTTCTTCCAGTAGTAGTTGCTCAGCTTTCTGGTGTCCCCATTAGTAGCTCATGTTATTCTGCTTACATACACATTTGGTCATTTCTCTTCTTCCTGCTATTTGATGATAATTCAATAATTTATAGTTTGTATTTCTTCTCTGGACTAATTATACATTCTACTCTGTACAAATAATAAAATACTTTCCACTATCTTCTATGTCATTTCATCTTCCAATTGAAGTAAGCTTGTCTACTCAAACAGAACTCTCCTTTTGATTATGATCTTTACACGGAATTTTATTATATATTTTTTGCATGTAGTAGGTTTCTCTTTCAATCCGATATCATGTTTGTCTTCTTAAATCAAATTATTATTTATATGGATTGGCAGTATCGGTAGAGGGTCGGACGCCATGCTTTCCAGCATAGTTACGTCCCTTTACGATCTGAGTTCAAATCCCGCCGAGGTTGACTTTGCCTTTCATCCTTACGGGGTCGATAAAATAAAGTACCAGTAATGCACTGGGTAATTGCTGGCCTTGTGCCAAAAGTAGAAACAATTATTTATAGTTTTCTCTCTATATATACTTCCTGTTAACATATATTATTAAGTAGCAACTTTCTTTATTGTTTAGTGTTCTTTTATTTCACTTCTGTGTTGAGAAAGGAGAATTTTTTTTAACCTATTTCAGTGAAATACTGCACCTCCTCAACGTGTTATTATTTTAACCTATTTCACTGAAATGCTGCAGCTCCTCAAAATGTTATTTTCCTCTTTGTGTCAATGTTCTGACTTCTTCTTCTCATGTTTTCCTTTGTGAAATAAAGCATCTTTCTCCAGGACACAACACATCACCTGGTCTTGGAATCGAACTCGCAACCTCATGGTTGTCAATCAGATTCTCTAACCACTAAGCCACGTCTTCACTTTTGTCCACAAGCATCATATATAACCTTTTTACTCTGACAATTACGCTTTCAGCTATTTCTATGGAGTCTTCTAAATATTTGGAAGAATATATTTCATGCATGCTCTTACTGCTACCATCTCCTGTGAATCTGCTACATACAAAGTCTTCCTGCCTGTGATTGCACTACACCCCTTGTAGTACACCTTTAGTTTACTATGGGTACACTGTATGGAATTTTTACTTACTTCTTTCCTACATAATAGGCGTGGCCACTTTCCAGGTGGCTATAGAGTTCTGTCTTCTTTCCTGATAGGTTTTCTCTTAGGTTATCCCATTCTAAGCTTTGCTTCTGTATTTCATATACCTCCAAATCTTCAACAGATTCAACTACCAGAACTAGGTCATCAGCATACAGTTCCTACCAACAGCTGCTTTTAAACTCCTCTGTTATGGTCTGGAGAACTTTAAATAAACAAGAGATAGTTAAGAACTGGGTCCCTGCAGACACTTTGTGTGAGTGTGTATGTATATATATAGAGAGAGTTGCTCTATATCTTGGATATTTTTACCTACCTTTTACTACTATATATATGTATATTACTTCTGTGTTCACAGATTGATTTTAGTTTCAGAAGATCCCGTTAAGGGTGGAAGCAGCGATTCTTTGCTTAAACTTTAATCTGTTATTTTAATAAATTAATATATATATATACTTATTGAACTTGTTGCTAACTCTCACATTTACTGGTAGTATCTCTCTCTACATGACTGCCACGGCACTTACAAGCCATTCTTGCGTGGCCTAAAGGTTGGGATGCTTAATGTACGATCATAATTTGTAGGCTCGATTCCTACGTTGTGCTCTTGAGCAAAATGCTTTATTCACGTTGCTCCAGTACATTCAGCTGAGATGAGTGAGTACCAGCAGTAGCTGGAGATTTAAACCTGTGATAGATAGACCGGTGTCCTGTCCAGGGGAGAACCATGTTCTTTTAGTTGCTTAACACCAAGTAAACTGGGGTTAAGCCCTGGCCTAATGAGCCTCAGGGCTTAGAACAGACTTTAACTAACTTAACAGAAAGTGGTACCATGTCAAATACTTTTTCCTGGTCACTGAATGTTTATCTTCCAATCATTTTCAGTCTTCTTTTCTGTGTCCTTATATCTTTTGTAGTGCAGAACCATGAGTATGTTTTATGCAGTTTGATAGCAAAGGGGGTTAACTATGTTTTAGAAGAGTGAACACACATATCTACACTGTTCTAGATGAGGGAACAGAGATATCTACACTGTTCTAGATGAGTGAACAGAGACATCTACACTCTGTTCTAGATGAGTGAACAGACATATCTACAGTCTGTTCTAGACCAGTGAACAGACATATCTACAGTCATGTATTTGTTAATAATTTATTCAAAGTAAAAACAGAAATGCCAAGTAAAAATATCAATTCTGATTATTATTATTATTTCCCCTCACTCTACAGAAATTGTGATATGCCGTCATTCATTATCTTCTGTGTACAAGGATATTAAGTAACATTCTAGTGGCAAAACTAGTTAATTTATCACATGTCGAAATAGAACTTTTTTCAATTTCAAAGTGATTACTTGAGATTCCAATTGAACAGTTGGGAATATATTTTTTTTTTTTAGAAATAGCTAAAAGATCTTTAGATAATATGTACAAACAATGTTTTCAAAACATAAAAGCAAAGATAAAATATAATTAAAAAAAAAAAAATAGAAAGAAAAAAAAAAGCATAACATACAATGGTAAAATTGTCATTGTTTCCTTTATTCAAAGATGTGCTGAGAGACATGTTTAGAATTAATTCTGCTAAAACTGTAGAAATATCTACTTAAAATGATGTCTTGAAAATTTGTTGGACAGACGCTAATAGAAAGAAAAAAGAAAAAAGATTTGAACAATTTGATTAGTTTAAACTTGTCAGTAGGAAATCTTAGTAATTGGCCTTTATCTCGTTTACAAATGACAGCTGATTAAAGGATTCATTTATCATGCTAACACAAACACACACACTTTCAGTCAATGGGGGAGATATTTTAAACTGATTTGAAATTGCTCTTTTAAGTTGTAGTAGTGAAGTGAGAGAAACTGGTGGTTGTAGTTAAGATTTAACGAGAGAATTAACTCTAAATGAAACACTAGCCATGTAAATTTATCTCTTAAACGTCCTGTACCACATCCAACAGCATTAGCAAGACATTACCAAAACCACATAACCACATTAGCAAGACATTCTTGAAAAATATAAGACACTGTGACTGTATCACATGAAAAATTAGTTTTTACATTAATACTGCAGATTTTCATAAGTCTGTCCACTAGTAAAGATACTATAAACATTTGAATTAAACTTTATTTAAAAAAAATATATTTTCTAAATCATTACAGTATATTAAAGAGTTAATAAATATACATTCCTAATTTGTTCGAAGATTATTTTAATTTGCTACAAGAATATTTTAGTTTGCACCAAGATTATTTTAATTCGCTCTGGGTTTAATTGGCTTTGAGATTATTTTAATTTACATTTGACAGGTGTAGTTACAAGTGTCAAAGACCCTACCATCTTTTGTGCACCCATTGTTTTGGGGGACTGTTGAATTTTACCTATTCTGTTTCTATATACTGAGCAAATACCATTGCTTGACAAAAATTTCTTAAAATTATGTCAAATTGAATCAGCTTGGTACCAGTGATGTCACAACTCATTTCTACAGCTGAGTCAAGTGGAGCAACATGAAATAAAGTGTCTTGCTCAAGGCTACAACACATCACCTGGTCCAGGAATTGAATTCACAACCTCAATGGCAAGCCCACTAACCCTATCAAAATAGAAGTTCACACACTTACTTACCTACAGAGGTGTGGTACCTTATCAAAATAGAGGTTTGTTTGTTGCCAAGTATTTTTCTAGCTGTGGTTTAGACAGAAATATAACATGTCACTTTAGATTTAGGCAATAATTCTACACTACATTCCATCCCAGCTTCACTAATACTGTTTGCCTACTTTCCTAACTTGATCCATTAACTTAAAACACTAGTCATTTTCTTTCACTATTCATCACCTGTAATGGTATTAGTACTATTACTACCACTACAGCAGTTATTTGAGCATCTTCATTGACTCAACTACTATCTGAGGTGACAGTAATCCTACTGTTTTCATCATGTTATATCTGATTTTTTTTATTTTTATGTGAAGGCGCATGGACTAGTGGTTAGAGAATTGGATTCACAATTGTGAGGTTGTGAGTTTGATTCCTGGACCGGGTGATGCATTATGTCCTTCAGCAAGACACTTTATTTCACGTTACTCTTTCTGCCAGGAGTTGCAAGGGAAAGACCAATGCAAACATTGTTTCCTTGGTTCTAATTTGATGAGGTTCACCCCACTTTACCAAAGGACAGATAATTAAATGCAATTTGGAACAGGCATTATCATACGAGGGTCAGCTGAAAAGTTTATAGGCTGACCAAGATACTCTCATGGAATGATTAAATGAGGTTTATTTATCAACATAGTCCCTGGAAAGAAACAATGCAGTTATTAATAAGAAGAGTTGAAATTAATGCATGCAAGATTTCACAGCTCTAGCATCATTCTTCTATCGTCAGCTCATGAATTTTTAAGTCTACTTTTATATATACATACATTATAAGACATTTTCAAAAGCCAAATATTTTTATCTGCTATTTATTCATCAATGAAATCATTGCTATTCATATGTCTTGCTACTGTGTTTCAATGTGGTACAGGATACAGGATATTAAGAGTAAAATTGAGGCGAAGGACAATAGTTGTGGGTTGATCATTACAGCATGTTGTTTATGTTCATATCTAAATAGTTATTGCTGCTAGAACCATACATACATAGCTAACAACATACCACTCCTCTAGAAACTATATATAGCAGAAAGCTGTACCAAGATTTTTTTCTTCTTACTTCAGCAAAGGAAATTATTAAATTTCATATAACAAAAATCACTTGAAGATCTGAATAACTCAACAGTTAGCTGGTTGGTAAACACTCAACAAAACATGCAGCACATACATTCATATGGTTTTGTATGTATGTGTATATATATATATATAATTACATATATAATTACCTATGTATATAGATATATATATGTAGTAATTATGAGTTACTAGCAGCGACGCTGGTCGAAGCATTCAATGCTGTTACTGGGTCCCTTTCTCGTTGGGTTGTGCTCCAGGTTTAAGGCAGTTGTAGTTTGCAGAGTGTATATAAAGAGGTGTTGATTAAGAGTTGGCATCCGATCGCATTGTTAAACGGCAGTATCGGTAGAGGGTCGGATGCCATGCTTTGCAGCACAGTTACGTCCCTTTATGGTCTGAGTTCAAATCCCGCCGAGGTTAACTTTGCGTTTCATCGTTACGGGGTCGATAAAATAAAGTACCAGTAATGCACTGGGGTAATTGCTGGCCTTGTGCCAAAAGTAGAAACAATTATTAAACCCGAGCTGATCAATATAGAAACACTTGTAATATGAAATAGTTTCACAAAAAGCTGCAATTCTTATTGTCACTTTGTGTGTATATATATATATATATACTTCCACCCCCACCAACACCACCCTCTTTCTGTAAAGTTGGTACCACAACATCCAGTCCAAATAAATGAGATCGTGTAGGTGTGACGACAAAAAAAAAAAACAGTCCACGCTGTAATGTGGTCGTGTAGGTAACATGGTAAAAAGTTCCCAGTTCCACATTGTAAATGTGGTTGGTGTTAGGAAGGGCATCCAGCCGTAGAAAACCTGCCAGATAGTCCTATACGAGCGAGACACGGTCACCCAACCAAGCTGGCCTCAAGTGGGACAACTCCCGTCTAACCCATGCTAGCGTGGAAGATGGACGTTAAACGAAGATTCTGAAATTTTAATTTTATTTCTTTTTTAAGAGGACTAGAATAATACCATTATAAAATGTCAGTTGTTTTCCCATTTGTATCAGCTGAGTAACAATAGATTTTGTCTTTTATATATTTTGTATCTGTTATATTTATTTGTTTGTTGCATCAAATAGTTTTCGCTTTTCTGATACAGAATTTTTATACAGCAGCCAAATTATAAACAGTGAAGTCTAGATATAATCTAATGAAAGATTGTTTGCAATCCATCCCCATAGTAGTGTGATATATATAGTCAAGGATTGTTAGTGTGTGTGTGTGTATATAGTCAAGGATTGTGTAGTGTGTGTGTGTGTGTATATATAGTCAAGGATTGTGTAGTGTGTGTGTGTATATATAGTCAAGGATTGTGTAGTGTGTGTGTGTATATATAGTCAAGGATTGTGTAGTGTGTGTGTGTATATATAGTCAAGGATTGTGTAGTGTGTGTGTGTATATATAGTCAAGGATTGTGTAGTGTGTGTGTGTGTGTGTATAGTCAAGGATTGTGTAGTGTGTGTGTGTGTATATATAGTCAAGGATTGTGTAGTGTGTGTGTGTGTATATAGTCAAGGATTGTGTAGTGTGTGTGTGTGTGTATATATAGTCAAGGATTGTGTAGTGTGTGTGTGTATATATAGTCAAGGATTGTGTAGTGTGTGTGTGTATATATAGTCAAGGATTGTGTAGTGTGTGTGTGTATATATAGTCAAGGATTGTGTAGTGTGTGTGTGTATATATAGTCAAGGATTGTGTAGTGTGTGTGTGTGTATATAGTCAAGGATTGTGTAGTGTGTGTGTGTGTGTATATATAGTCAAGGATTGTGTAGTGTGTGTGTGTATATATAGTCAAGGATTGTGTAGTGTGTGTGTGTATATATAGTCAAGGATTGTGTAGTGTGTGTGTGTATATATAGTCAAGGATTGTGTAGTGTGTGTGTGTATATATAGTCAAGGATTGTGTAGTGTGTGTGTGTGTATATAGTCAAGGATTGTGTAGTGTGTGTGTGTGTGTATATATAGTCAAGGATTGTGTAGTGTGTGTGTGTATATATAGTCAAGGATTGTGTAGTGTGTGTGTGTATATATAGTCGAGGATTGTGTAGTGTGTGTGTATATATAGTCGAGGATTGTGTAGTGTGTGTGTGTGTATATATAGTCAAGGATTGTGTAGTGTGTGTGTGTATATAGTCGAGGATTGTGTAGTGTGTGTGTGTATATATAGTCAAGGATTGTGTAGTGTGTGTGTGTATATATAGTCAAGGATTGTGTAGTGTGTGTGTGTATATATAGTCAAGGATTGTGTAGTGTGTGTGTGTATATATAGTCAAGGATTGTGTAGTGTGTGTGTGTGTATATAGTCAAGGATTGTGTAGTGTGTGTGTGTGTGTATATATAGTCAAGGATTGTGTAGTGTGTGTGTGTATATATAGTCAAGGATTGTGTAGTGTGTGTGTGTATATATAGTCAAGGATTGTGTAGTGTGTGTGTGTATATATAGTCAAGGATTGTGTAGTGTGTGTGTGTATATATAGTCAAGGATTGTGTAGTGTGTGTGTGTGTGTGTATAGTCAAGGATTGTGTAGTGTGTGTGTGTGTATATATAGTCAAGGATTGTGTAGTGTGTGTGTGTATATATAGTCAAGGATTGTGTAGTGTGTGTGTGTGTATATAGTCAAGGATTGTGTAGTGTGTGAGTATATATAGTCAAGGATTATGTAGTGTGTGTGTGTGTATATAGTCAAGGATTGTGTAGTGTGTGTGTGTGTATATAGTCAAGGATTGTGTAGTGTGTGAGTATATATAGTCAAGGATTGTGTAGTGTGTGTGTGTGTATATATAGTCAAGGATTGTGTAGTGTGTGTGTGTGTATATATATAGTCAAGGATTGTGTAGTGTGTGTGTGTATATATAGTCAAGGATTGTGTAGTGTGTGTGTGTGTATATAGTCAAGGATTGTGTAGTGTGTGAGTATATATAGTCAAGGATTGTGTAGTGTGTGTGTGTGTATATATAGTCAAGGATTGTGTAGTGTGTGTGTGTGTATATATATAGTCAAGGATTGTGTAGTGTAGTGTGTGTGTGTATATAGTCAAGGATTGTGTAGTGTGTGTGTGTATATATAGTCAAGGATTGTGTGTGTGTGTGTGTATATATAGTCAAGGATTGTGTAGTGTGTGTGTATATATAGTCAAGGATTGTGTAGTGTGTGTGTGTATATAGTCAAGGATTGTGTAGTGTGTGTGTGTATATATAGTCAAGGATTGTGTAGTGTGTGTGTGTATATATAGTCAAGGATTGTGTAGTGTGTGTGTGTGTGTATATATAGTCAAGGATTGTGTAGTGTGTGTGTGTATATAGTCGAGGATTGTGTGTGTGTGTATATATAGTCAAGGATTGTGTGTGTGTGTGTGTATATATAGTCAAGGATTGTGTGTGTGTGTGTGTATATATAGTCAAGGATTGTGTGTGTGTGTGTGTGTGTATATATAGTCGAGGATTGTGTGTGTGTGTGTGTATATATAGTCAAGGATTGTGTGTGTGTGTGTGTGTATATATATAGTCAAGGATTGTGTGTGTGTGTGTGTATATATAGTCAAGGATTGTGTAGTGTGTGTGTGTATATATAGTCAAGGATTGTGTAGTGTGTGTGTATATATAGTCAAGGATTGTGTAGTGTGTGTGTGTATATATAGTCAAGGATTGTGTAGTGTGTGTGTGTGTGTATATATAGTCAAGGATTGTGTAGTGTGTGTGTGTGTATATATAGTCAAGGATTGTGTAGTGTGTGTGTATATATAGTCGAGGATTGTGTAGTGTAGTGTGTGTGTGTATATATAGTCAAGGATTGTGTAGTGTGTGTGTGTATATATAGTCAAGGATTATGTAGTGTGTGTGTGTATATATAGTCAAGGATTGTGTAGTGTGTGTATATATATATAGTCAAGGATTGTGTAGTGTAGTGTGTGTGTGTATATAGTCAAGGATTGTGTAGTGTGTGTGTGTATATATAGTCAAGGATTGTGTGTGTGTGTGTGTATATATAGTCAAGGATTGTGTGTGTGTGTGTATATATAGTCAAGGATTGTGTGTGTGTGTGTATATATAGTCAAGGATTGTGTAGTGTGTGTGTGTGTATATAGTCGAGGATTGTGTAGTGTGTGTGTGTATATATAGTCAAGGATTGTGTAGTGTGTGTGTGTATATATAGTCAAGGATTGTGTAGTGTGTGTGTGTGTATATATAGTCGAGGATTGTGTAGTGTGTGTGTATATATAGTCGAGGATTGTGTAGTGTGTGTGTGTGTATATATAGTCAAGGATTGTGTAGTGTGTGTGTGTATATAGTCGAGGATTGTGTAGTGTGTGTGTGTATATATAGTCAAGGATTGTGTGTGTGTGTGTGTGTATATAGTCAAGGATTGTGTAGTGTGTGTGTGTATATATAGTCAAGGATTGTGTAGTGTGTGTGTGTGTATATATAGTCAAGGATTGTGTAGTGTGTGTGTATATATAGTCAAGGATTGTGTAGTGTGTGTGTGTATATATAGTCAAGGATTGTGTAGTGTGTGTGTGTGTATATATAGTCAAGGATTGTGTAGTGTGTGTGTATATATAGTCAAGGATTGTGTAGTGTTTGTGTGTGTATATATAGTCAAGGATTGTGTAGTGTGTGTGTATATATAGTCAAGGATTGTGTAGTGTGTGTGTGTGTATATATAGTCGAGGATTGTGTAGTGTGTGTGTGTATATATAGTCAAGGATTGTGTAGTGTGTGTGTGTGTATATATAGTCAAGGATTATGTAGTGTGTGTGTGTATATATAGTCAAGGATTGTGTAGTGTGTGTGTGTGTGTATATAGTCAAGGATTGTGTAGTGTGTGTGTGTATATATAGTCAAGGATTGTGTAGTGTGTGTGTGTATATATAGTCAAGGATTGTGTAGTGTGTGTGTGTATATATAGTCAAGGATTGTGTAGTGTGTGTGTGTATATATAGTCAAGGATTATGTAGTGTGTGTGTGTATATATAGTCAAGGATTGTGTAGTGTGTGTGTGTGTGTATATAGTCAAGGATTGTGTAGTGTGTGTGTGTATATATTGTCAAGGATTGTGTAGTGTGTGTGTGTATATATAGTCAAGGATTGTGTAGTGTGTGTGTATATATCAATATATAAATTTGAAAAGTGACCTGCATGGTTAAGGATATACAAGTGAGCCTCAAAAACTGAATGAAAACAATGAAAAATGGACGAAACACAGGGCAATCCCTTCCCACCAGTCAACCGCTGGAGCTCATTGTGGTTTTGGTACTTTGTTGATGCCAGAATGGTGTATATATATATTGTTGGCTAGGGTAGTGTATATATTGTTGGCTAGAATGGTGTATATATTGTTGGCTAGAATGGTGTATATATAAATTGCTGGCAAGGGTAGTGTGTATATATATATATTGTTGGCTAGAATGGTGTATATATAAATTGCTGGCAAGGGTAGTGTGTATATATATATATTGTTGGCTAGAATGGTGTATATATAAATTGCTGGCAAGGGTAGTGTGTATATATATATATATATTGTTGGCTAGAATGGTGTATATATAAATTGCTGGCAAGGGTAGTGTGTATATATATATATTGTTGGCTAGAATGGTGTATATATAAATTGCTGGCAAGGGTAGTGTGTATATATATATATTGTTGGCTAGAATGGTGTATATATAAATTGCTGGCAAGAGTAGTGTGTATATATATATATTGTTGGCTAGAATGGTGTATATATAAATTGCTGGCAAGAGTAGTGTGTATAAATTGCTTTTGATGCCTACCAAGTTAAAGTTGTAATATTTACAAAGGATGTAGACACACACACATATATATACATGTGTATGTATATGTATTTATATATATACACACACACACACACACACACACACACATATATATGCAAATGTATCTGTTTATATATATACGCATGTATATATATATGTATATATATATATGTATATACATGGATACAATGTTTTCTTTGTGGTTCATGTGATGTGACTCTTCAGTCATCACATACATCAACAACAAATGTTTTAAGGCCTTTGTCTCTGCTTCAAGTCACCACATGCATTACTATGCAATTTAAAGTTGTAATACTTCTAAAGGATACACACATATATACATGGAGGCACATGGCTTAGTGGTTAGAGCATTGGCCTTGCAATCGAAAGGTTGTGAGTTCAATTCTCAGACCGGGTGATGTGTTGTTTCCTTGAGCAAGACACTTTATTTCACATTGCTCCAGTTTACTCAGCTGTAGAAATGAGATGATAGGGACTGGGGGTCCCTATCATTCCACTGCAAAGTGGTCGTGGAGGTGCCACGGCAAAAAAGCACCCAGCCCTCACTGTAAATGAGGTTGGTGTTAGGAAGGGCATCCAGCTGTAGAAATCAAGCCAGAATCAGTTCCCGTCCCACCCTTGCAAGCAGGGAAAAAGCAGACGTAAAATGAAATGATGATGATGATGATGATGAATGATGACACACACAGCTATGTTGGTACCACAACATCCAGGCTGAAACAAATGAGGTTGTGTAGGTGTCACGACAAAAAAACACACAGTCCACGCTGTAATGTGGCCGTGTAGGCAACATGGGAAAAACCTCCCAGTTCCACACTGTAAATGTGGTTGGTGTTAGGAAGGGCATCCAGCTGTAGAAAACCCGCCAGACAGTCCACGCTGTAATGTGGCCGTGTAGGTAACACAGTAAAAACCTCCCAGTTCCACACTGTAAATGTGGTTGGTGTTAAGAAGGGCATCCAGCCGTAGAAAACCCGCCAGACAGTCCTATGCGAACAAGACAACCACTCTTGCCTCAAGTGGGAAAACTCCCGTCCAAACCCATGTAAGCGTGGAATATGGACGTTAAACGATGATGATCACACAAACACACACACACACAAACACACATATATATATATACTCACACACACATACATATTTATATACATATATATATATATATATATATACACTCATAATTATATTCACACACATAGATACACATACAAGGGTCGGCTGAAAAGTTCATAGGCAGACTATGGAGGAGTGATGCTAGAGCTGTGAAATCTTGCATGCATTAATTTCAACTCTTATCAATAACTGCATTGTTTCTTTCCAGAGACTGTTGATAAATAAACCTCATTTGGTCATTCCATGAGAGTATCTTGGTCAGCCTATGGACTTTTCAGCTGACCCTCGTGTATGTATGTGTGTGTGTGTGTGTGTATATATATATATATATATATATATATATATATATATATATATATATATATATATACACACACATACACACATATATATACATATACATACAGATATTATTATACAACTTAGCTCCATTAGTAACTGTGTATTAATTACCCATCACACATTTTATGTTATCATTTGTTTAAATTTTAACTTCTTGTAACAACGCAGCAGAAAATATTTTAAAGCAGAATTTGTTAATTCAAATGTTTATAATATCTTTACTGGTGAATAGGTTGTTTTGAACATTTGCAATAAACTAAAGACTATATTTTTTCATCTGATGTAGCCATATTGTTGTTTTATACTTTTCAAGAATGTCTTGTTAATGTGGTTTCATGTGGTACAGTATGTTATGAGTTAATGTGATACAGTCATAGTGTTGTTTTATACTTTTCAAGAATGTTTTGTTAATGTGGTTTCATGTGGTACAGTATGTTATGAGTTAATGTGATAGTCATAGTGTTGTTTTATACTTTTCAAGAATGTTTTGTTAATGTGGTTTCATGTGGTACAGGATGTTATGATTTAATGTGATACAGTCATAGTGTTGTTTTATACTTTTCAAGAATGTCTTGTTAATGTGGTTTCATGTGGTACAGTATGTTATGAATTAATTCCTGCTGCTATTAATTAAAGCCCACTTAAAGTGCCTTATAATTAGTTAATATGTTCAGTTTTGTCATAGCTTGATGCCCGATGCCCTTCCCAGTCCTATCCAAGTATTTTATCACAAAATCTTAGATATTACAAATGCAACTATCTTTCCAGGTCTTGCTGAAATAGATTCTAATTAATTCCATTTAACCTGATATTTTATTTAAGTACATTTTCATTTCAGACTCTCCTTTATCATTTCTTATCTGAAATTAAACAATCAACCTTTTCTTTTCCAATAAATTCTTAAAAGAAATGTTAACAATTTCCATTATTTTATGCACCATTTCTTCATAGTTGCTGTATTGATTCTTAAAATAAATTTCTCTTGATTAGATTTGAATAATTGTAAATGTAGTTTAGATCTCAAAATTACAGCTGTTTAAACTTATGCAATGATAGCCAGTTACTTGTTATTCATTACTATTATTGTTGTTGTTGTTATTTTAGAACATTTGAATGATTATCATTCTCAGAGTTGTTTTTTCTTTTTAAAGAAAACATTTTTATATTTTAATTAAATTATTCTGTTGCTTCTTTCTTTCTTTCTTCGCTCTTAACTGTCAGTCAGGATTATATTGATTCCTGTATCTGTTTAACCCTTGGCATAGCAACCTGGCCAAAACCTGCCCTCGTTTCTATGTAAAACAAAAAAGACATCCATTTTAAATGGTTCCTATTAAAATTATGTTTCGACATAATTTCATCAAAGAACTGCATGACAAGTTGCTATCTTAGTCATGAAATAATTAATTTTGGTTAATCCTTCCAAATTCTTTATTAATTAATTGAAAGTGTTACTATTTAAATTAAAATCTTTCAATTTTGTATAAGAATTATATCTTGCATTACTTTCTTGGTAATGAAATAATTAATAATAATTTTAGTAAATTACTCCAAATTCTTCACTAATTCATTGAAATTGAGAGTATTTCACTAGAAATATGTTCATAATGTCGTGGGTTTGATACCCGAACTGGGTTGTGTGTTGTGTTCTTGAGCAAAACACTTCATTTTATCTTGTTCCAGTATACTCAGCTGAAAATGAGTACCCTGTGATAGACTGGCGTCCTGTCCAGGAGAGAGTCTTGGACTCTGTTGCTTAACCCTTTAATGTTCAAACCGGCCAAAACCGGCCAGAATTCTCTACCTTTTTCTGTTGAAACTGGCTGTAACTGGTCACTCAAACTGATGTTAAGGTATTGTTCTCAAAATAAATACTTTCAAAATCTCATAGATTCGATATTATGTGAGATAATTATGCGAGGTAAAGCCTTTACCATGAAAATACAATAGTATATATAGAGTAATGTGAATGCCATTGAAACAGGGATAAGCATTGGCCTGATGAGGCTCATGGCAGACTTTAGACTTTTATGGTATAAAGACACTTGCTAAAAGTACCATGCGATGTGATTGAACCAACAAATGTCATGGTTGTGAAGCAAACTACTTAATTACATAGTTAATCACCCATTTCATACATATAGTCTAATTAGAGAATATTTGGCCTGGCAGGCATAAGCTAAATCATTTGAATTCTAACCTTTCTCCTCAATAAATTAGCTTTGTGCCTAAAAATAAATATTCTATTTAATCATATTTATCATGCTTTGTAGGTATGATTTATCTTGTCTCAATACATCTCTTTCAATGCATTATTCCAAGTATTTAACCCTTTCATTACCATATTTCTAATGAAATATGCTTCCTGTGGTTTTTATATAATTTTGAAAATAATCAAGAATTTGGAAGGATTAATAAAATAACTTAGTTGTTATTAAATTGCTCTTTGGAACATAACCCCTTAGCATTCACATTACTCTATATTTACCTTTATATTTTTGCAGTAAAGGCTTTATTTATCTCACATAATATTGAATCTATGAGATTTTGATATTTATTTTGAGAACTATACCGTAACATCAGTATGAGTGGCCAGTTACAGCTGGTTTGAACAGAAAGAGGTGAGAGAATTCTGGCTGGTTATGGCCGGTTTAAATGCTAGAAGGTTAAAAAATCCATACATAAAGTTATGGTGTAATTTTTTTTTTTTAATATAAATGTAAACACTTTAAAACAAACAGCTCAGTATCATAGAACCATGGGCAGTTTCGGTTGGTTTGGTATCAAAAGGATTAAAAAGACTGGCAATGCACAATTGTGACTTCTTAGAATGAAATATTTGACCTTTTGCATCTCTTGCATTTTGATGAGTTTGGCTGCAGTCCAAAATATTTGTTTAGCAGATCTTAAATCAACCAAATATTTTGATTATAGTGAAGTATATCCTCTTGCTACAGTAGGATTTGAGCCATTCTAATAGGTTAAACTGGTAGGACTTATTTCTCCCACTTGTCAAAATATTTATCTCTCGTGTGTGTGTGTGTGTGTGTGTGTGTGTGTGTGTGCATGTGTGCGTGTGTGAGAGAGTGTACAGCTGTGTTAGAATGTTTGTTAGCCACTCAGTAGCTCATCCCCGGCACAATATCTTTCTGTTCTAGTTATGCTAAGATTATAAAGTACGGTTGAGATTGCAAAGTTAATAAGGCAGCCTTCTATTCTTGCCTAATGTTTCAGGTTCCATTGATTTGTATCAGATGGCCTCATTTCTTAACTACACTTAAGATGGGCCTATTTTATATTAGAATATATAACAGATGCTGCAGGCTGGTGAATTGGCAGATCTATTAGAAACAAGATGTGGCTGGCTCGAAACATGTGGCTGGCTCGAAACATGTGGCTGGCTCGAAACATGTGGCTGGTTCATAAGATGGAACTAGTTCACAAGATGTTTACTGGCTTGAAAGATGGGACTGCCTCACAAAATGATCAGATAGAATGCTTTGCAGTATTCTGGCTCTCTGCGCTCTATATTCAAATTATGCTAGGGTCAACTTTACCTTTCATGCCTTTAAGGTCGATAAAAAAACAATATCAGTTTAGTACTGGGGTCGATTCTTTCTCTCTATACATTTTTCTCATTTCCTCTCTATCAGTCTCTCTGGGAGAAGTCAGCTGTACTCAGACCTGGAGAGAGGATTGGCTCTGCCAAGTTTAAAACACCCAAGAAACACTATTATTTTAATATCCAAAAAACTTCCTATGAGATATAACCTCATAGTGTACCATTAAAACCTGCACAGGCTTGAATTATAACAACAAAAAAAAAAAAAACGCAGGAAAAAATAATTCTGAGAAAAGCAGTTTGGTTGCTATGCCTTCAATGGGTATGGAAACCCTCTTAATTAACTCTTAACATCCTGTCAGGGTTTAGTGGAAAATGTTTTAAATCAAATATTTATATTATATTATATTATGTTTATATTAACGTGAAAATTTGTGACACTGTAGTAAAAATGTCAATTCTTAACATCATACAGTTATAGGGCTGTTTTGTACTTTTGAAGGATGTTTTGAATGTCTCTTAACATCTGTACTACATGAAATCCCATTACAGTTTCATGTGGGATAGGATGTTAAGAGCTCAAAAACCCATCTTGTGTGGTACCTTGTTTGATGTCACTATGTAAGAACCACATTAACCCTTTTCCTACCACATTTCTACTACCCATGTTTCATTATATTTTGAAAATAATGAAGTGGTTAGGAATTCTGGCTTTCAGTACCCAGGTGGGCCAAGTTCGACTCGGGTGTGGGAATTCTTTTACTTGCAAGAAAAAAATGGTTGTTAAATGATCATAATGATTTGGAAATAATAAAATATCTTTTTTATTATTAAGCTGATGTTTGGAGGTGTAATTTAACACTATAAAACAAGTCATAAAACTGGGGGTAAATTCAGGTGGTTTGGTATCAAAATGGTTGATTGTTGTATAGGGAAGAAGGTAGGGTGGTGGACGAAATGCTTTGTGATGTATTTAGCTGCATACCTTGATGTTTTTAGTTGAAGTCCCACCAAGGTCAACTTTGCTTTTCCTTGAGGGGTCGATAAAATAAAGTACCAGTGATGCACTGGGTAATTGCTGGCCTTGTGCCTAAAGTAGAAACAATATTACTATATAGTGGTGTTGTAGTAAATATAGTGTAGTAAATATATTGGAACAATAGAAGTTATCCTGCTCTGACTTAATTTCTTCAACTGTTCTTTTGACAAAGGGATTTTACCCCTGAAATATTATTTTAGAATTTAATATAACATTTGCATTGCTGTAGCGTCTAACCCATGCTAGCGTGGAAGATAGACGTTAAACGATGATGATGATGTAGCCCTTGGAGAAAAACACTATTTTATATATCTTTAACTTCTGGATTTAAATCCAACCAAAATTCATGTTGCTTTCTTGTGTTGATAAAGCAAGTACTAAACAAGTACTACTAAGTAGTACTAGGCCAGTGCTCATTCTATTAATGCTACTTTTCTTCACAAATTTGTGACATTCCAATCTGAAAAATTATATCATCATTGCTATGATATTACTACAAATAATTTGACACAGTTTGTATACAAATATACAAGTGTACATAAAATAAATATAGCTGTGTGTGTGGGTGGATGGGGAGTTGTCTCAATGTATGTATGACCTTGTAAATATAAAAGGAAGCGTGTTAAAATGTTCACAACTAGATTGTATAGAATGTTCTACATCAAATTTGACTCTGTTCATCACTGGGCCAGTGTTAATGCATGTTGGCTATTATACATAGGAACAGCTGTAGGGTTGAACATAATTGTATTCTAGAAGGTATTAACTATTGATTTTTACTGTTTATATATATTTAAGATTCTCTATATCAGGTTATTTTATTGGATTAATCTATTTACAGTAGGCAGTGAATTGGCAGAGTCGTTAGAATGTCTGATAGAATGCTTTATAGTATTTGTTCTGACTCTCTGCTCTCTGAGATCAAATCCCGCTGAGGGGGTCAACTTTACCTTTCATCCATTTAAGGTTGATAAAAAAAACTACCAGCAAGTACTGGGGTTGATTCTCACTCTCTCTATCTTTCTCTGGAAAAAATCTGCTGTATTCAGACCTGGAGAATTGATGGGCTTTACCAGGTATAAGAATGCTCTAGAAATACTGTATGACAATATGGCACCCCTACGATTCCATACTATTTACAGTGTTTGTTGTAAAAGATGAGTTTTGTGTGAAATTTTTAGGCTTAGTTGCCTATAATGTTTTACAATCACGAGCATTATTATGCCCCCCTCCCCCCCCAAGTCATTTTAGTGGAGAACTTATAGAAATCAGAAAATGAAGATATCTAAAAGCAGGTTTGTTAATTCAAATGTTTAAAATATACTGGATATATCATTGTGAAAATTTGCAGTTTTAGAATAAAAACTTAAATTTTTAATATGATAGTCATAATACTTTTTTCTATTTTTCAAGACTGTCTCGCTAATTTGGTTTCATGTGGTACAGAATGTTAAAATTTAAATTCTATCATAATCTCTATTGTGAATTATTAATAGATGTCTCTTCAGGATTCCAAGTGATAAAATATATAATCTAGTAATGCTACAATTGTTCTTTCAAGTTAGAGTTAATGGTAGTTATCAAATATAATAATACACCATGTGTTTTGTATATTTATATATATAGTTGTCTGTAACTCTGTAAAATTTGCAATCACACATATACACACTATTTTTTTCCTATCTCAGTCATTTTGAAGTTACTCATATTTAATCCTGTATGCCATTTGTAATATGTACAAGGGTTGGCTGAAAGGTTCATATGCTGACCAAGATACTCTCATGGAATGACCAAATGAAGGTTATTTTTCAACATAGTCCCTAGAAAGAAACAATGGAGTTATTAATAAGAAGAGTTGAAATTAATGCAAGATTTCACAGCCCTAGCATCACTCCTTTGTAATCAGCCTCTCGGCCTCTAAACTTTTCAGTTGACTCTCGTACACCAAGGACTATAAAAACTTGTTACTTATTGAGAAAATAACATTATTTGAAATAACAGGAATAATCTAAAAATTAGTTATTTACTCACTTATTTTGTATTAACATTTTCCTTGACATATTTCTCACGATATACAATACAGAAAGGTTAATTAAAGATTTCGTAGATTTATTAAAATTAATTATTTCAATATTAAGCTAGTGTCATATTTAACAAAAGTTTTTTTTCTTTTTAAATATAAAATTATGTTGGAAGCTTTTGGTTTAAATAGGAACCCTTTAAAATGAATTGGTTTTGTTAGCTAAAACCAGAGCTGGTTGTGATCAAATTTAGCAATTTGATATGTTTAGAGTTTGGTTGTCCTTGGATTTAAACTGCTATAGAAATGATTGTTCTTTAATAGCAAACTTCCTTAATGCAATTAAGTAGCCATTAGGAAGAAGGAAGCTCCCCTTCCCTTAGCTCTTTTGATAAAAAAAAGGACATTTTATTGAACATTTCAGATGCTAATATGCTAATTTCAGTGAAAGTCGCTCATATATATTTGATGTGGAAAATGGACGCTAAAGGGTTTTAAAATATCTGAATATTAAATGAAGCTGGAGTAAATTATGTTAGAATTATTTGTGTGTATGTGCACACACAGACGCACATACAAAGATACACAGTGGTGGTGGTGGTGGTGTAGGGGTATTTATTAGTGTGTGGTGGAGCCGTTAGAGCAAGGTTTTATGGTTATATATTCATTTTAACATTAATCACATAAAAAGAAATGGATACCAATTTTTTTTTTTTTTTTTTTTTTTTTTTTTTTCTTAGAATTAGTTTGACTGATTACAGTATAAGATACCAAACAGAAACATTTGAACAGGTTTGATTTTAATTTGTAGTCATTTAAACTTGAAAGTATTTCATTATGTCTTTAATGTGTTGCTCAACCAGATTTATTTAAATTTCTATTAATTTTTATAACCGGTAGCAATTTACTGTTATTGAACATTCATATTTTCTGTAAAATCTGCATAATATTTTAACCTTTTTGATTCCAAACTGTCTGAAACTGGCCCCCCTAGTTCTATCATACAAAACTGTTTATATTAATGGGATTTAGTTTTAATGTGTCATGGTTTTTATGTCTGCTTTTCTACGATTGCATGGGTTGGACAGCTCCTTTTCAGCACAGCTTGTCTTCACTTGTTGCATTCCCTTTTTTATCTCCTCTGTGAGTTTCAACAATTTGAGATAAGCTCTCATCTCCTTCATCAAAGTTTCCTTCTATTGGGATATCTTGGTACTTCTTCACTCAGTGATTATCATCCATGTGCATTACATGTCTATATCAATGCAGTCTTTTGCACACTATTTCAGAGTCCTCTTAAACCTAGTTTTTCTCTGTTAATTTTATAAAATACCATAAAATACCCTTTGTTAAATTATGAGACACCAGATGAATGATAAATGACACTACCTGTGATTTAAAAATAATCAAGAATTTGAAGGGATTTAGTAATATAACTAACTTTCTCATTGTAAAGTTGGTGTTTGGAGCATAACTTAACAAAGGTTCTTAGCTGAAATTATAATAGGTTTTTAGATAAATATAAACATTTTAAAACATACAATTTTGTGTTGTAAAACTTGGAGTTTTTAGGTGACTTGGTATCAAAAAGGTTAAAATATTGAAAGAAATATAGTTCTGGGGTGTAGTTGGTTCCTCTCCCTTTCCTTTGTTGCTTCATTCTCTTTTTTTCTTTTTCTTCTTTCCCCCTATCAAGAATAACTTTAGATTTCATTGTTAAATAGGAACCCTTTAACCCTTTAGCATTCACATTACCCTATATTTACTATTGTATTTTCACTGTAAATGCTTTACCTCACAATTATCTACGAGATTTTGATGAATAAATAATATCAAAATCTATGAGATTGATATTATTTATTTTGAGAACAACACCTTAACATCAGTATGAGTGGCTGGTTAGGACTGGTTTGAACAGAAAGAGGTGAGAGAATTCTGGCCAGATATGGCCGGTTTAAATGCTAAAGGGTTAAAGTGTGGTTTTGTTTCATAGAACTAGTCAGTTTTGGTTGTCAGTACTGCTACTACTGCTGCTGCTACCAGCACCACCACCACCAGCACCACCACCACCAGCACCACCACCACCACCACCACCACCACCACCACCACCACCACCACCACCACCACCACCAACAACTACTACTATTGTTGCTGCTACTACTATTACTACTAAACTCATCCACTTTGTGTACATCACAGCTTCTTGAAAGTTTGGTATCAAAACAGTTAATTCTCTTCAAGTATCCCTTTATCAACACTTAGGCATTTTTATTTTTCTCTCATAATATTTAGAAATATGTTGCTTTTGGAAAGTATGAGCTATTTCAATTGTCCATTGTTATAGTTTTAAACACACTGCCAGTCTTAGTAAATTTGGTAAGATTGCCACTTCAAATCTTGTCATCAGCTCATTCACATTTCATACCAGATAATGGTTGTAAGGCTAACTGTTGTATATCATTTCAGAAATGTTCAATAGACTTTATGAAAATATGTAATAAACATTTGAAATATTTCTCATAGAACTTTTTTTATACATTGATGCTTGTACATACAAACTCCTCAACTATTCTTGACATAAGAAACTTTTGACAACATATGTTACAAATACCATCTAGATAACGTAATAAATAATTATTTTAGTAAATTCCTCCAAATGCTTTATTAAATAAAATGGTATTTCATTAGAAATATGGTAAGGAAAGAGTTAATGCAAAAAAAATTCGAAGAAATGAAATTCTGAGATTGACTTTTAAAATGTCAGAAATAAGTTGTGTGAATTTCTTTTATAGTTTCTTTTTTTAAATACAATTTAATTTGGTTAAAATTATTAGATTTCATTTTTGACACAAGATCATCATCATCATTACCATCATATCTAGGTCCAATTTTCCATGCTGGCATGGGTTAGGTGGGGCATTTTGAGACAATGTCTTATAGCCAGATGCCCCTCCTGACATAAACCCTTTTCATATGGTGTCCCTATTCTAAGAACTTGAATGTAGTGTGCCTATTCTAAGAACCTGGATGCAGTGTGCCTATTCTAAGAAGCTGGAATCATACATAATCTCTTTGAGAGTTATTTTAATAATTTGTCTGCTCTTAACTAGAACTTTCTATCCAAATGAAAACATACAAATGTTTATTTTTCATTTATTTCTTCACTCGGTCTTATTTACTCAGGCTGGTGGTTTTGATTTCTTTATACATTATCATACTTTCTATATGTCATTGGATTCACTTAATCAATAAACAAATGTGTAACAATCTAAACAAATTAATAATAAAGCTTTTTAGTATTTAGTAGTTTTGTATTTTGTGTAAGACTTGCTTCAGATTAAACTGTTTACATGACAACTGCTTCATCACTGCTTCCGCCACCACCATCACTGCCATTGCCACCACCTCCATTGCTGCCACCACCACCACCACCACCACCACCACCACCACCACCACCACCACCATCATCATCATCATCATCATTATTGCCATAATATTGGTTTTATGTTGGAAAAGAGTCTGTAATATATCTTGGTTCTGTCAACAATTCTCTTTTGTGATTATATTGTGTAATTTTCAAATGTTTCCTTAGTAACTTTAGTATCAGCTACCATTTAACCATGAGCTTGCACTATTTCATTCTCTCGTGGTGGATTGGCAGTATCGGTAATGTCAGATACCATGCTTTGCAGCATATAGTTATGGCCCTTTATGTTGAGATCAAATCTTGCCACGGTTAACTTTGCCTTTCATCCTTATGGGGTCTATAAAATAAAGTACCAGTAATGCACTGGGGAAATTGCTGGCTTTGTGCTAAAAGTAGAATCAATTATTACTACAATTGCCACTTGAATGATTACTTTTTTTTTTTCACTCATTCCAATCTCTATCAAATTATATCTTACATGTCCAACCATTTCCATTTGTCTCAAGCCCAGAGGCTCATCAGGCTGGTGCTTGTTCCAGTTTCTGTGGCAAGAAGGGACTAAGAGTTCAAGACCTGGAGGGCCTCAGGCCAGTGCTTGTCCCAGTTTCTGTGGCTTGAAGCAACTGAAAGTACGAGACTTATCCCTTGGGAAGGCTGCCAGTCCATAACAGGGTTAAACCTCCAGCAATTACTGGTACTTATTTTCAGCTGAGTATACTGGAGCAACATGAAATGAAATATTTTGCTCAAGAACACAACACACAACACAGTCCAGGTATCGAATCCAAGACATGGTTAAGTCCAACACCTCCCTTAGCCCCACATTCAATTTTGCTGTTAAATTAAATTTCAGAACCATCGTTAATCAGCTTTTTTATTTTTTATTTTTTTATCAAACCAATAGTGTAATAATATAGTTCAAAGTTATTGATCTGGAAATGTCTACATCCAATATTGAGATTTCAATATCATAAGCTGTTTAATTGAATATCTTTATAAGCTCTTAACGTCTAATGATTTAGCAGAAAAATATCTAAAAACAGGTTTATTTATGTATGTGTGTGTGTTTATATGTATATATATTATATTACATTCAAAGTAAAGGATGTCATGAATAATACAAAATCAAACATGTCTTGTCTCTAAAAACAGTTCAAGATAGAATTCAGAGTATAAAATCGAGCCTTAATCATAAGAAAGTGAATGAAATATATTTATACACACATAAGCGTGCATTAAGATATATCAAAGCTTAAAACTAGAGACGAATTACATAATTCGTTGAGTATCTTATTAAATTTAATAAAAAAATTAAAACAAAATACCTGATAATACTAGAACTGTTTCATTTGAAGGAAATCATCAGGGTGATGATTTATTTTGAATGAAACAGTTCTAGTTCTGTAGAAATCATTTCTATATATATCTATATATATATATATATATATCATTCCTTTCACTTTGTTTCTGCTATCAGTAAAGAGTGTGTTGTGTTGTTTTCAGGAGCCAAATTGCGCAGTCCAAGAGCAGTCTGGAAGCTGCTGCTGAGGCTGCAGCCAGAGTAAATGCTATGCTTATTGCAAAAGGAAAACTAAAGCCCTCTCAACTTGTGCAGCCAGTTGTGAATACCAAGTCGAAGGTGAGAGAGATGAAATATTTCTAGTTTTACTGTTTTTGTTATATTTATTGAAATCACAAATATTCTTCTTGAACTCTAGTTTCTTTGAAACAGCAAAAAAAAAAGTTTTTGTGAGTTAGTTGACTAGAATTTTAATTTGAGGATCTGTTTTGGCAATGTGCACACTTTGATAACCTACTTGGTAGGGTTTTGACTGAAGTGAAATGAAAATATCTGTTCCCATTTAATTTTCTCTATCTGTAAGGCCATTATTAGGTTAGTATGGATAAAGTATTCATTAAAAAAGGAAGTGTATTGAAGCAAATTGGGGATGAAAGTAACTATCACATTAAATGTATTATTAGACTAGCAGAAGAAAATTTGGAATTTGTGCCAGTTTTAATCTAGGTCAAATGTGTGTGTGTAACGTTGAGCCAATTCCAATGTAGGTCAAATATATGTATAATGTTGAGCTGCAATTTTAATGTAGGTCAAATGTATTATATTGAGCTGCAGTTTTAATGTAGGCCAAATATGTGTGTAATATTGAGCTGCAGTTTTTATGGAGGTCAAGTATGTGTAATATTGAGCTGCAGTTTTTATGGAGGTCAAATATATGTAATGTTGAGCCACAGTTTTGATGTAGGTCAAATATATGCATGATATTGAGCCACAGTTTCTATGTAGGTAAAAAATATATGTAATGTTCAGCAGCAGTTTCAATGTAAGTCAAATATGTATGTAATGTTCTAGAAAGAAAAGTTAACTTAGTATTTCACTAAAAATATCTAGAGACAAGCATAAGAGAAACGTAGTGCAGTGTCTTGTTTTGTCTGAAATAAATCTGTGGAAGATGAATTAGGACTGAAGTCTTTCATATCCTCTCTGTATCTCTGTAGCTCTGTATCAGTAGTAAATCTTTATATAATTTTGTAGTAAGCCCATCTATCTGCTTGCTAGAGAGCTGAACCCAGCACAGTTCCATGTGTTGAGTTGATCCAAGTTATGTGAGGCCTTTATTATTAATATCAAGCTATGCAATACTAGATACCTACTACTGACTGTTAAGTAATGGTATCTGTGTTACATAGTTTTAGCTCCATGCTGTTGAGTCTGTTATTTATATTATTAACCCATGCAACACAAGCTACTTAATACTGTTACATATACACACACACACGTGTATGTATGTATGTATGTATGTATATATATATATATATTATACACAGTTCTGGATTAACCATTAAGCAAAGTAAGCATGAGATTCTGGGCACCAAATATAGAGGGTGGGGGCCTCAATATAACCAAAAGCCATATATGTTTTCGTTTTTTGTGAGACCTTTCTTTTGGTGTGATTTCTTAAAATTATGATCATTATACACCTTATGACTTTATCAGGTTTTAATCCAGCCCTGTTTGTCTGAGAGTTTAGGTCTGTATGTGTGCGTGTGTGTATATATATATATATATCATCATCATCATCATTTTACGTCCGCTTTTCCCTGCTTGCTAGGGTTGGACGGGCCCTATTCAGCACAGCATCTCTCCACTTGTCACTGTCGTTCATATATGTAAATTATGTAAATATATGTATGTATATATATATATGTATGTATATATATATATATATATGTGTGTGTGTGTACACTTAATATACACTTCAAATGAGTTGGCTCCTTGAATTACAGATACAACTCATTTTTGCCATCTGAGTGGACTAGAACTATGTGAATTAATGTCTTGCTCAAAGACACAATGTAACACCAAGTCTGGGTATTGAACTTTCAACCTTTCACTATATCTCTCTCTCTTTCTGTCTCTCTCTCTATCTCTCTCTCTATATATATATATATGTATATATATATATATATATAATGTATATATTTCGAAGGCACTGAAATATATATAATAAAGCATATATTTTGATTATGTTAATATTTTGATTATTTGTTAATATTTTGAATAATATTAAAACTCCAGGAAAATTTCCTTTTTGAGTGCTTTTAATCTATTGTAAAACTATTCATTGAGTAATCAAAGAACCATATTAATCTTTGGTCATATCTATCTATATATATCTATATAGCTATATATATATATATATATATGGCAGTGAGGGTTGAGAGAAGCTAAGCATGAGGTGAGCTGGAAGGAACAAATAATTCTGATAAAACTTGTAAAACAGTGAACACTTTTGTATTTTCTGTTTTATTGTTTGTGAGGATAGTGATGTAGGCAGGGGTGTGTATGTGAGTTAGTGTTAGGATATAAATATAATTATTAAAAATTTATATAAATATATGACGGCGATGAATTTGTTTTGTGAGGTTTTTGATATGAAATCGTGTGTCCAACCAAATATTGTTACACTTGGGGAGGGTCATATTGTTGTAATAATATTGCCAGAATTAATAACAGAACACATTTCTCTGTTTGGTTGGTTTTCGCTTCTGTATCTTTTATATCAGTTAATTCATTCGGTCCTCAATGTTTACCATTGACTGACCAAAGGTAAAAAATACAGATATAATATAGATATAAAGACATATATATAGTCTAACAAAGTTCTTTCGTTGCACATCTGCAACATCGTCAGTGGTGCTATTATGTTCCTCCTGTTGTATTGTATATTTATGCCATCTTTATTTAATCTGTTTATTTATTTAACTGAATGAATTAACTGATATAAAAGATACTGAAGCGAAAACCAACCAAAAAGTGAGTGTGTTCTGTTATTAATTCTGGCAATATTATTACAACAATATGACCCTCTCCAAGTATAACAATATATAAATATATATAAGTAATATATGTATATAATATATATATGTATATAATATATATATGTATATAATAATATATGTATATAATATATATATGTAATATTTATATAATATAAGTATACTATATATAGTCAATCATTTGTGAAGACTGACCAAAGTCTACATCCGCCTATGGTGTTATTCTGATAAAGCCACTTGCTCTAATCAGCTGCTTAAGTGTGTTGACTTCAAGTGCAGATTTTAGGAGTGTTTTGACATGCAATAGTTCTCTACTTTTCTGTTTACAACTACAGCACTTCCTTCATCTCAATCAAATACAACCACTCTTTGCTTCTCTATATTTTTTTTTACCCCAAGTACAATATTCCTGAGAATTTGATCTGTTAACTCTTAATATCCTGTAATGATTTAGCAGAAAATGTCTAAAGACAGGGTCCTTCAATTCAAATGGTATCTTTATTAGTGGACATATTGTGAAAATTTACAGTATTAACTCTTAATGTCCTGTAATGATTTAACAGAAATATTTATATTATCTTTCAGCCCCCTCCCTCCATATAGTGATCTAGTACTATAACAACAAAGCACCAGATTTGTTGTTTCAAGTTTCTATATTATCTATATATCTAAAACAGAGAATGTCTGTCCGATCACTAAAACTCGAGAACCACCCAACCGATTGTTTTCAAACTTTACACATGTAATACTTATGGTCCTGTGAGTGTTTTGAGCAAAAAAAAATTTAAATTTTCAATGTTTTAGGGACCGCATTAGGCAATTTAGCGATCTCTCTCTATAACTCTTTCTCTTTTTAGATAGATACATAGATATAACGTTGTGCCCTTATAATATGTCTGTATGCCTTGCTGTCTGCATTACGACATTATGACGTAGCTGTCTGTGTGTATATATGTATATATAGTGTGTGTGTGTGTGTATATATATATATATAGTGTGTGTGTGTGTGTGTATATATATATATATATACACGTTTTTTTTACTTCTGTGTTCACAGATTGATTTTTTTTAGTTTCAGAAGATCCTGTTAAGGGTGAAAGCAGCGATTCTTTGCTTAAACTTTAATCTGTTATTTTAATATCATCATCATCATCGTTTAACGTCCATCTTCCACGCTTGCATATATAATTATATATTCGTGTACAGATATTTTTGCATACACAATAACAAAATATAAACAAACGTATTTATTTCACGGGGCTCAATAAGGAGAAATATATGTCAAATATATAAGAACCCTAGAGCAAATCCCGAGCAACGCCGGACCATTCTGTTAGTCTTTACTAATTCGACAGATCATTGTGAAAATTTGCCTCCACAATAAAATGGTGGGGTTCTTCAATTTTTTTTTTGTTTTCTCTTATGTATGTAGTGACTAAAAGTAAAGCTTAATCAAAACTTAATGATAAAAATTATTTCAAAGGCTGTATAACAATTATTTTGTTTTTGTCATTGCGGTAAAAAATTAGTTAGTACAATGTTGAGCTGAAAATAACAGCTAATTTGAATGTTCCATAAATAATCACTTTTAGGATTGGCGAGGATGAATTTGTTTATAAATGTGTTTAGTTGCTGTCTTTTAACTGTTTATTTGGTTTGTCACTTCAGTAAACAAAAAAAACAAAAAAAGTTCTTTGTTTAGTCAATGATTTGTTATTAGAAAACACCGTTCCCCCTATCATACCCGAGGTATTATTAGATTCAGTATTCACTTTGTTATAAACACATCCAACTCTTCATTCCTCCCCAGCTTCCATTTTGTTTATATGTAATTACGTGATGCAATTTGCACCACTTAACAGAATCGATTTAGTGTTCGTATAGAATTCTATTGGGGGTTATTCCTGAAGCTTGGTAAAGAATTATTAAATATAGAAATATTATCACAGGAGTTCTTCTCTTGCTAATACATGAATACATAATGAAATTTGTTGGCAGTTGAGAAGATAATTATTTCTTACTTGCGTCATCTCTCTCTCTCTCAAGCCACATCCTTTTGAAGTGGTTAGCTGATATGGTTGATCAGCTGTATGGCCATCTGCATCTTTGACTCTCTAGGGGAGATATTACAGCTATTACAGCCTACGTAGCAGCTAACAGAAGTATCTTAAGATTGCATTCTCCACACTTGAATAATAACCCCCTCCCCCCCATCTCTTTGAATCTTTATTTTAGCCAATCAATAAATAAATAGTTCACTAGATTTGATCTCATCTGATACTTAACTTCATATTGTACATTATTAACTCTACAACTGATGCTTTTGTTGTTTAGAAAATAGAATTATTTTACTTCAGGGGATAAATTGAAAGAAAAAAAACCCCATTAATTTAGATTCATTTTTATAACTCCAACTTTGAGATTTCCTGTAGCTTAAAAATTCAGTCATAATGAAAGCAAATGTTTCCTGTTGCCCTTGGGTTAATAATAAAAAATGTATTCCTCGCTGGTACCCTTAGGAAACAAAAGTATCCTAATTCTATATTTCCCCTCTCTATAACTTAAAGCTCCACACCTAATCAAGAAGTCTTTTCATGATACAATTTCACTGGCTTTATAATTTACAGTGTAATTAATTACACTGGGTACATTATATTAGAACTATGATGGTAACGGAGGAAATATATCCCATATATACTGGAATATAAGCCGACTCCCTAATTGTATAGTGATATTAATGTTAGTCAGCCAAGGAAAATACCTTAACTGTTCAAGTTTTACTAAATATGCTGCTCAGACAATGGTCATGTTTTCTTTTTTCTATTAAGTTTTATGTCTGTGAAACAGGCAAAAATTCAAATCCCGTTTATAAGCTGAGGTAGCTAATCAGCACATTGTTTAAATGGTTTTGAAATTCTTATGAGTGGAAGAATATATTTATGAAGTTTTAATATTTTGTTATTTAAAATGTTATTTGTTATTTAATATTTTGTTATTTAAGTGTCATTTAGAGAATATCTTTAATTTCACAACTCCATTACGTAATAATTATTTTTACCAATTTCCGACTGTTTTGAAAGCCATATTCATTCAAAACACAAAAAAAAACAATAGGAAAAACTAATTTCACATTGGAAGTGAAACCAATGTAATATTTATCTCCAAAGTAACTATATTTTAGCACCTCATTTATATAGAATTAGTAAGTCAGTGAAAATCAGCAAAATATTGTTATTCAATCTAATCTAACTTATTTTACCATCAATTTAAAAAAAGATTCTCTGCAGTAATGTCTTTGCCATCGCTCAGATTGGAGTGTAGTGTCTTTCCCTCTCTCTTTCTTTTGCTGCTTATTCCTCCTCTTTTCTTTTATTTTTTTTCCTTTTAATAGTGTGTTATGTTTGTCATTAGATACTGCTCAATAATATTTGTATAATGTCAATGGGTTTTTTATGATATGATATTGTGAGATTTTATATGTTGATTATGTTTATCTGTGTTTAGTTTGTTAAATTAATGTATTTCAAATCATGAATCTATTTTCAGCTTATATACTAGTATATAATAGCAATTGAAAGAAAACCTATATTTCATATTATTTTAGATAAGATTAGGATAAAATTATACTGAAATTAGGATATAGAACTTGTCCACGTCACTTATGATCTAGTAGTTTTATATCATCTGTTGTTAATTTATGTGTATCTCTTGGAGATATGAATAAACATACGTATATGTATGCTGTATGCAAACACAGACGTATACCCGTCCACATTTAACTATATGTAAATGTCATAGCTATCTGGCAATTTTATCTTATGTCAAGTACTTTTCTTGCTTCTAGACTTACATAGATTAGATTAAATTTCACTAGTTTAGTTGATAAAAAGGTGCAGCAGTAAAAGTGTGTTGTTGCTTTTTGTTGGTTTTTCAACTAAGCTTTATTTATTTATCGGTTTTTATTATTTTTATTTTTTATTAGTGTTTGATTGAAAGGATGGCAATTATTGTCACAAAGTGTATATAGTGTGTTAGAGTAGTTGTGGAGTGTATATAATGTGTGTGAGCAGTTGTGGAGTACATATAGAATGTTAGGGTTGTCATGGAGTGTATATAGTGTGAGAGTAGTTGTGAAGTGTATATATAGTGTTATGTGGAGTGTATATAGACTGTTAGGATTGACATGGAGTGTATATAGAATGATAGGGTTGTCTTGGAGTGTGTATGTATGTATATATAGTATATAGTGTTAGGGTAGTTGTTAAATCTTTAGTAAAAAAAAAAAATAAAATAAAAAAAAGCCTGTTTAATTTATGTAGTAAATAAAAACATATATTTCAGATGTTTCCTGCTTGTTTCTTATACATCTGACAAGTTTAAATTAATGTTTTGATTAATACTGGAGGAGGAAATTGAATGCTTTTTATTTATAAATAAACATTTGTATGGTATGTGCTGGAAGCCTTTATTCATTCATAAACTACATCCTCACTCAGAAATATTTCAGTTTAACTGGTAAACTTTAGAATACATGAGACTAATATGATTTCTGCCAGTTGTGATTGGTAGATATTATCATTAATGGAAAGACCAATGGAATCATTGTTTATATTGTTTCCTTGGTTTCAATTTGACAAGTTCCTCTCCACTTGGTAAGTGAATGAGGCTGGAATCTTGTTGATCAATCTCCAATTGATCGAATATGATTGACACACAGTCTCTTTGAAAGTAGAGTGAAACAATTTAAGGAAATATTATTTCAATACTGGACATAGCATTATCTAACGTTCCTTTGAAAATAGAGTGAGGGGATTTGAGTTTTAGTCTGTTGTCTCTGGCTGAGAGTATCTAAAATCGGCCCCTATTTGGAGTTATGGAATCTCCACCAAATCTCTTTCCTTGACTTTGAAATACTAGCTTAGTTTTTGGCCTGTGTTGCTTTTATAATGGCATTAGGTCTATCACATAAAAGGGTGCATTTATTATGGCACCAACACCACCACATAAAACGATGAACTGGGTGCTTTTATCATGGCGCCAATACTACCACTCTGGTAACTAGATGCATTTAAGGTAGCACCAACACTACCGTCTTAAAGGGTGAACTGGGTACATTTATCATGGCGCCAAAACTACCACTTTAAAAAGGTGAACTGGATACATTTATTGGTGAACCAACACTACCACATAAAAGGGTGAACTGGGTGTGTTTAGTATGAAACCAATACTACAATTTTAGAAAGTGTACTGGGTGTACACACACATGTGTGTGATTAGTCTTGCTGTGAAGAGCAGTTTCATTAATCCACAACTGAACTTTTAGTTTTAACCCATGAGTAACCTTCACAGCAAGTGTAAGTTCACTTTCATCTAGTAGCTATAAAGATATATTGTGACATTGTATGTACCAAAACAGAGCATGGCTAATAACTGTGTATCTGTGTTGTAATGACTGATTCTAGATATCTTTAGATATGTTATGTAAACTGCATCCAGTGGCAAGCTTCCAGTTTGGCAATTCAGGAGCTGTGGGGAATGTGGAGTTACCCCTTAGTTGTTATCACTCCCAGGTCTGCTCTGGCCTGGAGTAGTAGACCTGTTAGGGCCACATTTATGGGTTAAATAATTACCTTATTCGAGTGGTGCCGGTAAGGTATTATCAGCCATTGAAAAGAAAAAAAAAATGTTATTTTTGAATTTGTTGTAGTAGTAGTAGTACTGTTAGTACTACTAGTACTGATTTTAGTTATCTTAGGTTGTGGTAGCACATGACTTAGTGGTTAGAGAGTTGGATTCACAACAGTGAGGTTGTGAGTTTAATTCCTAGACCAGGCGATGTGTTGCTCCTTCTGCCAGGAGTTATGACCAGTAGATAACATTAGCAATTGGAAAGACCAATGAAAATATTGTTTCCTTGGTCTAATTTGACGAGTTCAACCTCACTCGGTAACTAAATGATGTCTGGGATCTTGTTGATTTGTTTTTAAAAAAAAAATGTTATGTAATACAATGTCTGAATATGTAGTAGTGGTGTAACTATTACTATTACTGCCACCACTGAATTATTGAAGCTGTGAAATAGTGTTATTTTTCCTTTCCTTTTCCATCTTGAATTAGCCAACTGGTGTTTAAATATTTGAACATGTGTAATAAGAGAAGAAATATGTAGTAAAATATATAATTAGTTTATGGGGCTAATTTGACTAATTAATCAATGTTGGATTGTTATAATAGAAAAATATGATGCTAGTTTTCAGTGTTCTCTTTTATATTTGCAACCATTCACACTCAATGGAACGTGGGACAGTAGGTAAGCGAAACACAGATCCCTGGCCTGTTTGGGAGATCACTGGTTCTGCTTCAGTATGAACTTGGTCTATATAGACCCATCCAACCTTTGCTAGTAGGGAACCTGGACGTTATATCCACACACACACACACACACACACACACACACATCATCATCATCGTTTTACGTCCGTTCTTCCAGCATGGGTTAGACGGATTGTCCTGTTGTGGGCAGTGTCCGGTCGGCAAGACCTTGTCTTGCTCATACGGGAACTGATTCTGGCTTGATTTCTACATACAGCTGAATGCCCTTCCTAACACCAACCTCATTTACAGCGAGTGGTGGGTGCTTTTTTGCCGTGGCATCTCCACGACCACTTTGCAGTGGAATGATAGGGACCCCAGTCCCTATAATCTCATTTCTACAGATGAGTTAACTGGAGCAATGTGAAATAAAGTGTCTTGTTCAAGGAAACACCACAATACAACACCCGGTCCGAGAATTGAACTCGCAACCTTTCGATTGCAAGCCTAATACTCTAACCGCTAAGCCATGCGCCTTCATGTGTGTGTATATATATATATATATATATATATATATATATATATATAAAATGGCTAAGTGGTGAGCCATGTTATCTTGGAGTTTCACCTGTACACTTGCTGGATCACCAGGGTAACAAGGCTCACCATTTAGCCATAATAAATTGATATTTGCGCCTTGTTTTGATATTGAGTTCTCATTCTCCCATCTGTCAATAATATATATATATATATATATATATATATATATATCTACCTAACTCGTCCCTTGGACTGAGTGCTCGACCACTACGGATATTACCTTCCAGTGTTCCACCACTATATATATATATATATATATATATATAGTGGTGGAACACTATACTCGGGATCCCGAGCTGAAGATCCACTAAGGTGAAACAATTGTTCTCGGTATGGTGAACTAACTGTTGTGTAACCACTTCTATATATATATAATCAGGTTACCATCTGTGTTCATCCATGCTGGCATTTATAAACTTAACCACTAATATATATATATATATATATATATATATATATATATATATATATATAATATTTTCCTGATTGCTTTTATAAACCCACCATTCTAGACATGGCTTTAATGTTCTTACCAAAGTCACTGTTCCAATGAAATTCTCTCAATTATCCTACCAGCTGTCAGTGTTCTCACTATAGTTGTCATTAGCAATGGAGCGTACATCCTTACTAAATTCTCATGCTATGGAATTGTTATCCTGGGTCCCAGCTTTCATATATTTCCTCTTTCACCTTTTGCTCTTGCACTCGATCATGGCATCCTCTTCCTTCATAAAAATCTGGAATTGTTTTATTTTGCTAGATAGTCGCCCCCCCCCCCCCCCCCAACAAAAACAACAAAAAAACGAAGCAACAACAAAAATAAACCATTAAAAAAAAAAACTCATCCGCTTTTCACTTTTTTGATACCAACAACCAGCCAGGATTTGTGATAACAATACTCCTTGTTTTAAAATGTTTATCTTTATATTAAAACCTTTCATCATAATTATATTGTAGGAATTTGAAAGTAATATTCTAAATATCAGCTTCCAAGATCCAAGTCCTTCTCACTCTTGTTGGAGGAACCCCTCCCTGGTTGATCCCCACCATTTCCTATCTCAGGTGATATTGGGCCATGTGGGGCTGAGGTGTCAGATCGTTGTGCCATCTAGCCATTGGCCACCCTCAGTTTTTCTTCAGTCTTGGTGTTCATTCTGTCACTCTAATAGTCCACCTGTTGTCTCTAAAACGTGAGACATGGCCAACCCATCTATATTTGCCCATCTTGAAGGTCTCGATTTATGTCCTTCACCCAATATCAGCTTACTAATGAAAAATTGAGTTGTTCTTGGCCCACTTATTCCTCAGAGGGTCATGGGGGAAGAGTTCTCA
>OZ024751.1:42498916-42536416 GCA_964016885.1 Eledone cirrhosa
ATTAAATTTTTACTTCAATGTATTTGCTTCTATAAATATATTATGTTTATTATGATGCTTGTTAAATAGGTTCTGTTTGCCACTGACTTAATTAAAACAAACTCACTAGTGTTAATGAAACGGGATATTTTCTCTCATGTATGATATATATACTTTTTATATTACATTTGCTGATTTCAGTAAAAGAATACATACAGAAATTCTATGAATTTCAGTTTGTTGCCAGAACTTTCTGCACTCGTCTTTCACCTCTCGAACAACTATTCCCTCTTAGAGGGGGGAAATGTTGGCAAAATCTCGACTAAGGCATCTATTTTAGTTATCTTGTTAAAAATGGCTTCTCTGTAGGCTGCTTATCTTTTGATGTTGTTGCTATTCATGTCTTTTTCAATCCTTGTACTAGCACTTCATTCTTGTTTTACTAAGAATACTTACAATTGCTCTCGATTAATTGGCTCTATTCTCTCTCTCTCTACCTCTCTCTTGTTCAAAAGATTTGCCTTAATTGTAAAATACAATCTGATTTAGTAGCCAACATTTACGACAACCTGATAATCTTATATTATCAGAACTGAAACGTGTATCTCTAGCAGTCGACTGATGAGATGAGACTGTCTGTATTCACCCATATTTTTTATTTAATCTTGTATTATACTGATATCTATTTTGTGTGAGAAAATTATTTTGGGATCGAGTATTTGCTACTATTTGGAACATATCAAGATAATTTCTCTCTGGTTACTTTTTTTTATTGGTTTCATTCCCCAGACTACTGCCATGCTGGGGCACTGCCTTCTCCCCAAATTAATTAATTAAACAGTATATTCCAATAGAAATACTGAAGCGGACTTGTTAAAGGATATTTTGATATTCCACAAAAGTTGTGTTTGTGTTTGTGTAGGGGCTGCAGCTAAATCTGTCTGAGCTATACTGACCTAGCTTAAAAGGTTATATTAATATTCTACAAAGGTTCAGTATGTGTTTGTGTAGGGCTGCAGCTAAATCTGTCTGAAATATATTGACCAAGCTTTAACTTAGTTATACATTTTCTGTCTCATTGATCATGGGATGGACCTGACTAGCCATTTTCTCTTTGTGATATTTACAAATAAAAGAAAACCATTGACATTATGATGTACTGAAGCAGAACTAAATGTAGATATCACTACTGCCATCAACAGCAGCACCATCACCACTTGTCACCTCCACTATTACTACCACCACCACTACAGGCAGCAGCTCCAGCACCACATCACCACCACCACTAGCACTTCTTCCACCACTTACACTCCACCACTACCATCACCATCACTTCATGATGATGATGATATTCCAAGAATAAATATATTTTCAGAACAAATACAATTTTGAAGAGGGACTTCATCTTAACAATTGTAGTTTTGAATTGCTTTAGCATTGATATTAATATTAATTACTAGATTAGGTTTATATAAGAAATTATCTATTAGTAGTATTTATGAATTTTAGAAAGCTTATAGAAATGGACTTGATACTCTTTCATGTAGTTTTAAAGTCTGCGATATATAGAGAACATTTTGAGGAATGTTTAATTGACTTCAAATTAATTACTGCCTGTTTCTCTAAAATAATTGCAAACGGTTTTAGATGATGGTCTGTGAAAATAATTATATAGAGAAAGCAATTATTTAGGTTAAATTGCCCCATTAGTTTTATAATATTGTATTCATCTTATAAATGTTTGGTATTACCATTAAATTAAGTGGGGGTAATTATTTTCTTGGAATTCAAAATTTCTGAACCTGTAATTATTTTGTAATGTTCTAGACGAGTCATAGGTTGGATTTTAAAATTGATATTGTTTTTTAAAATATTTTTATAGGCTAATCTTTAACCCTTTAGTTACCAATCCGGTCAAAACCAGCTCATGTGTGCTGAGTTTTCAAGCATGTCTTCCAGCAAGCCCTGTCAAGAGCAACCATTTCCAATTGATCTGGGAGGATCCCTAAGTGAAAGCAGCTGAGCTCATGGATGTTAGGCAATCATCTTGCTCTGGGTCTCCTGCTGGTTGGTTTTGCCCGTAAGACCTGTCCAGTGATTCTTTCCTGAGACATTCTAACTACATGTCCGTAACATGAGAGCCGTGATCTCTCAATTTTCAAAAAGAGAGACAAGAGAGTTTGCTCCAATTATAGAGGGATCTCCTTGTTATGCCACCTCGGTAAAGTTTACACTAAGTGTCTGAGAGATGTAGGGATATTGTCAAGTCCAAGTTAGCTGTCAAACTGGTTTTCGCCCCTGGACGCAGCATATCGACCAAATATTCTTTTTAAGTTTTCATTAAAAATACCACCTCAGTATTTAAATAATTAATAATTTTAGTAAAGCATTCAAAATTCAACATCAATTAATTGTAATACTGTGAATATCATTACAAATGTCGTGATGAAAGAGTTCAGTTGTAAAGCATTTGTATTCTCTGGAGACCAGAATATATCATCATTACCATCATCATTGATTTTATGTCAGTTTTCCCACTCTTGCATGGGTTGGACGGGTCCTTTTCAACACAGCATCTCTCCACATGTCGTGTTCCTTCATATATCCTAATGAAAAATTGAAATGAGTGAGGCTAGAATTGACTAAAAAATAAATAACTGACTTGACCATGTAAAAACATATATAGACTCCTCTTAAATCATTACCGTCATCAAAATCATCATTTTATGTCCGCTTTCTATGCTAGCATGTATTGGTCAGATTATGGTCTGAGTCATGTAATGAAAAAAGAAAAGAAAAGCATATGTGGTAGTGTTGATGATGATAGAATAAATTAATAATTTTGTTGTCCTTGTCAGTTATAATTCTCTCAAAGAGTATGAAGCTTTAGTAGTGTTCATTCAAGGGTATTCAACTCTTCTTCTTCTTCACCTACTTATTCCTGAGGGGGTTGTTGGGGCAATGTTGTCAAACACGCCTTCCAGAGGGTCCTGTCAGAAGCAACTGTCTTCAGTTGATCTAATTTGAAAATATATGATGGAAAATAAATTATGACAACCTTTTAATATTTGATTATAATCTTTTTTTTTTTCTTTTTCACAGCCTGCACAAGAACATAGTGGAATAAATGTAAGTTGACTTTTTCTAGTTTCATCGTTCTCATAATCATCGTCATCATCATCATCATCATCATCGTCGTCAAATGTCCTTTTCCATGCTGGTATGGGTTGGATGAGTTGTCACTGTCCAAAACCAAATAGATCGGACAGACTTCATCTTGCTTGTATGTTTCATATTTAGCATGGATTATATGGGGCTGGATAGAACACCAACCACCTTACAGATTGTACTGGGTGCATTTTACTGTGGCACCAGCACTATCATTTTACAGAGTGTAGTGGGTGCATTTTCTCATGGCACCAGCACTAGAGAGATTATCAGATGTTCATCCAGATCCCAAGATTCTTCTCTCAAACTCTATATTGTCTCTGTTTGACCCCCCCCCCCCCCCCCTTCTCTCACCATGTTTACTTTTACTTATATTATCACAGTGCTTGTATTGATGGACTGGTCTTGTGTATTGTGGTATGTCACCACTCAGTTTGGTGCAGTGTCATCTACTTAACATTCTTTCTAAAGTCAGTCTCAAGCCTTGCAGGTTTATTAGTCCAGTGCTTATCCCGGTTTACTTGGTGTTATAGTATCTTTACTTCTGGACAGATTATTGTGAACATTTCCAGTAGTAAAGGCATTCCTTTTTCATGTGATCTAGTCATAGTGCTGTTTTATACTTTTGAAGAATGTCTTGCTAATGTGGTTTCATGTGGTACAGGACATTGAGTTAAATCAATTAAATTTCCCCTTCTAAATTGCTCAGTTATAAAACATACAAGAATAAAAAGAAGTTTCATTGATTATCACCAGACCTTTAAATGATAACATCCTCCATTAAACACACAACTATCCACATGTTTTGATGGATTGTATGTCTGTATATTAACTCTTTTGATATCATATTTCTAAAGAAATTAACTGCCTTTCAGCTAACTTTGAAAATAGCTTTAAAAAATGTTGAAGGATTTAATAAAATAGTGAACATTTTTACATCATTAAGCTATTGTTTGGAACAACAAAAGAATATGACATAAAACTATGATGGAGGGAGGTTTTAGTAGAACTATCTAAAAGTCTGAAGTCTGTTTTGAGCCTGCAGGCTCATTGGGCCAGTGCTTATCTTGGTTTCTGTGACATTAAACGACTGAGAGTATAAGACTTCACCCTCCCTTGGACAGGACGCCAGTCCATCGCAGGGCTAAATAAATCCCCAGCTATTGCTGGTACTCATTTTCAGCTTAGTGTACTGGAGCAACGTGAAATGAAGTGTTTTGCACAAGAATATAACACACAACCCAGTTCAGTAATTGAGCCCACAATATTATGATTGTAAGTTCAACACCCTATCCACTAGGCCACACACCTCCACTATAAACACCTTATAATGGGTATTTCTGTATTATAGAACCAAGGCTGGTTTCAAACATTGCTATCCGGTAGGTTAACAGAGTTCTCTCTAGAATGAAAATATTGATATCACCATTTCAACCTTCATTTGTATCTCCACTACCTCTCTATTCTTTACTCTCTCTTTCTTTCTCTCATTAACCCTTTCATTACCATATTTCTAAGGAAAGACTTCTTATGATTTTCAAATCCTTTTGAAAATAATCAAAAATCTGGAGGGATTTAGTAAAATAACTAACGTTCTCATTATTAAGTTGGTGTTTAGAACATAACTTAAAGCGTTCTTCCGTAAAATTATAACGGCATGTTTGAATTTAATCATGAACACTTTAGAACGAGCTGTTTTTCATCGTATAATCAGGGGCAGGTTGGTATTGAAAGAGTTAAATATTCTTTTTTAATTCTGTTAAAGATTCCACAATTATTTCTATTCACTACATTAGAGAAATTTATTTTGAAAAAAGCTGTGTAAACAATTTTGAAATCTGAAATCTTAATTTCTAAAAAAAAAAAAAACGTTCCTCGTATGACCCCCCCTCCCCCCCTCTCCCCCCCTCTCCCCCAAAAGAAAAAGATTAATTTTTTTTCTGGTGGTAAGATTTTTCTGCAAATTTAAGAGATTTACAAGGAATTTGTTAAAGCAACTGGCTTTCCAGTTGAACGCTCATCCTACTTCTTATCCATTCAGCTAGGCAGGTGATGTCTTGTTAATTTATGTAAATGAATTAAAAGATCTGCTCTTCTCATCATCTTCGTTTAACGTCCATCTTCCACGCTAGCATGGGTTATATAATATATAATTGTTTCTACTTTTGGCACAAGGCCAGCAATCATCCCAGTGTATTACTGGTACTTTATTTTATTGACCCCGTAAGGATGAAAGGCAAAGTTAACCTCGGTGGGATTTGAACTCAGACCATTAAGGGCCGTAACTCTATGCGTCAAAGCATGGCGTCAGACCCTCTACCAATACTGCCAATCCACTGCCCTTATATAATATATAATGAAAGGAGCTAATGACAGGCAGTCTGGCCAACTTTGATCTGCCTACTTGTATGTAATATAATTAACTTTTGATTTAGGTACTAGGTCAAACAATTAAATCAACCCCCGTATATTACTGGTGCTTTATTTTATCAACTGCTGTAAGGATGAAAGGGGGATTTGAACTCGGAACATAAAGGGATGTAAATCTATGCTGCAAAACATTGTCAGGCGCTCTAACAATACTGCCAATCAACCTTCTTTAGAATATGATTTGAGTGATGTTCTGCTATTTCCAGCCTGTTAAGTGACCGCATAGAAGCTCACGTGTTGCTGACGATACTATTTTGTAATGAATATCAGAAATGGTATTGATGTACGGTTATTGATTAGCTTGAAATTGTATAAAATTTCAAACCAATGCATCTTAATATTTTATACGGATTAAATGTGAATGGAGGTAGCAGAAACAGCAGGATGCCAGACTAAATACCATCCATATCACCTCATACCATCCACCACCTTTACCTTTCAATCTCTCCTCAGGTCAATAACATAAGTACTAGTAATATACAAAGGTCAACTTGGTTATTTATATCCAGCCCTCACCACCACTGCTACCACCCCTTAAAAGCAGTGGCCTTATAACATTATAGGAGGTTAATTGGCAGAGTTGTGAGAACATGAGATAAAATACTTTGCTGTATTTAATGTGGTTTTCTGCTCTCTGAGTTCAAATCTTGCGGAGGTCACCTTTGCCTTTCATCCTTTTGCGGTTGATAAAAAAATAACAAAAAAAAAAAGAAAACACACTACCAGTCTTAGTATTGGAACTGATTCTTCCTCTAATATCCTTTTCTCACTTCCCTTCCATCACCTTCTCTCTTTCAAACTCTCTTTCTCTATCTCTCTCCCGTTCTCTCTCTTTCTCTCTCCTTGGGTGCTATAGCAGGTTTAAATACCCGAGACCTGCTGCATGTAATGACAGCCCCCCCCCCCCCATGACTCCAAGAGTTATGGGTCCATACATACATATATATACACAGTATAAAACTTTAAAGGGACATCCATAATTATCCGTTAAAAAAAAGTCTCAAGTATTAAAAATGTTTATTATATTAGCTAAGAGTTCTAATTAAGTTTAGCTGGGTTCTGTACCAGTGCAACAAGATGTGTTATATACCAGACCAGACGTTATTTGTAGCAGCTGTAGAAAAGATTATATTGCCTCACAGGAATGTAAAAAAACACTTTTTGAATAACTCCTCTCTCTCCTTTTTTTCCCTTTCTTTCTCTCTCTCTCTCTCTCCTCCCTTTCTCTCTCTCTCATTGTATGCCAATTCAGTTTTAACCATATTTGTTTTCTTTCCTTCTTACTCTCACCACCAAACATTAACACGTGTACACATACGTTAACTTTTAACCTCCTGAACCACATGAAACCACATTAGCAAGACATTCTTCAAAAGTATAAATCCGCACTGACTGCAACACATGTAAAAGGAAAGCCTTTACTCTAATACTGCAAATTTTCACAATATTTCCACTTAGTAAAGATACTATAAACATTTGAATTAACAAGTCAATTATTTTAAAATATATTTTCTGTTAAATTGTTACAGGATGTTAAGAGTTAAACATGTAAACTTCTAATAATAGAAAATTTAAGTTGAGATTTTTAGATAATTTGCTATGACACTTAACCCTTTAAACAGCAACCTGCTTAGAACTGACTCTATTAAAGATGTTCTTTGCTAAATAATTACAAGGTGTTAAGACATAAACAGTATAGCCACTGTAGAGAGAGCGAGAGATAAGATAAGAGAGAAAGACAACAAATATGAATAAGATATGTATAGTTTCTGGTTCCTCATTAGCTATTGAGGTTTAGAAATATTAAGGGCTCAAACACAATGTCATGAGTTTGATTCCCAGTACTGGGTTGTGGGTTGTGTGTTGTGTTTTTGAGCAAAACACTTCGTTTCACATTGCACCAGTATATTCAGCCAAAAATAAGTAGCTGATGCAGTAGCTGGGAGTTTACAGGATGGACTGGGTGCTTTTGTTATTGTGGTACTGGATCAGCATCTTGTGTGCCTGCATAAATGTTTCAATTTCTATTTTAGATTGGTCCAATATCAAATCCCGGCAGTTTGATAGTTGCAGCAGTAGTTATCAATGATGTTCCTACTCACTGTCGAAATATGCTTACAAAGGGGACAGCACAAGAAGAGGTACACTAAGATTTTATTGTAATAATTTCAGTAGAAAATGTTGTGTGTGTGTGGTTAAAGCAACTGTCAGTTATGTCTTGTCAATATATTCAATGTTCTCTTATTAAAGTGGTGTGTGTGTGGCCAAATGGTAAGGATGTTGGACTTAGAATCATCATATCGTGGGTTCGATTCCTGGATCTGGTTGTGTTGTGTTCTTGAACAAAATACTTAATTTCATGTTGCTCCAGTATACTCAGCTGAAAATGAGTACTAGTAGTAGCTGGGAGTTTAACCTTGCAATGGTCTGGCGTTCTGTCCAGGGGGAAGTCTTGTACTTTTAGTCACTTAACACCAAGGAAACCAGGATAAGCACTGGGCTTGTGACTGGGCTAGATTACTGAAGACTCATAACCCTTTTGATATAAAACCACCTGAAACTACCCTGGTTTTATGACAATGCAACAGCTCACTTTAAAATGTTCACACTGATATTAAAACCTTCATTTACAATTTTATTTAAGAAGCATTTTATTAAGTAGTTTCAAACACTAACTTACTGATGAAAATATTAACTCCTTAAAGCCTGATACACAGGCTTAAGTAATTGAGTATTCCTTCAGTTATGACAACTCAAGATTTCTATTTTTCAACCAACCCTGTGTAATTTCATAAATCTGTTAGTAAATATCTCTCTCCCTCTCTTAATAAATGGAAAATATCTTTACAAAACCATATTTATTTTATTATACGTATTTCAAGGGTACTAAAATTTAAGTACGCTTTCGTCAGATAAAATATATTTGGTGTTAAGATAGTGACATACCTTTGTGTGATTTTACTGGTATAAGCCCACTATATATATATATATATATATATATATATATATATATATATATATATATATATATATATATATATATATATATATGCGAAAGGCAAACAACACAATACAATGAAGAAATATATAATCAGTTTTATGCTTGATATAATAGGAAAATAGTCTTAATGTTTCGGATGCTACTCTTTCATCAGAAAATAGAATGGGAAATTAAAGATGAAATAAAGATAGAGGAGTGGCAGAAACGGAAATAAATTTTCTTTGAGGGAAAAAGCAGGTCTGTTCAAGTTGCCCTTGGAACACTGTTGATATTGGCATAATATACATAACCCATGCTAGCGTGGAAGAACGGACGTAAATCGGTGATGATGATGATGATAGATATTTATAATTTGATATTACACACACACACACACACACACACACACACACACACACACACACACACACACACACGCACACACACATGCACACACACATGCGCACATCTATAATCTTATATCATATATAATTTTGTATCTCTTTTATTTATATATAAATCTACGTAGATATCAAAGCTGAGTGGAGCTGCTGTTTCTACAAGGGGCAGATATATGAGTCATGAAGATAAAATAAAATTTGCAGGGCAAGTATTACTATAAAACTATTTCATACGTCATGTACACATACACACCCAATGGCGCGTGTGCGCACACACACACACACACACACATTCATCCAGAGGTTCACACATGCACCTGCAGCCCCCCCCCATACACAAGCACCTACAGCCCCCCCCCCCCCCCCCCCACACACTTAAATGGCACACACAGACATAAACATCCACAACCCCCCCCCCAACCACCACCACCACCACCATTCACCTCCATGGGGTGAGGGATAATAACAGACATGATAACTGCTTGACATTTCAAACATCTGGCAATGCATTTATCTATGTATTTGTTTATTGATGATGTTTTTATCAGTTGGCTATATATAACAATTCTACCGAATTCTAAGATGTTTTTAATGGTAAATGTATTCTAATTCAGTTAAATATCATTGTTTTGAATCTGTATCTCCATTTTACTTATCTGCAGGTGGCTTATTTAGAAAAAGAAACAATGAACAAGAAACAAATTCTATTTTAAGAATAGTTTAGGTTTTGAAAGATTTGTTTATTATCTTATTTTAATGTATTTATAATTAGTTTGTATCACTTCAGTCTGAAAGTTATGTGTTTAAATGATCACCTACACTAGATAACTGGGCGGGAGATGTTTTAGTGTTTACAACACCCCACCCTTCTTGTACAGTTCTGTCTAGGAGCTGTAATCTTGTAATCTGGTTGGCTTTAGGAAGGGCATCCTGCTGTAGAAAGCAAGCCAAAGAATGAAGTGTACAAGCCTCTGTAGGCCACAACCCATCTAACCCATGCAAGCATGGAAAATAGACATTAAATATGAGAATAAACTCTTTATAATATTTGGTAAGATTAATATACCAATCAACCCAGTAATATTTAAAAAAAAATTAAATCTACTATGGACGGACATGTGGCTTAAATGTCTCAGGAAAAAAATCACTGGAAAGATTTTTATAGGCAAAGCCTACGCTTGGATAACATACATGAGCTCAGTTGGTTTTGCTTGGGGATCCTGCCAGATCAATTGGAGGTGATTGTGTCTGATAGGACCCTTTGGATGACTCTGATCCTATGACCCACACATTCCTCTTCACAACATTCATCACTGGCTCTATTCCTCTCACCCAGTCATTCAATCCTTCCCTCAACACATGACCAAACCATCTCGTCTCGTTCCATTCCATTCCTCAACATTCATCACTGGCTCTATTCCTCTCACCCAGTCATTCCATCCTTCCCTCAACACATGACCAAACCATCTCGTTCCATTCCATTCCATTCCTCAACATTCATCACTGGCTCTATTCCTCTCACCCAGTCATTCCATCCTTCCCTCAACACATGACCAAACCATCTTGTTCCATTCCATTCCTCAACATTCATCACTGGCTCTATTCCTCTCACCCAGTCATTCCATCCTTCCCTCAACACATGACCAAACCATCTCGTTCCATTCCATTCCATTCCTCAACATTCATCACTGGCTCTATTCCTCTCACCCAGTCATTCCATCCTTCCCTCAACACATGACCAAACCATCTTGTTCCATTCCATTCCTCAACATTCATCACTGGCTCTATTCCTCTCACCCAGTCATTCCATCCTTCCCTCAACACATGACCAAACCATCTCGTCCCGTTCCGTTCCATTCCATTCCACAACATTCATCACTGGCTCTATTCCTCTCACCCAGTCATTCCATCCTTCCCTCAACACATGACCAAACCATCTCGTCCCATTCCGTTCCATTCCATTCCACAACATTCATCACTGGCTCTATTCCCACCATTCTCTGCAATTTGTTATTTGTGTTTTTTCTTCTTTTTCTTCCTGAACTTGCAGACAAACTAAAGAAAAGCCATTATACCTCTGTGTCCAAGGACCAACTCAGGAAACTGTTGATAGTAAGTCAAAACCTTTGTTTCGTCATACCTGTTATAAATGTTTTTTCTATTTTGTGTGTGTGCATGTGTGTGTTTGATTTTTGTTTTATTTTAAGTTGGTTTCTCTTCCTTGTCCAGATGCAGTCAGCCGTATAAATGAAATAATAACTAATGGTCTTCGACCAAAAGGTAGCAGGTTTTCTCCAATTGTGCGTCCCCCGTCAAATCTACTGCCAGGGGTACGTCCTCCACCAATTAACCAACCTCCTCCCACAATGATGTCTTTCCAACCTCAACATCATCAGAGCGTAAGTAATGGAATGTCAGTTTATTATATATCTAGGGCGGTGGATTTCCAGTAGTCGGTAGAGCGTTGGTCAACATTCTTTACTTATGGCCCTTTACATTCTGAGTTCAAATCCTGCTGAGGTTAGCTTTGCCTTTCATCTTTAAGGGGTTTGATAAAATAAAGTAGCAGTAATGCACTGGGGTTGATTTAATCGACTTTCCCTTTCCCCAAAATTGTTGGTGTTTGCCAGTTGTAGAAACTATCATTTACTTCTCTCTCTTATCTCTTCGATGATCGACAATATCCCAGACCTCATTTGCTTAATGAGTTGGGTAGTACTCATCAAATTGGACCAAGGAAACAATGTTTCCATTGGTCTTTCCATTGCTGACACTATCTACCAGTTGCAACTCCTGGCAGAAAAAGCAACATGAAATAAAGTGTCTTGCTCAAGGAGATAACACATCAGCCGGTCTGGGAATTGAACTCGCAACTTCATGATTGCGAATCTAAATCTCTAGCCAAGCCACGTGCAGCTTGCTAATGTCACTTAGTTATTTGATTAAATTCCTCCATTCTTGCAATTGTTAGACAGGTTCTTGTTGTGAATTGTGGCCCAGCTGAGGAGGTAGTGATGATAGAGCAAGTGTCAGGCAACAAGTTGCTTTGCTGAGGATAGGGAGGGGTGGGGTTCATCCTACTGTAGGAGAGCAATACCTTAAAATTAAAATAAACTGAAAAGGGTCACATTTGTTAAAGATAGTTGCTTGTTTATTTATATTCTTCTAATTCTATTTAATTTCAGTTGACATTTGTCCAAGAGAAATTGTTTATTGGCTTAGAACATGCACCGCCAACATTTGATGTGAAAACCAAAATTCTTGGGCCAGCTGTGAGTGTTGTGTGATTAATAATTACTGTGATAATCAAAACATTACTATTTTCCTTCTACTTCCTCTCCCCCTCTCACCTTATCGTTCTCTCTCTCTCTCTCTCTCATTTCTCTAACTTTCTTTTCTCTTCTTCCTTCTACTTTCTCTCTTTGCTGTTTTTCATTTTCTTTTTTCCTTTCTCTCTCTTTCCCTTTTGTCTTCTTTCTTTTTTTTTCTTTCTTTCTCTTTCTCTCCCCTCCTCCCACACTTTATATATAAATTATTGTAAATTTATATTCCTTTTTTTTTTTTACCATTTGGCACCAAATGTTCTGGTCTTTAGTACATTTCTTTCAGTAGCCAATATATTCAGATTTTAGGGAGACAGTTGCTTCTGATAGGACCCCCTGGAAGGCGTTTCTGAGGACTTTGCCCCCTCATGATCCTTCCAGAAATAAGTGGGTGAAGGAGTTTTTCAATACTAGTTTAAAGTGAAATTTGTAATACAAGGGTTGGTTGAGAAGTTAATAGGCTGACCAAGATACTCTCATGGAATGACCAAATGAGGGTTACTTTTCAACATAGTGCTTGGAAAGAAACAATGCAGTTATTAATAGGAAGAACTGAAATTAATGCTTGCAAGATTTCACAGCTCTAGCATCACTATTTCATAGTCAGCCTATGAACCCTTGTATATTAATACTCCTCCCGTCAAATGTAATTTAAAGGTTTCGTTTCTGTCAAGTTGTTTATAGTTTCTATTTTGTAATGTTTCATCTTTTGTTTGTTTGTAATTTAAAAAGGGCTGCTTTTTGCAACATATTCAAAATGAAACTGGTGCAAAAGTGACATTACGAGGAAAAGGATCTAATTTTATAGAATCTACGTCAGGCCGTGAAGCATTTGAACCTATGCACATTCACCTACAGTAAGTTCCGTTGTTTTTCCTACTGGATTATTCTTTTCTTTATTTCAGAGAATTTCCTCCTTCTTTATCTCTTAACATTGTCAGCAGAAAATATCTAAAAGCAAATTTGTTAAATTCAAATATTTATTTTAATATCTTTCCCAGCAGATACATATTTAAAATTTGCAGCATTAAAGTAGAGACTTGAATTTTTTAATGATGCAGTTTCATAGTGCGGTTTTGTACTATGTCTTGCTAATGTGGTTTCATGTGTTACAGGATGTTAATAGTTAATGATGTGGAATAACTAACTGGAATGAGAATCATTTTCCAGGCTTGTCTAACTGAAATTGTACACTCAATCACTCGTTAAAACGTGTAGTTGAAATTTGGATTTAACCGTTTCAAATCCAACCTGCCTAAACCAAACAGCCTCTGATCTTATAAAAGAAAACCATCCATTTTATAGAATTCTTATTTAGATTAAATTAAAACCTTTCAACATAATTTTATATAAGAACTTTTTTGTAAGTTTTTATTACAAATGCCATCTTAATAATGAAAAATAAAATTAATTTTAGTTTATCATTCCAAATTGTGAAATGTCTGGAGTAATGTTATTTGAAAGGGTGCATAGTTTGGGGATCAGAGCTGCTCCAGTTAGAGTTGCTACTTTTCCAAATTAAGAGATCATAACTCTCATATGCAGTTAGAATGTCTCAGGAATGAATTTACAGGCAAAACCAAGCAGCAGGAGACCCAGGGGTAGACTCCGAGCAAGATGGTTGGATAACATCCATGAGCTTGGCTCACATAATTATTTCACATAATATCGAACCTATGAGATTTTGATATTATTTATTTTGAGGACTATACCTTAACATCAGTATGAGTGGCCAGTTACAACTGGTTTGAACAGAAAGAGGTGAGAGAATTCTGGCTGGGTATGGCCGGTTCAAAAGCTAAAGGGTTAAGGGAGTAGATTGTTTCATCTGTATATGGAACTTATGTCTTATGTATTTATATTTCTTTTAATTTAGACATGCGAATATTATGGGATTGCAACAGGCCAAACAGCTAGCAGAAAATCTCATACAAACGGTAAGTTTGCTTTCATAATATACACTCAACATACATTATCTCTACTTTTTCATATACTTTTCTATTACGTTTTGCTTCCTCTCCTCTCCACAACACTTCCTTTCTACACTGAAATATGCAACATATTTCTATTAATTTTGTCTTATATCATTTTTTATTAAAGAAAATTTTATTAAAAATTTTAATAAATAAATTTAATCAAAACTATTTAAAGAAAAAAAAAAAGATTTTTTCTTCTTCCTCTCTTCTTGCTTCTCAGGACTCCAACATTATCATTTTTTTTTCTTTTTCTAACACTGACAATTTCTTGTGCATTTTATTTATTATTATTACCATATTTTTTTTTGTCCTTTTCCAAATTTTAACCAAAATTTCTGTTCAACTTTCTAAGCCAGTTCTGTATGGTTAAAAGAGAAAAACTTAAGTCACATTGGACAGCTTAATGTATTTTTTTAATTAATGAAATGATATTTTTCCTTGTTTGATATACTTAGTTATGTTTCAGAGTTCATTTACATATGGCCACTTTCAACTAAGTTGTGCTTTTCCTATGTTAATGTTTTTTTAAAAAAATATTTTTCCTAAATAAATAATTCTTCTGGTGGAAGGCACTGGACAAACAGCTACTTTGGTCCAAATTTTCTAACTTTAATTGGTTTGTTTTCCCTACCACCTTTGTCTTATGGCATCATGTCTTAAAAATAGAGGATTTACTTGCTTGTGTGACACCTTAAATACACATCAGTTCTCTGTTTTACCTTTCTCCCTCCTTCCCCTCATCTGTCTGCTGCAGATATCATTGATCTTAACATTTCAATTGAAAATCTCAAATCTTTATTGAATCGACTTCATAAAGCTTTAGGTCGACTTCATAAAGCTTTAGGTCGACTTCATAAAGCTTTAGGTCGACTTCATAAAGCTTTAGGTCGACTTCATAAAGCTTTAGGTCGACTTCATAAAGCTTTAGGTCGACTTCATAAAGCTTTAGGTCGACTTCATAAAGCTTTAGGTCGACTTTGTAAAGCTTTAGGTTGATTTCATAAAGCTTTAGGTCGACTTCATAAAGCTTTAGGTCGACTTCATAAAGCTTTAGGTCGACTTCATAAAGCTTTAGGTCGACTTTGTAAAGCTTTAGGTCGACTTTGTAAAGCTTTAGGTCGACTTCATAAAGCTTTAGGTCGACTTCATAAAGCTTTAGGTCGACTTCATAAAGCTTTAGGTCGACTTCATAAAGCTTTAGGTCGACTTCATAAAGCTTTAGGTCGACTTTGTAAAGCTTTAGGTCGACTTTGTAAAGCTTTAGGTCGACTTCATAAAGCTTTAGGTCGACTTTGTAAAGCTTTAGGTTGATTTCATAAAGCTATTGTAATTTATTTTGAGGGCTAAATGTCTTGTGTTTAGATTAAAGTTTAAAATGAATTTGTTAGTGTCATTATATTCTGTTCTTTGTGTGCAAATAATGTTATACTACTAACTTTCATCTAGTTAAAAGAATTTACCATTTATAGCAGTAGGTTGGAATTAGGAATAACATTGGGCATTTGTTTTAATATTTAGGACACATACTTGAATTTGAGTCAGTAGAATAGAATATTGTCACTTCTCATAATTTACTCATTACATAATACAGATAACTTTTAACTACATTATACATTAAAGTAATGTCATGGGTTTGATTTCTGGACAGGGCACCACCTGTTCTTCAGTAAAACACTACTGAAAATGAATAACAGTAGTAACTGGGGAGTTAACTCTACAATGGACTGGCATCTTGTCCAGGGAGAAGTCTTGTACTCTCAGTTGCTTAATGCCAAGGACACTGAGATCAGTCTGATGTGCTTCCATATTTATTTGTTATATAAAAAAAATATATTTTTTTTCCCCCAAGATTGCTTTGCATTAAATTTCAGAAGTTTAGGCACTGACATAACAAAAACTGATATTTAGATTAGTTGCTGAAAAATCCATTTGGATAAGTTTGGCAAAATTACAAAAAAGCAGTCTTAGTTTTTTTTTTTAATATACATAAAACAAATTCCTTTACACCATAATTGTTTTATTTCTGATCTGTTAGAATGTTTTCCTATAAGAACTTGATAGAATTTTAGGTTAAATACAAGACATTTTGCCATTTCCTCATTCTCAGAATTCTGCAGTAGCTCTTCTTCCTTCTTCTTCTTTTTTTTATACTCTATCTTCCCAAATGTTGCTTCAATAATTACTCTTCTTCTCTCTGGGATTTCATACTTTGTTATTTTGTCTTTATTGTTAAGTTGAAATCTTTTAATATTTCTTAAGAAGTATCTTTCTGAAACAACCCCTTCCCTACCTCTTTCTCATCTATATTGAAACCAATTCTTGTCATTGTTTCTCATTATTAATCTAGCTTGTTCTTTTTATTACCATTATTACATCAGGGTAGCAGTAAAAATTATTGCTCTGCTTGAGAATAATCTATCTATTATGTAGTTATTATTCAATCTTATTACAATTTTAAGTATGTCTTCAAAGGTGTTTTTTTTTTCTTCAGTAAATGCATAACATTAAAATTTAATGAACCAATGTTATTGTCCTCGTCAAGTTTTGAATATCAAATCAAAAATCTACATAAAAATAACAAAAACAAACTAATACCTTTTTAATTATTTTAATAAAACTCAAGTTCTATTCAATCAAATTCTCTTTATATGTATATATGTATATATATGTGTGTGTATATATATATAAATTAATATATATGTGTATGTATATATATATATATATATATATGTATAAATATACACTAATGTTTCCTTTTTCTTTCAAGTTTTTGACAGGATTTGAATTTAAACTTTCTATCCAAGGAAAGTTTTCTAACTATTACCTGATTTAATTTAATTCCCTTTATTATCACCATTATTATTATTTTTATTTTACTATTTTGACATTAATTAACAATCTATATATTTCAAATGTACTTAGTGGTTTTGAAAATAGCTCCATGCTGTAAACTAATACGAAATGACAGTTATCTATATAATATTAACCAGATTATTATTTTTTTTCCCTACTTTTCCAAATCTCATGTTACAAAATAACTGTTGTGATTTAAACTTCCAGGCCAGTTTGGTGCTGTTTTTGTGTGGTCAATGAAATTTAACAGCAGAGCTAGATCTAGGCTTTTTACTCTATTATTTTGAAATGTGCTGGTTCAAATGTTTCTTGAACTGACAAGATATTCTATTTTTATTATGTCCAGAAAACAACTGCTGATATTATTTTACAATATATATTATATATATTATATCTCTATATTTAAAAAAAATCAAATTAATGTTTATATTCCATGGAGGTTTTAATGAAATAGTTGAACATGGCACAACGTTAGTTAGAATTGCTGTGGGATTATCTAAAATGATTTATTTCAATTTGAAGAACTCTGCATGGGGAAATATGTTAATATGTATATATATAATATATATATATATATAAATAATATATATACATATATATATATATATATATATATAATGTTTTGAACAATGAAAATAAAACAAGATGAAGATAGGTTCTTAATTAGTTCATTATTTTACAATCGTTTCAGAGGGTTGATTGATCATGATAAATCAATATATTGACTAATTGCTAGTGGTTATGTCACCACCTATTACTAGTCTCGATATTCTAGACCCAACTCAATCTTCCTAGGAAGCTATTTTAACGGCTGTTCTAGCGATGAGTTTTTTCATTTTTATATGTATTCAATCAAATACACTCTCGCTTCGTCTCAGAGACAACATTGTTTATATATATATATATCTATATAGTTTTGAATAATTTTCATTTCTTTGTGCATCTCTGTGTGTATGTGTGTAATTCAGTTAGTTTCTTGAAGTTTCATAATTTAAAAGGATACATAAAGTAAAATAGTGAAATTTTGTGTGGCTTTCTTCAATGTAAATAGTTTTTCAGTAATTTCAAATTACTACCTTTGGTCTCTTCTGAGGGTTATGTAAATGGTTGAAATTAATGTCGATTAAATACTGATAGCTCAGTGAAGGATTTAAAAATAATTTTCATATATTAGAAATTTAGGAATAACATTTTTTTTTTGCTTTAAGAATATTAATATGGGCTCCAATATTTATTAAATATCTACGCCTTTAAAAAAAAAAATCATTTAACCTTTGTTAAATATTTAATCCCTAGTAGGGTTGCTTTAATATTTTAATTCAGTACTATTATAATTTTATATCATCTTATATGCTGTTACTGTTATTTGTTGGTTTAAATGTGTTTTTTTTAATTGAAAATGTTCATTGTTTTTTTCTAATTGCATACATAATTATTATTTTAAAATTTATGTGTATCTTAATTATATATTTGATGCATTTTCTAAGTTAGATGTTAACAATTGAAAAAAAATTTTTTTTTTTTTTTAACCTATATCAAAATAAAAATTTATTAGTATCTACCAATATAGTGGCTAGGGTGACATCTGAATAGAATCGTATTTCTTGGAGACATTTCATTTAGACTGAAATATGTATCAACTGTCTTTTCCCTATAATCAAATCATCTATGTAATTTAACTTAAATTCTGTGGTTAATTACTTCAGTTTCTGAGCAAAATTACCTCACCATTACCTGCATCATGGTAAACCCAAGAATCTAACATCTTCCAACTACAGAGTGTTTACCATTTGTGGCAATTATCAAAATGTTTCAGATGAGATTATTAGTGTTCTGATGTTATTTTTTGCTTACCTTAGCTCAACCTTTATAGTTTTAAAGGTCAGAAGGGTTAGTTTAAATTTCTTCTTTAGTCACAACTAAAACATCCAAGCAACTAAATGGAAATTTTGCTCTCAAGTTGATTTTATGCCCCAAAATATGCCGTAGTCACTTTAAAGTTTGAAAGAGACATGAGTTTTTATTAATAATATTTGATATTAATATTCATACAAATTTTGGTGAAACCACAATGTTGAGGGCCAAAATATTTACTTGAGTGGGGTTTCTTCTCTGAAGATCTTCTGCTGTCCAGCTCTCCTGAGAGTTTCTTACCATAATTTTGCATGAAATAAGCTTGCAAACCTAATAAATAAACCAGACCAATTTTCAAGCCTTCCCAAAATTACTGATATTTTCAGTTTGATTCTTTTTTTGTTTTTCAAATCTTATAATAATTTGCCAATTCCATATTATGATACCTATCATCTGACACTGAAACTCTGTTCAATAATTCCCCATGGGAGCAGCTTTAAGCATTTTTTTTTTTGTTTTACTTTGGTTTGAGCCATTGCTCATTTATGCCAAAACCAATAAAGAATTAAAAGAATTATTTTAAAGAGAACACTTTCCTTGGAATAAACATGATGTTGGTTAGTAAAATCTGTCAGGGTTTTGTTAATGTTATAATCGGTTCATTAATTATTATTCTTATGTCACTGGAATACTTAAATAAAGTACTCAGTATTTGATAATTTATCTCTATATAATTAGTTTCAATCTATTATTACAGCTATTATTATTGTTATTATTATTACTATTTTTATTATTACTATCATTATTATTTTCATTATCATTATTATTTTTATTATCATTATTATTATTATTACTATTATTATTACTACTGTTATTATTAATTAATGTTGTTGTTGTTGTAGTAGTATTATTATGATCTTGTTTCTTCTCTGCTACTTAACTGCTAATGATTCAGGCACAACTTGAGGGTTCAGATGTTGTTGTCGTCCCATCAAAATTTAAAAAAAAAACAAAAAAAAAACGGGCTGCAAGATAACCAGTCCGATGCATTATTTTGTTCTAGGTTCAGCAAGACTACGCCCAGTTTCAGCAGGCCCTGGCTGCCATGCCCGCATCCATGAGTCCTGGGACAGCCACCTTGTTGGCTGGTTTACAGCAGCAGAGTAAGTTTTTCTTCTAGCTCGTAGTACAACATTTTTGTATCCATGTCACTCAATTTGACCTTTCTTCCTTGTTCTTTGCAGCATTATTTTTGTCTCCACCTGCCTGCCCTGCAATTTAAGCTATTTTTTTTTCATTAAAATTTGGCTGACAAATTGCTGATAGTTGAGAAACAGTATATGTAAATATATTTGTATGTAGGTGTCTCTGTATGTAGGTTTTTTTTTTTTCTGTGAGTAATAAAAGAAAAAATGCATACATATATGCGCACATAAATTTATATTTATAGATACACAATACACAAGCATATCTGCACACGAATTGTGTGTAGTGTGTAGTTTACATGTATTCATTGTATGTATTTTACATATCTGCTTATGGACAAGTGCATATGTGTATTTGTGTATGTATATTGTATAAATGTATGTATGTATGTACACACTAATCGTGTGCAAATGATAAAATAAATGTTTGTGTATCTATGTAATTGTGTGTACACACACAGCACAAACATATATATACATACAATATATGTATATACATGCACACACATACATATATATATATGCATTTATAATATATATATATATATGTATATATATATATGTATATATAAATACTTGTATGTATGTATATTTATATATATATATATATTTAAATATATATATATGTGTATTTAAATATATATATATGTGTATATTTAAATATATATATATATATGTATATTTAAAATACACACACGCATATATATATGTATGTACATATATACACACACATGCCTACTTTTGTGTGTATGTGCGTGTATGGGTTTTTGCATATGTCTGTGTGTTTAACATATTTACAATCAATCAACTTATGATCTCTATAGTATACTAATTGAATCTTTCTCTCGCCCTTTCTGTACATTCAGATGGGGGGTGTTTGGGGGAACAAACAGCCAGAAGTACATTTTACGCACAATTTTTTTTTATTATTCCCAAATTATCAATCTATCTTCCTTTCCTGTGTTTAAAAATGTTCCTACTTTTTGTGTGCTTTTTTTTTCTTCATTTTTATTTATTATTACTTTTTAAAAAAGGTAAACAAAAACATTAGTTTAAATTTATTGTTTGTGCCAAGCTATGTATTTTTTTTTTTCTTTCACAGGTACTAATAAGCTTTTTGTTTCTAGTTTGCAGAATTATTCTTGAATTCAACATAGTTATGTTTGAAGTTAATCTTTTACAATCTCCAGCCAATCTACTTTCTTTCAAAATAATTTCCAAGCTAAAGTTGTCCAAAGTCTCTGATAGGTGTTCTTCATAATTTCGCTGGTGCTAATTAGCTGAAATTGTGTCAGAATTGTTTTAAAACATTCTGTAATATTGTTCAATATTGACTGAGTCAATACCAATAGCATTACCACTTCTTTGTAAACTCTCCTCTTACAAAATAGACTTGCAATCATGAAAACTATTTCTGTTGCCAGTAATCTTCTAGATAGATAACTTGAAGGATGTTAAAATATTGTGCTTCTCTAAACTTTCAGAGACCACTAAGTTCTGTGGATAAACTACACAATGTATTTTATCACAATTTGAAGGAATTCTTTGGCATTCTTTAGTTAACAAATTGTTAAATATACCCAGTTATTCAATAGCATTAACGTACACACATATACATCAATTTAGGCATGTTCTAAATGGAATATTTAAAGTCTCAAACCTTTATCGTTAGTTATAATCCTCATTAAATCCCCACCTACTTAAAATATTGTTTATTATTTAGATTAAAATCAAGCAGATATTAATTATTAAAGAAGAAAATGTTATCTCGATTCTCCCCCCCCCCCCCCACTATCTTTCACTCCCATTCTTTCTCTGTCTCTATTTCATATTCTGTGTAACCTAGCTATTACCTCATTATCTGCTGATGTCTACAATTATGGCACATTTAACAATTTTTTCTAATGTGTCAAATTTTATGTAGAAACTGTTCAAATTAAATATTAAATAAACGAGGTAATTGTTATTGTTGGTAAGTTAATATTTATTAACAACTTTAAATGATTGAACTCAATATTTACCTTAGATAACATTTTAAAATCTCGTTTGGAGATAATTACAACTATCTATTAACTAGTTTAATTTCTTTTTTCAATATTATTATTATTATTATTATAAATATGTAATGTATTTATTAGATATAGAATGGCTTATACAAACCTAGAAATATGTATTACTGTTAGCTGTTGTTGGGGTGGTAGATTGTCAGTATCGGTAGAGCGCCGGGCAACATGCTTTGTGGCATGTAATTACATCTCTCTATGTTCTGAATTTGAATCTTGCTATGGTTAGCTTTGCCTTTCATCCTTATGGGGTCAATAAAATAAAGCACCAGTGACTCACTGGTTTACTTGGGCTCTGGGAGTAAAACTGGGTAGATAGAAACTGTTGGGAAGTCTGTTGGATTGACATTGACTGTATTTGAAATTTAAAGGGCCAGCCGTGTCACACATTGTATAATGGTGAATCTCCCTGAGAATTATGTTAAGGGCACACGTGTCTATGGATTGCTCAACCACCCACTTACATGTTAATTTCATGAGCAGGCTGTTTCATTGTGGTTGTTCTAGTTGTTCAAACTAGAACAACCACAAGAGCTGGTCAGATCTGATTAGGAAGGATTAAATTTCACTTGCTGAATAGTGTTAAGTTAGACTGTTAACCTTGTTGTAATGGCTGTTTTATTTTACAAAACTGTTTATATAAAAACAAAACATTATTAAAGGGAACAAAACAAAAAAAAGGAAAAAAAAAAAAGAACCAAAGTGATGAAAGAAAAGGAGAGGGGGGAGGGACAGACTGTTCCACTACAGCGTAGAAATATTATATCAGGAGTTGCTACTATAATTAAAATATAACATTTTGTATGTTTTCTAAAGTGAGAGAACTTGTTTCTTGTCTGGTGTTGGGGTATTGGGTTCTTTTTTTGTTGTTGTTTTGTTTTGTAATGGAAGTATGTGGATGGCATAAAATATCCCATGTTTTTGGTCAAATTAAGATAAATAATTTGCTGACTTGAGATATCTACCAGTTGTAGAGTAATGTCCTTGAAATAACTTTGAATTGTGGCAGCTTCGGATATGGATTTTTATTGGCCACCATTATTGATTCTTTTAGATTTTGGCAGAGAAGACAGATCTACTAGAATACTTCCCTCCTGGATTTACCTGTATAACTGGTGCTTCTGATACTATTAAGGAATTAAAAACCTTTTGGCACTAATATATATATATATATATATATATATATAGCCAAATTATTTAATTCTTAACACCCCGTAATGATTGTCCAGGAAATGTTGATTCAAATGTTTATAGTATCTTTACTATTAGACAGATCATTGTGAAAGATATTAGTGTATTAGGGTAACTGATTTAGTGTGATGCAGTCTGTGCTGTTTGATTTTTATATTTCTCAAGAATGTTTTGCCACTGAAGTTTCATGTGGTATATGCAGAGCGTTAAGAATCAACACACACATACAAATGTGCACATTTCATGCACCAAGCACCAAAAATTAGTCTGTTAGTCCTATATAATGAATTAAAGACATTTTTTTTTTGTTTCTGTCAGTGAATATGAATTGTTTTGAGACTCTAAATACCATTGACTTAGAATATTTAGTCTTATATTCTCTTCTTTCACTTTTTAATGTTGTTCAATTTTGCTTGTGTATATTTGTTGTGAAATGGGATGCTTATGTGTTACTTTGCTAGGATTTAATATTCTTCATATTTTGCAGCATTCCTTTTGGTTTCAAAAAAAAAAAAAAGTTTTATATTTCTTCAGAATATTTTTATGGCTAATTTTTCTTTCATTTTTTTCAAAATTTTTTTTTTCTTTAGTCAATTTGTGACTGTATTTACTATTTACTAACCCTGTAACAGCTTTAACAGTTGATTGGATATTGTTATTATTATTTTTTATTTAAATTTCATTATTGCTTGTTTCTCTCTCTCTCCCCCCCACTCTCTCTCCCTCCCTCTCCTCTCTTCTCTCTCTCTGTTTCTCTCTCAATTTGCTGCATCTTGAATAATTTATAGCCCAGCTTAGATATGGGGTCAACGAGAGATTCTTGACTCAATTTGGACCTACTACTGATCACTAACTGCTGCTCACTATTGTAATTCTAGTTTGTTTTTCTTTTCTTTAAAAACAAACTTCCATTCAAAACTGCTTAAATGATGTTTCTCTCTCTCTCTCTCTTTATTTTTTACCTTCCTGTTTGCTTAAGTTAATGTTTTGTGCCTGTCTGTATATGTTTGTTTCTGTACATTTGGCAGTGTTTTTTTTTTTGTTTTTTTTTTTTAAACCTAAAACAAACAACAAACAAACAAACAAAAAAAACAACTTTATTTGGTTATTTATTGTTTAGAATTTAATGTGTGCTGTTTTAAAACCAACATTTCAGTATTTGTTCTACGTGCAACAATCTCACTTTTCGTATTGACTGATCCCTCTCTCCCAGGAGAAGATTCTACACAGCCACTGACAAAGCAAGCACAAAAAAAAAAAAAACGCACAAGGGATCTCTCTAAACCGCCGGAAACTGTCCTTGGTTCTATAATACGATGTTTATTCTAAAGTGCTTATATTTATCAAGCAAAGATGTGTGGTTTAGTGGTTTGGGTATTGAGTTCACAATCGTTAAGTCATTAGTTTGATTCTCGGACCAGGTGATACAGTGTGTCCTTGAGCAAGACACTTTATTTCACATGCTCCGGTACACTCAGCTGGCAAAATTGAGTTCTACCTGTAATTCAAAGGGCCAACCTTGTCATGCTCTGTGTTATGCTGAATCTCCCTGACAACTACATAACTTCATTAAGGATACTCATGTCTGTGGAATGCTCAGTCACTTGCATGTTAATTTTATGAGCAGGCTGTTCCATTGATCGAATCCACAGGAACTCTTGTCATCGCAACTGGCAGTGACAAACAACAACAATATTTATCTAAAATATGTCATAATTTTATGTAAAAACATTTGTTACGTTAACCTTCAAACACAAGTTTAATAATGAGAATGATAGTTATATTACTAAATTCCTCCAGATTTACTTTTATTATTTTATTATTTTCAAAATCATAGGCAATGTCTTTTCATTAAAAATATGGTAATGAAAGAGATAATATAATGATTTTCCAGAAGTCTTAATATGTGGTACCCACTCACCTGACTAGATAGCATCCTACACCAAATAACATTTTATAGTCTTAATTAACCCTTTTGTTACCATATTTCTAATGGAAAACCCTGCTTGTTATTTTCAAATCATTTTGAAAATAACCAAGAATTTGAGGAATTTATAGTTAATTTTGTTATTATTAAATTGGTGTTTGGAACATAATTTAACAAAAGTTGTTACATAAAATTATGATGGAATATATATATATATATATGCAAAAGTTCTATTTAAATTGTTGGGATACAACAAGCAAATATTTTTATAACTGATATAAAGCACTCGACAAGTATTTTGAGTAGATATACGATATTAACAAATGGAAACTATATTTATAAAACCATATCTATTTCATTATACATATTTCAAGGATACCAAGTTAAATTATGGTATGCCTTCATCAGACAAAATACAATATAATATATACCAGTTTTATAAATAATCATTGACGTACCCTTTATAAAACTGGTATATATTATATTGTATTTTGTCTGATGAAGGCATACCATAATTTAACTTGGTATCCTTGAAATATGTATAATGAAATAGATATGGTTTTATAAATATAGTTTCCATTTGTTAATATCGTATATATATATATATATATATATATATATATATATATATATAGTGGAAAATTAAGGAAATTCCTTGGTTCTGTAAGATGCTTGAAATAAAAAGAAGAATGACTTCACTGGTAATTGGTATTTGTTAATAATTCAAATCTTAACAGGAAATCGTTAAAGATATTAGTTCTGATATCAGAACTAATATCTTTAACGATTTCCTGTTAAGTAAAGATTTGAATCATTGAAGAACTTCAACAACCAATGAAGTCATTCTTCTCTTTTTTTCACACACACACACACACATATATATACATATATATACACATATATATACACATATACCCACACATATATATAATCACTTTAAAATATAAACAGTGTTTGTATCATAGAACCATGGCATGTCTCAGGCAGTTTGGTAGTAAAAGAGTCAATCTAATTAAATAACTTCATCTAACTAAATAACTACTAAAGTTAATCACTTTAAATTGATAAACTCTTGATTTATTTCAAGTAATTTCAATCATGAATTGAAGCACCAGTAATCTTCAACACCTGCCTCGTAGCTGTTTATGTATGGAGAACAACATAACTGCTCTAGTATAATATAATATAATAAAATAAATTAAATAAGTTCCTATTGATTTTTGTGTAATACTTTTACTACAGTTGTTTGTATTGTTAACCTTTTTAAAGAAAGACACATTACATTCATTACTTTGCCTGTGTCAGTAATATTTTCATGGTTGAGAAATGATAGATTCTGTGAGGTGGGAGGAAAAAAGGGGTTCTTTCGCTTGAAAAAAAGATGGTTATTGTCTGAAACATAGTAATTGAATTATTTACGTTTATTTTCTCTTTTGTGTGTGCGTGTGTGTGGAATATTTAAATATTTCCCTATATATATATATATATATATATATATCTTTTAATTTCCAGTGTTTGTTGGTTGTGTACCTATATAGAAAATAACAAACCCACTTAACTCATTTACCAAAAATTCTCTATTTCAAGACTGTAGCCATTAACTTTCTATGAGATTCTCCTTATTGGTAACACAATTTCAAGAGTTTCTCTTGAAATACTTAAATAATCTCTAGATTTCTGCATCACATGTTTCAGTGTTCTTTGGGTTTTTATTTTATTTATTTTATTTTTTTCTTGCTACCATTTTTAAAAATAATCTTTTATAAATAGTATCTAACATTATATAAAAATAATCAAAGTATGGCTGCCATTAAATGACTTAAACCAGTAAAACAATGTGTGTGCGTGTGTAAACACACACACACACATCATAAGTGTTAGGAACTCATATATATATATATATATATATATATATATATATATATATATATATATATATATATATATATATATAATTGTAAATAAAGAAATGATCAAATTTCTTTTAATGAAACCAAATTTACGATTTTCTCGTTTTTTTATGTTACCCCACAAATCTTTCCACCTATTTGAATAGTTTACCGTTTTTACTACATACCTAATTCACTTATTTCCAGGGGCCTGTTTCATAGCTCTGTATCTATACTAAAGGTTTGAACCCTAATTCATAAATTTATACCTGCTTCATTCTATATCACAATAACTATTTGTTGTCTGATTCCTGATTAAAATTCAGCTGCTATAAAATTTAACCAGCAGTGAAAAAAAAAGCAGGAAACTAGCAGTGAAGTTATCTTTTTTTTTTACCATTTTTTAAAAACTTTATCTTATCATCTATATATCTGTCTGTCGATCCATCCATTTATTTATTTATTTATATATTTTATTCCACTAACATTTAACTCTTTTTCTAAATATTTATAATGCTTATCTCTCTTCCTCTCTCTGATAGTCATGTCCTCTGGCTTTTGTGTGAAAAGAAGTAAGGGTGATTGTAAGATTGTCTGTCTGTCTGCTTTTTAAAACTTTTTTTTATTGATCTTTCAACATTTTAGAATGTTTCTTTGGTTACAGCATTGTTCTATTTAAGTTCACAACAGCAATTCTTTCCTCTTTTTTAAATTCTTGGAAAAAAAAAAAGAAAAATTCCCCCCCAAAACAAAATAAAACTGATTTTCCCCACTCTCCCTTACTCATTTAATTGCTTCCAACAAGTTTTTTCAGGCTAGTGCAGTGATTGGTGTGTCAGTTGTATATATATCTCCAGAAAACTTAACCCTATTTTCCCCAAGGTGTATCTGATTATTTATTATATAAGAAAAGAAAGGAGCCAATCATTACCTTGACCCAATACCTTGTTTAGTGGAATTTGGTAGGCAAAAATCTATAAAAGCCCATCGTGTGTCCCCTCCTGTTTCTATGTTTGGCTTTGTGTGTGTATTTATATCCCAACACTAGTGTATGCAGGATAGAGTACTAAGTGTAGTATACATGAAGGGCTGTGTACTCCAGAGTATTGGAATAACAATGAAGTAGATGTCAGTAGGTCAGATTTTACCTCATTTATTTGTTACACAATTGCTGTTATACATATTTTGATGAAAATTGTTATGTAACAGTTATGACTTCGTCTGACAGCTATTTCTGTTCACATATTAGCTGTCTGACGAGATTGTAACTGTTACATATCAGTTAGTATTGAAATATGTATAGTAGCGATTGTGTAACAAATGAGGTAATGTCTAACCTACTGGCTTCTACTTCATTCTTGTGTGTGTGTATATCATAAATGTGAGGAAACAATTGACAAAATTATACCTACTTTTTCTTGAAAGTCCCGACTGCAGTTTCGCTAAATTGTCTTGCAACAATCCTGCACTATAAAAGTGCACCATCGCTGTGAGGTTATAAGGCTTATCAATATATGTATATATATACACACACACACACACATACATAGACATATACACACACACACACATCAGATATTTTGGTTATTGACAAATTATTTCTTACAAATGAGACTGACAATCAATTCACTGTACTAGGTCCTGAGTTGCCATGTTCCTTAATTTGGTTAAATTCTTGAAATGTTACCCATTCCTTTGCATGAACTTCACATAACATCTATTTTAACCTATGTTGCTGTGGTGATATATTCTCACTTTTGCCTTCTTGAAGGGCTGTTTTCCCTACCCCTTCCTCGCTCTGTCTGTAAAACTGTTTTATTTTCTAGGCACTGCTGTAAATATATTTTTATGGTCATGGTAAATTTTACTTTTATTTTTTATATACACATACATATACATATGTCTATATATATATGTATATTTATATTATATTATGATATTATATTATATTATATATATATGTGTGTGTGTATGTATGTATATATATGTATGTATGTATGTATACATATATATATATATATACATATACACATACAATATGGATGTATATATATATATATATATATATATGCATGTATGTATATGTATGTACATGTATATACATGTGTGTATATATACATATCTATACATACACGTCAGTTGTGTAATTGCTATTTAACTTTTCCTTCTTAGACATCTCACATAATAAATATTAACTTGTGTAAATTTTGATTTCATAGGTATCAATCAAATCCATTGACGTATAGATCTTCTTTTTGCATTAATGTGGTTTTGTTTTGTTTTTTTCTTTTTGTTTAGCTTCAGGCAACCCCAATTGTGGTCCCGGCGGGATGATGGCCCAACAACAGAGTATTCCGCAGCTCAGTGTCTCACAACAACCGCAATATTCACAAATGCCAGGTCCAGGTAAGACTAACTTTTCTGTACACACTGATAGAGAAATGGTGTTGCTAATGTGGTTTCATGTGGTGCAGGAGATTAAGGGTTGAATCTGAACATCCTAGCAGAAAATATCTAAAAATGCGTTTGTTAATTCAAATATTTATAGTATCTTTACTAGGGGACAGGTCATTGTGAAAGTGTTTTTACAGTATTAGAGTAAAGGTTTTAATTTTTAATGTGATACACACCCATAGTGCTGTGTTGTATTTTTTTCAAGAATGTCTTGTTAATGTGGTTTAATGTGGTACAGGACGTTAATGAGGTTAGATTGATTGTGAAAATTTTAGTTTCGCTTTCCTGCAGCACAATAGTTCCATTATTGTTGAGTACTAAAGTCTGGGAGTTTATATAAAATGTAGAGCACCAACAGACTGGAGTGTGTTTAACTTTACCATTCATCCTTTTAGTGTTGAAAAATCATCTACTTGTAATAATAATAATAATATAAGTTTAATACAATTAACTATACCATCTCTTTAAATTGCTCTTCTATTTTGGGACTATGGTAATTAACTGTAAGTGCAGTTTCCTGCCTAATAAAGAAAACTTAATTGTTTCTATAACTCCTTTTAACAACTGTTCAGAAAGCTATGAAGGCTTCGTCTTCCTATTTCTGATTAGTTTTATGATAATTAAAAAAAAAAGTAATTTTGTTTTGCTTTATCAACTTTACTATTAACGCAAATGAAATTAGTAATGGCTTTGATTGGAAATTGATTGGAGCTTTTTTTTTTTAATTTAAAATAACTTGAATTTTTTATATAGGTTCAGAGTTGTGGTTATGGCAGAGCATAAGAATGGCTTGAACAGCAGAACAAATATTTGTCCAGACTTCAATACTGTATCACATACAACTGCTGCATATTGGCATGTGTAGTAGTGCAGTATGGCTATCTGCTGTTGTCAGAACAGGAGACTAGGATCATCTGGAGCAACAGATTAGTGGTGGGGTTACATCTGGATAACTATTTATATAGCATAAGTCTGCCATTGTCAGAAGAGGACATCTGAGAGTACAAGGCTTCTCCCTGGAGAGGATGCCAGTCCATTGCAAGGTTAAACCCTCAGCTACTGCTGGTACTCATCTCATTTTCAGTTGAGTATACTGGAACTACACCTCACCCCTCCACAACAGAAGGATAGAGTTACTAATGGCAGTTTAGGATGAGATGTTGAAGAGCTGAATACTCCCGGTAGTGATATACAAGGTTTTAAACTCATGGCTTTTTACAAATTTCTATAGAGAACATTTGTTGATCTTTAGAGTGATATCTACTAAAAAAGAAAGACCCACTTCCCTCACAGTATTAATGCAGTATTAATGTTAATAATGAACTTTCATTAATTTCTAGGCCTGCAAACTGTGACATCGTTGCCGCCCACTTTTCAACAAGTTCTACCGACATCATCTGTAGTACTTCCAGCCAATTCTCTTCCAGCAAGTCTCACCAGTATGCCACCACCAACATTAGTTTCCCAAGCCTCAGCTCAAGGTTGGAGTCTTGTTTTTGTTTTTTTTTCCAACCTTAAATCATCATCATCATCATCAAAAACATATGTCCATTTTTCATGCTAGCATGGGTTAGACGAGTTGCCCTGATGTTGTGAGACAAGTCAGATCAGGTGACTGTATCTTGCTCATATAGAACTGTTTCTGGCTTGGTTCCTATGACTGGATGTCCTTAATACCAACCACATTTACAGCATGGACTAGGTGATTTTTTTTTTTTTCTATGTCGTCGTACCAGAATGATGAACTGACAAGTTGGACTGGGTACTGTTTCATTGTGTTACCAGCATGTACTCAATCCTCTTTGTGAAGGGGTAGTGCTGGTGCCACGATAAAATGTACGCAGTTCACTTTGTGAAGTAGTTGGTGTTAGGAAGAGCATCCAGTTGTAGAAACTATAGCAGATATGAAACATAGCAAGATGAGGTCACCTGACCTGTCTAGAGGTCACCTGACCTGTCTTGCTCCACAGTGTGATAATCAGGAATCCAACTGGCAATATGATATTAAGTCCAAGTCAGGCCCAAACCCTTATTTTGACAATGTTTCTGAGACTGAAGCTGTCCCTGTGGTATACAATATTGTTTTAACATATTACTTTTTAATACTTGATGATGTGAGCAGCACATCATCATCATTATTTAACATCCATCTTCCATGCTTGCATGGGTTAGATGGACTGTCATGTTATGAGACAAGTCAGGTTTGGTGACCATGTCTTGCTCATACAGATCTGTATTTTGGCCTGGTTTCTACAGCTGGATGCCCTTCCTAATGACAACCATGTTACAATTTGGATTGGGTGCTTTTTGGCATGTCACCAGCATGACCACCGTACTGGGGGACAGTGTTTTTTGTCGTGTCGCCAGCATTACCACCTTACTGGGGGGCTGGGTGCTTTTTGTTGTCACCAGCATTACGACCTTACAGGGTGGACCAGGTGCTATTTGTCGTGGCACTGGATCAGCATATACAGGGTGGACTGGGTGCCTTTGTCGTGGTAACACGTCATTGTGAGAGATCAGATCAGTTAATATTGTTTATTAACTAAATGTTTATTTTGATCTGCAGGTTTGGTTAGCTCAGCTAATGCAGGTGGTTTAGTAATTCCTGTGTCCTATTCCACATCACTAACACCCATGCCAATGGTTTCCAGTCTCTCAACATCACCACTTCTCTCAGTTGGTGCTGGTAAGCAATCTAAAAGTCTTCATTATTTATTACACATCATCAGCATTGCCATTTCAACTGTATTTCCCTTATTCATCTGTGTCAGTGTTATATGTATGTAAACATACCTACATACACTCTACATTTAATTGCCAGTTCTTTTTCTAATATCTAACCTAGTCATGGGCTGACTGTGACCCACAGGAGGCCCGTTTGGCTTTCTGAATGGCACACCTAATTTCAAAACCCCCTTGAATTATTTTTATTATTGTGGCCTGTCTTATGATGAACCACATCCTATGTGGCCCACTGCTCGAAAAAGCTTGTCCCATGTCTGATTTAACCTGACAAGGGTGGTGGATTGGCAGAATTGGTAGAGCGTCAGATAAAATACCATTGCAGTATTCTGTCTCTTTTCATTCTGAGTTCAAATGTTGCCGGGGTCACCTTTGTCTTCTGACCTAATAGTATTAAAGTTTAGTCAGTTTAGGTCTGCAACCCTCTAGCATTACAGTCTGGTCAGTTGAGGCCTGTGACCCAGTAGGTAAGGTTTAGAAGCTTTGCAATGAAATATCAATTTAGACTAACATTGGAAGTAAATAGAAAGAAAGAATAGCTAACAAGACACAATTTTGCCCACTTGTTTACTTCATGGTTGCTGATTCAATTAAAAGTTTCTGGTATTTTCTTCAATGTTTATTTCAATATTATTGTAGGTCCTCCACCAACTGCTCCAGCTGGCCAAATGGATGCTGGTGGTAGTTTATTACCAAATGCCTCCCTCCCACCACCACTTCTACAAGTCTCTACAGCTCCAGGAATGAGTCAGTATGCAACTACTACGAATGATCCATTTTTAGGTATTTTATTTTCTATATTGTTATTAGTTTTAATAAATAAATCAAAATATTTAAAGATATAATAACAGTAATTAAACAAATTTTGGGGGTGGGGGAGCAATAAAATGTAGACCAAACCAAACCTAAATTGACCATTATCAGCAAGATGTGGTAATCTAAGTCTAGCTTCAGTACATGACAACCCATCTAACCCATGCAGGCAAAGAAAGTAGACATGAACCATGGGTATATTTTATAATGCCACCAACAATACCACATTACAGAGTGTACTGGGTGCAGTTTATAATGTCACTTAAGAGTGAACTTGGTACATTTTATTATGGCACCAACATTGCTACATAAGAGTACTGAGTACATTTTATCATGACACCAACACTACCACTACAGAGTGTACTGGGTGTAGTTTAACCATGACACCAACACTACCACTACAGAGTGTACTGGGTGTAGTTTAACCATGACACCAACACTACCACTACATAGTGTACTGGGTGTAGTTTAACCATGACACCAACTACCACTACAGAGTGTACTGGGTGTAGTTTAACCATGACACCAACAATACCACTACAGAGTGTACTGGGTGTAGTTTAACCATGACACCAACACTACCACTACAGAGTGTACTGGGTGTAGTTTAACCATGACACCAACACTACCACTACAGAGTACTGGGTGCAGTTTAACCATGACACCAACAATACCACTACAGTGTACTGGGTGTAGTTTAACCATGACACCAACACTACCACTACAGAGTGTACTGGGTGTAGTTTAACCATGACACCAACACTACCACTACAGAGTGTACTGGGTGTAGTTTAACCATGACACCAACACTACCACTACAGAGTGTACTGGGTGTAGTTTAACCATGACACCAACACTACTACTACAGAGTGTACTGGGTGTAGTTTAACCATGACACCAACTACCACTACAGTGTACTGGGTGTAGTTTAACCATGACACCAACACTACCACTACAGAGTGTACTGGGTGTAGTTTAACCATGACACCAACACTACCACTACAGAGTGTACTGGGTGTAGTTTAACCATGACACCAACACTACCACTACAGAGTGTACTGGGTGTAGTTTAACCATGACACCAACACTACTACTACAGAGTGTACTGGGTGTAGTTTAACCATGACACCAACTACCACTACAGAGTGTACTGGGTGCAGTTTAACCATGACACCAACACTACCACTACAGAGTGTACTGGGTGTAGTTTAACCATGACACCAACTACCACTACAGAGTGTACTGGGTGCAGTTTAACCATGACACCAACACTACCACTACAGAGTGTACTGGGTGTAGTTTAACCATGACACCAACACTACCACTACAGAGTGTACTGGGTGCAGTTTAACCATGACACCAACACTACCACTACAGAGTGTACTGGGTGCAGTTTAACCATGACACCAACACTACCACTACAGAGTACTGGGTGTAGTTTAACCATGACACCAACACTACCACTACAGAGTGTACTGGGTGCAGTTTAACCATGACACCAACACTACCACTACAGAGTGTACTGGGTGTAGTTTAACCATGACACCAACACTACCACTACAGAGTGTACTGGGTGTAGTTTAACCATGACACCAACACTACCACTACAGAGTGTACTGGGTGTAGTTTAACCATGACACCAACACTACTACTACAGAGTGTACTGGGTGTAGTTTAACCATGACACCAACTACCACTACAGTGTACTGGGTGTAGTTTAACCATGACACCAACACTACCACTACAGAGTGTACTGGGTGTAGTTTAACCATGACACCAACACTACCACTACAGAGTGTACTGGGTGTAGTTTAACCATGACACCAACACTACCACTACAGAGTGTACTGGGTGTAGTTTAACCATGACACCAACAACACTACTACTACAGAGTGTACTGGGTGTAGTTTAACCATGACACCAACTACCACTACAGAGTGTACTGGGTGCAGTTTAACCATGACACCAACACTACCACTACAGAGTGTACTGGGTGTAGTTTAACCATGACACCAACTACCACTACAGAGTGTACTGGGTGCAGTTTAACCATGACACCAACACTACCACTACAGAGTGTACTGGGTGTAGTTTAACCATGACACCAACACTACCACTACAGAGTGTACTGGGTGCAGTTTAACCATGACACCAACACTACCACTACAGAGTGTACTGGGTGCAGTTTAACCATGACACCAACACTACCACTACAGAGTACTGGGTGTAGTTTAACCATGACACCAACACTACCACTACAGAGTGTACTGGGTGCAGTTTAACCATGACACCAACTACCACTACAGTGTACTGGGTGTAGTTTAACCATGACACCAACACTACCACTACAGAGTGTACTGGGTGTAGTTTAACCATGACACCAACACTACCACTACAGAGTGTACTGGGTGTAGTTTAACCATGACACCAACACTACCACTACAGAGTGTACTGGGTGTAGTTTAACCATGACACCAACACTACCACTACAGAGTGTACTGGGTGTAGTTTAACCATGACACCAACACTACCACTACAGAGTGTACTGGGTGTAGTTTAACCATGACACCAACACTACCACTACAGAGTGTTATGGGTGTAGTTTAACCATGACACCAACACTACCACTACAGAGTGTACTGGGTGTAGTTTAACCATGACACCAACACTACCACTACAGAGTGTACTGGGTGTAGTTTAACCATGACACCAACACTACCACTACAGAGTGTACTGGGTGTAGTTTAACCATGACACCAACACTACCACTACAGAGTGTACTGGGTGTAGTTTAACCATGACACCAACACTACCACTACAGAGTGTACTGGGTGTAGTTTAACCATGACACCAACACTACCACTACAGAGTGTACTGGGTGTAGTTTAACCATGACACCAACACTACCACTACAGAGTGTTATGGGTGTAGTTTAACCATGACACCAACACTACCACTACAGAGTGTACTGGGTGTAGTTTAACCATGACACCAACTACCACTACAGAGTGTACTGGGTGCAGTTTAACCATGACACCAACACTACCACTACAGAGTGTACTGGGTGTAGTTTAACCATGACACCAACACTACCACTACAGAGTACTGGGTGCAGTTTAACCATGACACCAACAATACCACTACAGTGTACTGGGTGTAGTTTAACCATGACACCAACACTACCACTACAGAGTGTACTGGGTGTAGTTTAACCATGACACCAACACTACCACTACAGAGTGTACTGGGTGTAGTTTAACCATGACACCAACACTACCACTACAGAGTGTACTGGGTGTAGTTTAACCATGACACCAACACTACTACTACAGAGTGTACTGGGTGTAGTTTAACCATGACACCAACTACCACTACAGTGTACTGGGTGTAGTTTAACCATGACACCAACACTACCACTACAGAGTGTACTGGGTGTAGTTTAACCATGACACCAACACTACCACTACAGAGTGTACTGGGTGTAGTTTAACCATGACACCAACACTACCACTACAGAGTGTACTGGGTGTAGTTTAACCATGACACCAACACTACTACTACAGAGTGTACTGGGTGTAGTTTAACCATGACACCAACTACCACTACAGAGTGTACTGGGTGCAGTTTAACCATGACACCAACACTACCACTACAGAGTGTACTGGGTGTAGTTTAACCATGACACCAACTACCACTACAGAGTGTACTGGGTGCAGTTTAACCATGACACCAACACTACCACTACAGAGTGTACTGGGTGTAGTTTAACCATGACACCAACACTACCACTACAGAGTGTACTGGGTGCAGTTTAACCATGACACCAACACTACCACTACAGAGTGTACTGGGTGCAGTTTAACCATGACACCAACACTACCACTACAGAGTACTGGGTGTAGTTTAACCATGACACCAACACTACCACTACAGAGTGTACTGGGTGCAGTTTAACCATGACACCAACACTACCACTACAGAGTGTACTGGGTGTAGTTTAACCATGACACCAACACTACCACTACAGAGTGTACTGGGTGTAGTTTAACCATGACACCAACACTACCACTACAGAGTGTACTGGGTGTAGTTTAACCATGACACCAACACTACTACTACAGAGTGTACTGGGTGTAGTTTAACCATGACACCAACTACCACTACAGTGTACTGGGTGTAGTTTAACCATGACACCAACACTACCACTACAGAGTGTACTGGGTGTAGTTTAACCATGACACCAACACTA
>OZ024751.1:42538916-42548916 GCA_964016885.1 Eledone cirrhosa
TGCCCTTCCAAACACCAACCACATGTGGAACTGGGAACTTTTTCCTACACGGCCACATTACAGCGTGGACTGTGTGTTTTTTGTCGTGACACCTACACAATCTCAATCTCATTTTCTCGTGCTGTTGGTGGGAGTAGGAGGATAGGGTAGTGGGATGGGGGTGTATATTTGATTAAGAGGTGCCTACTGACAGTAGGTTTCGCTTTGTACATAGGTAAGGCGGGTCTTCTGTATTACTGCGTAGCGCCAAAGATCTCGGTCCAGAGACATTGTCTTAGAGAGATGTAAGTGTGTGAGGTCAGAATTTATCTGGGTCTACCTACTCCGTAACTACCATCAATTTTGATCGTCCTGCACTTTTTTATGGAGCTGTCGTCTTTCATGCGCATCACGTGACCATACCAACGTAGTCTTCTCTCAAGTAAACAGCATCTGATCCCTCTTATTCCTAATTTCTCACTTAGTTCATTTATGCTTTGCCATTCACGTATATTACTATTACACATCCAACGGAGCATGCATGCTTCGTTCCTTTCCAGTCTACGCAGGTCCTCTGCACGTAATGCCCATGTCTCACTGCCATGTAGCATTGCTGTTCATATACAGGCATCATACAATCTGCCTTTCATTTTTAGAGAGAAACCTTTTGTGGCCAACAGCGGTATAAGCTCTCTGAACTTTTTCCATCCCGTTCTGACTCTGGCTACTGTACTTTCAGAACACCCTCCACCACTGCTGATTTCGTCAACCAGGTAATGGAAAGTGTCTACTATTTCTATAGAACCATCTGGGCAATAGAAGGAGCTAGTATCCTTTGGACACTTGCTACTTATTGCACCTGAGCATTGGCCACATATAAAGTCTACGTCCTTAGATAATTTACCTGTGATCCCACTACATCTTTTATGTACCCATACTTTACATTTGGGACATAAAATGGAATTTCTGTCTACTCCTTTCCTACACACTGAGCATGGCCATTTCCCTGAGGGTACCTGTGCCCTATTTTCCTTTCTACAAACTAGAACTTTAGTCTTAGACAAGTTAACTGTAAGGCCTTTTGATTCTAGGCCATGCTTCCATGTTTCGAATTTCTTCTCTAGTTCAGCCATTGATTCAGCTATGAGCGTTAGATCATCTGTGTATAGGAGTTCCCATGGGCAGCTGGTCTTGAACTCTTCTGTTATAGCCTGAAGGGCAATAATAAATAAGGGGGGGCTAAGGACAGAGCCTTGATGAACGCCAACTTTTACACTAAATACTTCACAATATTCATTGTTAATTCTAACCTTACTGACTGTTTCATTATCCATAGCTTGTATAGCTCTCACAAGCCATTCATCTACACCTAGTTTTCTAAGAGCCCACCAGATAATGGAGCGGGGGACTCTGTCAAAAGCTTTCTCCAGGTCTACAAAAGCTAAATAGAGGGGTTTACTTTTAGCTAGGTACTTCTCTTGTAGTTGTCGTACAAGGAAAAGAGCGTCTGTGGTACTTTTACCTGACACAAACCCAAACTGCATTTCATCTAGATCAATTCGCTCTCTGATTAGTTGCACTATAACTCTTTCTGTGACCTTCATGACCTGGTCAACTAACTTAATGCCTCTATAGTTTCCCCTATCTAGAGCATCCCCTTTACCCGTGTAGCAGTTAATGATGATGCTGCTATGCCAGTCTTTCGGTATGACCCCATTCTGTATTACTTGGTTAACTATACGGGTGACCATAGTGTGTCCCACCATACCAGATGCCTTCAACCTCTCAGCAACTATCTCCGAAGGCCTTGCCTGTCTTCATATCTTTGATTGCCTTACTTATTATACTACCTTTAACTTGCACCGCTGGTCCTTCTATTGGATCGATTTGGGGCAGACTTTTTCCCATTTATTCTCCTCATTTAATAGTCTCTCGTAGTGACACTTCCAGGCTATCTTCTTATCAGACTAATGTGGTTATGCTTGTGTTTGTTTTCAGTTTTCTGGTAGTGCTGCTAGTCTACCCATGAGCCTTCCAGCAGCCGCTACGTACACAGTCGCTCCAACAACGTACGCCATCACAACAACAGGTTATGCCTATAACGTTGGACCAGCGAAAGATGACTCCGTTCAGCCTCCACCACCACCACCGCCACCACATCATGCACCTCCTTCACAGTCGCCCGTCCCACCACAGCAGCCTCCAAAAAGGAGATTTACTGAAGAAAAACCTGAAGAGAAAATACCAGAGAATTTGTTGGGCTATCAGGTTTGTTACACTCTCTTATTATTGCTGGGTTGTCCGAGTCGGTAGAGCATCGGACAATATGCTTTTCAGTATATAGTTACGTCCTTTTGTTCCGAGTTCAAATCCTGCTGAAGTTAACTTCGCCTTTCTTCTTTATGGGGTTGATAAAATAAAGTATCAGTAATGTACTGGGGTCGATTTAATTGACTTTCCTCTCCCCTAAAATTGTTGCCCTTGGGCCTACATCAAAAACCATCATTGGTGGATTGTCAGTCAGTAGAGCAGCCGAGAAACGCTTTGCATTAATTGTTCCGACACTTTGTTTTGAGTTCAAATCCTGCCGAGGTGAACTTTGCCTTTAATCCTTCCAAGGTTGATAAAATAAAGTACCAGTTAAATACTGGGGTTGATTTAATCAATTTGCCCCGCCACCCAGATTACTAGCCTTGTGCCTGAATCAGAAATCATTATTAGGGCGGTAGATTGGCAGAATTGGTAGAGCGTTGGACAGCATGCTTTGTGGTTATTTGTTCCACTTCTTTACGTTCTGAGTTCAAATCCTGCTATGCTCAACTTTGCCTGTCATCAATTGTCATTTGTATTTTCATCACATTCTTTATAGATTTATTGGTTTTTTTTTGGCAATTTATTTACCTGCTGTTTTCAATTGTTGCTTTGATGTTGTTGTTGTTAGCATGGTCCTCCTCATTTGGCCAACATGATAGCGTCTGGTCCTCCACCACCGGTAGTAGGAAGCCACCACCAGTCACCTGTGACGCAGTCTTTTACCCAACCTTTAGTTGCTGTCACTCAAACATCTCAGGTTTATGAAGAATTCAGGTAACTGCACTAACTAACATCTACTTCAAACTGTCTGTGAATGTGTGTGTGTGTGTATGTATGTATGTATGTATGTATGTATGTATGTATGTATGTATGTGTATGTATGCATGTGTGTACGATTTGTGTTTTTTTTTTTTGTTTTTTTTTATTAGAATTTTATCATCATCACCGTTATCATCATCACCATTGCCATCATATCTGGTGAAAATGGCTGAACCAAACACCAGATTTAATAACTTTACAATATTTGGTTTCCTCCTTCAAAGTTCTGAGTTCAAATTTTGCTATGATTGACTGCTCAATATAATATGTAGCAGTAATATACTAGGCTCACTTTCACTTGATCATACCTTTTTCTTGCCTAGTCAAATACCTTACCATACTGGCATCATATTTATAATCTTAAAAAATTTTTATTTAGTTATTTTTATATAGTTATTTTTTCTAAATTTAATTTTTGTTTTTCTTTTCTGGTGATTGTCATTTTTCTTTTTTTCTTTTGTCATTTTTAATTTCAAAAATTTATTTTCATCACTAAAATTTTTCATTTTACAATGACTATTCAAATTTATCTAATAAGCAGTAAGTGACTTAAGTTAAAGGAAAATAACAAAAAAAATATTTACTGCTGTTCTAATTTTTTAAAATCTGTATCTCTTAGATTGTGATTGTATCTTTAGACCTGTTTGGGGCTTGTTATATATCAATGCTGATTCATTATTTATTAAAAGCAACTTCCAAATTGCTTGCATGCCCAGTCTGATGATAAAAATTTGAAAAAAGATAAAAGAAAAAAAATGTAAAATGATATTTTGTGGCTTCTAAAATAGAAATGTGGTTAACAAAGTTATTTATTAAATCAGTATTTGTTAGTGTATATTTGATACCATTCATCTAAAACCAGCTTTCTCTCTTTTCCTAGAAATCAAGGGTTTGCAAACCCCCCTCCTGTGAACCAACCGGCATTTGTCACCCCACCTCCTCCACCACCCCCATCTCATAGTCCATCCCCAGAGAGGTCGGAAGTAGATAAGCATTTGATGCCTCCTCCTCCACCACCCGGTGAGAGTTTTGTTGCTTTTATGAAGCCCAAAAGAAAAGCCAAAGAAAATTGTTAAAAACTATACTATATTAATTAATTAATTAATAAACTAACTAATGTTGTGTGGGGTAGGGGCAAGGCTGGGAAAGGGTGGGGATGTGAAATGAGCAAATTAGTAGCTTAGGTTCTGTTTATAATCCTTCTTAGCTATATAACTTTCAAGACCAGCTATGTATTGTACAGTTACTTTACATTAGAAACTCATAAACAGTAAAGTCCACAAAAAACCACAGCCACACAAACCTATTTTTACATTGCATGAACCTCTTTAGTCCTTTATACAAAGTTCTTATCATCATCATCATCATCATCACCGTCCATTTTTCCACGTTAGCATTGGTTTGACGAGTTGTCCTGATGTTGTGAGACAAGGCAGATCAGATGACCATGTCTTGCTCATAGAGAACTGTTTCTACGGTGTCTATGGCTAGATGCCCTTCCTAACACCAACCAGATTTACAGTATCTATATATATGTGTGTGTGTGTGTGTGTGTGTGTGTTCCTTTCTCTTGTTGGTATATAGCTGGTATACACCCTGTCTATATATTAGTCATGGTGTTTCTTTCTGAGTTCATCTTAATGGAGGGAATTAATTCATTTCTCACATCATTGTATAGATACTACCTCAGACAGTTTGACTGGTGTTGCCAGGATGCAACCACAACTTCAATGTAAAACTTGAGTTTATATATATACAGACACACACACACTCTTACACATACATGCTGTGTTTCCCTGATAAATCACAAATATTTTCAAAATTCACCTTGTCATCTCATTAAAACATCAGGTTGTAGAGTGGAGTTTGGAAACTGGTTCCACTCTTTACTTGAGCCCCAGTCTCTATGATATAATAATGTACATGTAGAATGCTCATATAAGTAAGTACCAGCAGTAACTGGGAGTTTAACCATGTGATGGACTAGCATCCTGTCCAAGGAGAAGTCTTATACCTCTCAGTTGCTTAACACCAATGAAACCAGGATAAGCACTGGCTTACTGAGCATCAGGAGGTTTAACCCTTTAGTATTTTCATTACTCTATATTTACTATTATATTTTCACGGTAAATGATTTATCTCACATAATTATTTCACATATAGAATCTATGAGATTTTAATATTATTTATTTGAGAACCATATCTTAACATCAGTATAAGGGGCACGGGTATGGCCAGTTTGAACAGAAAGAGGTGAGAGAATTCTGGCGGATATGGCCGTTTTAAATACTAAAGGGTTAAGACAGTTTAGACTTTTTTTTTTTGTTATGTTGGGGATCATCTCATTACATGTGGTTTCCCCCTGAGCCAGGAGATATGGTACATGCACTACTGATACTAATATCAACACTTAGCAAAGACTACCAACATTTACAATATTTTACATTTATGCGTCTGCTTGAACCCCAAAGAATCTCCTCTCTGTTAACAGCTACCCCCCCTTTAGTTTCCCTACTTCCCCCTTTCACTCCCTTTCGGGTTTCTGGTTTATAATACTGAGTGATGATAGTGGTGGGGAAGGTTTTAAATGAACATTTTTTTAAAAAAAAAAACCTTAATTAATATAATCTGTTTAAATTTGACGAAGTTTAATTTTCACTTATTGTGTAAAGATTTTGGTGAACTACACACATAAGATAATAGATTAGAAAAATTAGAAAGTGGTGAATGTTTCAAAACACTTAGATTATATATATATACACATAGACACATTTTGTGTATGTATATGTATATATATATATTTATGTGTCTGTATATATATAATATATATATTTACATATATATATATGTATATATATTGTAAATTGATAATTTTCTTTGTGCTTTTGTTTTGTATGTACTTAAGTTACATAATGTGACATTCTAGTTATCCTTATGTATGTGTAATTTTTAAATTCTAAATTAAATAAGATTTAATCAATATATATATATATTATATGTATATATATATAAATATATATTATATGTGTATGTATATATATATTTATATATATATATGTGTGTGTGTGTATGTATATATTATGTATGTATATATACATTGTGAGGGTGTGTGTAGGATTATCAATATTTTCTTTGTAATTAATTTTCTCCATTTATTTCACTCGATTAATAACAATACATTTATTTTCTCTTGCGTTATCTACATTGATAGTTGATTAATTTGCATAAATTCTAATGTCTGTAATTGATTAAATTTTTTCACAAGTAATTGTTGTCCCTTTCCAGGAAGCAAACGTACGGCGCAGCATCAAGGCGGTACTGAGTCACAGGAACAGCGTAAAAAAATCAAAGGCGCTCTTGGCAGTGTAGCTGGTAATGTCATATTTTAATTACAACACATTTGTTAGACCCGTAAAATGATGACTGGGTGTTTAGAATTTATAGATTACCTCTCAAAAGTATGATGTATAAAGACTTTGCCTATACATTACAATCATCATCATACATTTTCACATCGGTTTTTTTTTCCACTACTAACAGTTTTCTAGCCAAGGTGCCCTTCCAGGCACCAACCCTTTCCTCATTTTTTATGATAGTCAGGAGTAAGATTATGCATTTATTTTAAAAACTGGGATACATGTGAAGAATGGTGAAAGATATAATCTTGTACTTCTATTTGATTTTAACCCTTTAGCATTTACAATACGCTGTCAAATGTCATGTTCTGTTTACATTATTTTGAATTAATTTTGTTTACATTATTTTGAATTGTGTACTTCATATTTTGTTTTTACTAATTAAGATTGAGCTAAAAAAAAGTTGGTCATTCATAAAAGATTTTATAGAACTTTCCTGTTGCATTAATGTGGGTTGGCAGAATCAGTAGAGCATCAGACAACATGCTCTGTGGCATATAGTTACATTCTTAGTCCGAATCCTGTCGAGGTTAGCTTTGCCTTTCATCTTTAGAGTTGATAAAATAAAGTACCAGTAATACACTGGAGGCGATTTAAGTGACTTTACCCTCCCCCAAATTGTTGGCTTTCTGCCTAAACCAAACCATTATTATATTCTGGGGGGATTAAGATAGTGGAAGATTAACTGGTTTAACTCTACATTTAACTTTTTGTTTTTTATTTTGACAGTGTACGGATCTGATGATGAAGAAGATGATTCTAGTTCTCCAAATCGACAACAGCAGCAGCAACAGAGAACTGCTCCTTATAGCCAGTCAAGTTCTACAAATAGTGCATTTGTACATCAAGGCCAACCCAGTCCACCACCTCCATCTTTACCTGCCAACCATTACGATCAATATTTGCCAGGGCAAGTATCAGCATCACCACAACAACAGCAGCAACAACAACAGCAGCAACAACAACAACCATTGCAGCATGGACAATATTCTCCTCCGGACCCTAATAGTGGTACACCATATCAGCCATGCTCTAGTCCAACAAACTTTGCTAGTAAACAGTCGCCGTCACAACCACAACAGAACAACCATAGAGGAAACTCATATGAACAGATTTTGTCGACACAAGCTTCTCAGTTTGGGGTGCCTCGACCACTCAGCCAGTCAACATTTGCTACATCCACCACTACTGGGTTGCAGGCATCTCCAGCCTATATCCCACAACAACAGCAGCAGCAACAACAACAGCAGCAACCACAACAACAGCCCCCTCAATTTAATGGACACACTTCGGCTGTTGCTACCAATCAAGGTTATCTACAACAGTTTGCTAATCAGCCACCCCCTTCCCAACAATTTTCCGGACAACCAAACAACCAGCCCCCTCCATTCCAACCTCCTCCACCCGGCATGTCATTTTGGATGTCTCCTGCCTGAGGAAAAGGGGCTTTTTTTTTTTTTTCCTAAAATGATCACTATTGTTTTCAATCGGGGATTGATTGGCAGTAATTGGTAGAGCGTTGGATATGCTTCGTGGCATAGAGTTACGGCCCTTCACCTTCTGAGTTCAAATCCCGCCTAGCTTAACTTTGCCTTTCATCCGTACGGGGGTTGATGGAATAAAGTACCAGTAACACACTGGGGTCGATTTTAATTGACCCCCCCCCCCCCCCCCCCCTCCCCCCTCATTCCCAAAATTGTTGGCCTTGTGCCTAAATAAGAAACCATTATTATTATTATTATTATTTTTAATGTTTTCACTTTGTTGTTGATAAACAGAATATATCAATATCATTGTTCCTCTCTCTCTCTTTCTCCCACACATCATCATTATTATTATTATTATTATTATTATTCTCTTCACTACTTAAAATAATTCTTGAGATGGGGGCTGGGGGTTGGGAAAAACTGTCCAGGAAGGAAAAAAGGGGACAAGAAGTTTTTATTTTGTCATTCATCCAAACTACATGAAACTTGTCTATCACTCACTGACCTCAATGTGTTTCTCTCTCTCTCTCTCTCTCTCTCTCTCTCTCTTTCTATTTCTTTCCATTTCACTTCATCATCCTAGCAGCATACGTCTAGTAAAATGTTTTGTGATTCATGCATTGCACGACTAGCCGTGTTTCTTCATCTTGTTCGTCTATTTTTCTACCTCTTCTTCCTCCTCACCCTCCAACATGTATTACACATGTACACACTTAAAAATAAACACAACACAACACATACATTATATTATATCATAGTTTATACATATTGACATACAATTTGTGATAAATCTTTTGTTTCCAATGTTAAGACAACTATACTTTTATTTGTAGTATTTTTGTACCCTCAGCTTGTCAAAAGCCACAAGGAATTGATGGGGACTTCATATATTTATAGAGCCAAAATTAAATCGACAAATACGTTATATATATATATATGACTTTTTGTTGGTTTTAATTGCATTATTTTCCATTTTTCAGTATATTATGACAAACTAAAATTAAGAGTAATAGATTTATATTTTGTTATATTTTTGTTTTATTCATAAGTTGAGCTGTGTTTTATAATTATACTTGAAACAGGGTTTTTTTAATTTTTATTTCGTTAACTTTAACTAGCTGTTTAATTAATTGATTAATTAATTAGATGTCATAGGTCAATTTCAAGATTCAATCTCAGCCAGTTAGATATAAACAACTGGATGTATTTGCTTCTATTGCAGTAGATATTGTTCTTAGTTATATTAAATACACTGTGGGGGGGTGTATCATCATGAAATATTTTTATCTCTTTAATGCTTTTTGTGGAAGTTGATATAGTTGCAATTGAAACTGTAAAGTTTGCCTTAGTTCTGGTGGAATCTACAACCTTTTTCACTCTAGTAATATAAACTTTTCTTGGTTTTAAATTGAAAGAAATATATTGAATGTTTGTGAATAGTTTTATGATGAAGAACTTAGGTTCTTCCCTGTGATAAATGCAAGCCAGTTGAACTATATTAATTCCAGAAGGTTCACATTCTTATATACTTGATATTTCATACATTCAGGGGAACGGGGGTGGGGGGGATTTTGGATTTGTGATTCTAATTGAAAATTCAGAATGTTTTGACTTAATTGTTTCAATTTATTCCACTCATGTACAGGTTTATAAGATGGAGGTGGTGAATTGACAGAGTCGTTAGAACGTCGGATAGAAATCTTTCTGGTATTCGTTTGAGTTATCTGTGCTCTGAGTTCAAATCCCGCCAAGGTCAACTTTACCTTTCATCCTTTCAAGGTTGATAAATAAAAGTACCAGTCACGTACTGGAGTCGATTCTTCCTCAATATTTTTTTCTCACTTCCTCTTTATCATTCTCACTCCTTTGAAAGAAATAAGTTGCATTGAAACCTTGAGTGGAGATGGGCTCCGCCAGGTTTTAAAATCCCCAAGAAACGCTGTATGTTACTATGGTGCCTCTATGACCCCAGCAAGAGTCACGGGT
>OZ024751.1:42553916-42573916 GCA_964016885.1 Eledone cirrhosa
TTGAAGATCTTAGCCTTCAAATGATAGGAAACTCGTTTTGATGTTAGTACTTTCTTGTTGTTGTTGTTGTTGTTGTTATTTAAAAAGAAAGGCTGCTGATTGGCAGAATAGATAGTGGACACTATGCTTCACACCGAAGATGACAACTTTTCATGAGCATTTAGTTGAACCCGAGACTTGTACATTGGGGATATGCAGATCCCTGCCCTGTCTGGGAGGTCAGTAGCCCTGCTTCAGTACTGACTTGGTCTATGAAGATCTGACCAACCCTTACTAGCAGGGAAAGCAGACATTAAAATGATTTGAATTAACAAACCTCATTAGCAAGGCGTCCTTCAATAGTTCAAAACAACATTATGACTACATCACATTAAAAATTCATCTTTTTCACAACCATCTGTCTATCATATTTCTAATAAAAACTGCTGCCTATAATTTTCAAATATTTTTGAAAATAATTAAAGTGAATTACATAACTAAATTCCAAATTTTTTATCATCATTAAGCTTTATTTAGAACATAACTTTTAAAAAAAATTACATAAACTTATGGTGGGAGGTTTTTAGATAAATATAAAGTTTTGTATCACAGAAACATAGTTTAGATTCAGGTGGTCACTATGGTGGGAGGTTTTTAGATAAATATAAAGTTTTGTATCACAGAAACATAGTTTAGTTTCAGGTGGTCACTATGGTGGAAGGTTTTTAGATAAATATTAAATATAGTTTTCTATTATTAAACAGATTTTAATTTCAGGTGGTCCTTATAGAAGGTTTTTTTAGATAAATATATAGGTGACCTCTATGGGGATATTTTTAGATAAATATAGATACTTTTGTATCATAAAAACGGTCAGTTTCAGATGGTTTGGTTGCAAAAGGGTTAAAATAACTTCCACTGGGGAAATGAAATTAGATCACAACTTGTGTTCACTTTGATCTTGCCTCTACAATATGTAACAGTGAAACAGTTGAAAACACAATAGGAAAAACCACTTTAGTTGTAAACAGCAGCAGCAAATAATAGCTAAAATATTGATTATATAAGAAAGCAGTGGAGCAATAGTAATGGACGTGTGAAGCGTGGAAGGTGGTGTTCTATAGACGGCAAATAATATGAAAGAGAAAAAGTTATAGTTTTTCTATTTGTCTGCAACCATTTAATGCAAATGGCCTGGAACTAAACTTGTTTTAAAATATTTTTCATTTTTTTTTATTGTTGGAGATTCTTTGATTTCCATCAATCTGACAATTGCTTCAATTTCTAATAAAGAGACAAATATATTTATTTGTGTGTCGGTGTCAGTGTGTGTACGAGTGGGTATGTATATATATGTGTGTAAGTGGGTGCGTGTGCACATGTTTATGTATGTACATATGTGTGTGTGGGTGTATGTGTGAGCACATGTATGTCCATTTGTGTATCTTATGTGTGTAAATCACGTATGTTTGACCTACATGGTGAAGGAGAGATACAGACTGTTGGGCAACATGGAGAAACTTATAATTCCCTAACCCTTCTAAGGTATCACCTTGAGGCAGAGGGTGTGACTGCCCTGAGCATCCTTATTAAGACAGCTGGTGGGAACATCCACGCTTTGAGGCAGAGCTGGACAAGGTGTGATTGCACTGAGTATCTTTATCAAGGTAGCTGGGGGTGAGAGCATCCAGCCAAAGTGTCACTTAGGGTTCTCTATTCAATATGGCTACTGTGTGTGTATATGTGTGTTCATTGGTGGTGGATCTGTTGGTATGGTGAGTGTAGTAGGTGTGTTGATGGGTGGGTACAGTGAGAGTGTAGTGTGTGGATGTGAGAGAGTGCATCCTGCTGTCAGATCAGTAAATAAACTAATTTTACATTAGTATTGCTGTTACATAGTAATAGTAATAATACTGATAATAATAATAATAACAATAATAACAGCAACAGTAACATTATACATTTATTTATGTGTTCTGTTATGGTTTGACAGTAATGAGTTGAGCAATCAAGAGAATGATTAGATAAATATCTGTTAAGAAGTGTGAGAAGGAAGAAGTTGACAAAGATTTCTTTTGACAAGAAAGATTCTAATTAGAAACAAACTCTTTCACTACCAATAAATAATCAACTATTTCTAAACTACCAATCTTAATTAAAAAGTGAAAGAGAACAAGAATAAAATACAATTGTTAGAAAAATAAAGTTTAAACATTTATTTTTTTAACATGAGAACAAATCATGATATTTCTAAAAGAAGAGAACTGTGATTTTGTGGAATTTCTTGTATAACTCCAGAGAAGATGGAAAACAAATCAAAGCCTTCGCTTTACTCATTAACCCTTTCATTATCAGATTTCTAATGATAGACTCTGCCTGTTACTTTCAAATTATTTTGAAAATAATCAAGAATAGTTTCTCATTATTAAGCTGGTGTTTGGAACATAACTTAACAAAGGTCCTTACATAAGATTACAATGGAAGGTTTTTAGCTATATGTATATACATACATATATACACATACCAACATACATACATATATATATATATATATATATATATCTTTATATATATACATATGCAAACATATATATATATATATATATATAAGAGTTTAATTGCTTATGTGTGTGTATGAATATATATATATATATATATAAGCAATGTAACCCTTTTGTTACCATATTCTTAATGAAAGACATTGTCTATGATTTTCAAGCAATTTTAAGCTGGTGTTTGGCGCGTAACTTAAACATTCATACATGAAATTATGATGGAAGTATTTTCGATAAATGTAAACATTTTAATGCTTTTGTTACCATATTTCTAATGAAAATAATTGTTTCTACTTTAGGCACAAGGCCAGCAATCACCCAGTGCATTACTGGTACTTTATTTTATCGACCCCGTAAATGAAAAATAAAAAGAGATTTAGTAATATAACTAACTTGGTAATGGTTGCTATAGTAGCAGTTGTGTTGATAATAGTAATAGCAGTTATAGTAGATGTGGTAGCTGAAGATGTTGCTTTCAGCAGCAATTGCTGTGAAAAACTAAATGGCAAGAAGTTTGAAATCAATGAAAAATTGTTCATTTTTTTTCCATTTTTTTTTATCCAGCTATTATTTTACCTTTTTTTCCTTTGTCTTCTTTAAGCTATTGATAATAGAAAAGCAACAATGGTTTTCTTTTGATAATTCTACTCGACATTGTTAAAGCTTTTTCCTCCAAAACAATTGTTCTTGTAAGAAAGCAAATAATTGTTTACATAAGAAACCAAATACGTGTTTATGTAACTCTTTTGTGGTCATTTCAAATAATCTTCTGTTCATGTGGATTTCATTGTGAAAGCAGATAACATATAATAAAGACATGGGAAAAGGGACGAAGAAGGAGATTTGATAGAAAAGGAACAAAGAGATATAAAAAGATGAGCAGAAAAGAAATATATATATATATATATAATGTATATATATATGTATATATATATATATAATGTATATATATATATATGTGTGTGTGTGTGATTAAGGAAAATCGTCCAACGCTCTACATGCTTTGCAGCCTATAGTTACAACTCTTTACATTCTGAGTTCAAATCCCACCGACTTCAACTTTGTCTTTCATTATTCCAGTGTCAATAAAATAAAGTACCAGTTAAATACTGGACCACTATAATCGACTTCACCTCCCCCCCACCAGTTACTGGTCTAATTGTTATCAGCTTAGAAATCATTATTTTAAGACAATGGCGGTGGATTGGCAGTATCGATAGAGGGTCGGACGCCATGCTTTGACGCATTGAGTTACGGCCCTTGCCATTCTGAGTTCAAATCCCGTTGAGGTTAACTTTGCCTTTCAACCTTATGGGGGTCGATAAAATAAAGTACCAGTAATACACTGGGGTAATAGCTGGCCTTGTGCCAAAAGTAGAAACAATTATTTTAAGACAATTAGAAATAAATTGGATTTAAACTGAAGATAAATTAAAATAAGCTTTAATAACCATAGATAAAAATATTTATATAAATTGTATTATTAAGGCTGAATTTTCAACAGACCGTCTTTGTCATTTGTTGCAATGTTCTGGGCTGTTTAATCCACTGGATAAGTTCTGCAATACTGACGATATAAACATCGGACATGTTAACCAACTGAGAGATAAATTCATTCAAACCTTTCAAGCTACGCCAGTTTGATGGGTTGAACCAGTCGTGCCGCAGATGAACCCCCAGGGGAATTTTATCTTTGTAATGAACAGCAAAATTTCTCAGGAGAAAATCTAAAGTATCTTTTGCAGTGACTGGGTTAAATAAACATCCGTCAGCATAAAGGCATGTGTAGTTTAATTCGTCTAGAAATGGCATTACTGGGACTTCCCAAAATCCGTTGAAGTTGTCAGTCGGACATTTTCCAACAGAGCAGGTCCCTCTCCAACCGAAATCTAGAGTGAAGGGCCAAGAATGATAACCTTGTTTGTAAATCAATGTTGAATCGTAAAGAAAATGCTCTGTTTGCAAAATCTTCATTTGATCATTGCCCAAAGGAAGCATACTAGGAGAGCGCCAACCGATTATTTTACTAGCTGGTATACCAGCAGTATGTGTCATTTTAAATCTTTGGTTTTGTATGTCTGAAGCTAACATAGTTATATTGGAGTAGAATGAAGTGCCGTTTCCTTGAAGAGAAATATCCATATTGGCATCATATAATTTTCTGACAAGACCATAATTGGAGCCCACATCTGAAACAAAATATGTAGCTTTTATAGGACACCTCCTCGGGTTTAGATACGATGAATTAAACAGAGGGATCATGCTGTAATAGAACTGATGTGTAATAGGTCCATCGAATGTAAAATAAACAAACTGGGGAATATTGTCCTTGTTGGTACCTACATTGGTGCTCATACAACGACAATCAGGCAAAAAACAATTATTTCTCTGTTGGCATGTCTTAAACACACTGCTGTTCACAGGTTTTCTTTTAATAGGGATTTTCTTTGAAAATCTAGAGTTAAAGTTCTGATTTCCGATGCCAAATCTCGACTGAAAGTCTTTGTTAACTTGGTTAGTTTTGTCAACAATATTTGATGTTTTCCATACTTGATCAGGTTGTAGAGGTGACACTAACACCTGTCTGTCTAAAGAAAAACCTGTATTTGATTTTACATTAGATGAGTTGTTATTGTTACTTCCGCTTCCATTTCTGTTGTTTCTGCTGTTGCCAATATTTCTATCAGTCATTAAAGAACCTGAACTAAATAGTTCCTGTACCGTTAAGGTATCTAAATCGTCTCTGTGTGTATTAGATTCAAAGGTCTGACCAGGGAATTGTTTTGTTTGTGTTTTAATTTGAACAATTTGAGTTGGTTTAAAGGAAATTTCTGATCTATTTAGTATTGCAAGTTTTTCCTTCTTGTATGTGCTTTGTTCTGGGAAATCCTTTGTGGGTCTTTGGTGGTAAGTAGGATCAAGTCTTGGAAAATAACTCCCAGAATATTTTCTAGAATGGTCGTCTGTTTTTGTTGATTGTTTATAATTATATATTTTTGTTTCTTTGTTTTCCCTGTCATGTTGTAGGGAGACTTTAGTATTTATTTGTATCAAGGGATCTTCTCTTGTTAATTCTTTAACACGTTTCAAAATGTTACTTTGATCATCAATCTGATTCCTGCTATGATGAAAGTTAACATTTCTGTCAATCAATTCACGGTTCTTCGTCTCAAGCTGTTCCATTATTTGCATTGGTTTCTTTCTTATTTCTGCTACACTGTTGCTTTCTTGGAAATGTTTTATTTCTTCATTTTTCACTCTTGTCTCTTTGTAATCAATCTGTTTATTTGGAGACATTCTGAACTTATCGGAAATTGAATCACCTCCAATATTATATGAAAACTTATTGTTATCTTCTCCTAATGCTGATATATTATATAATCGATTTTTCTTCGCACCATATCTCTCTTCGAAAGATGTTTTGAATTGTTTTTTTAATAGATTTTCTCTGTGAATATTAATATATTTATATTTCTGAATGGAATTTTCAATAAAATCATATGAAGAATGACATTGCCAAGATTTCATAGAATTAATCTCACTGATTTTAACTGGATTTTTAACCCATTCCAACATTTGCTTAACAGTTGTGATATAAACATCTGATTTTTTCAAAAGATCTTGAATAAACTGGTCCATTGCTTTCAAACGATAAGGATCGGTCGGGTAATTGTAAAAAAACCAGGCTGCATGCATATTTATTCCCATTGGGGCTCTGTTACCATTATAATAATCCAAGAAATTTTTCCATAAATAATTGTAAGCCTCGTCATATGTAGTTGGTGCTACAGTACAACCATCAGTATACACACAGTCATACATGGAGTCTTTATCTATCACAGATACAACCGGAACTTCCCAGAAGCCGGGATGTTGCATTTGGGGACAGTCTGGGATTTGGCAATGAAACGGCCAACCATAATCCAATGTGAAAGGATATACTGCTTTTCTACGTCTTTTAGAATAAGTTAGAGTTGCATCATAAATGTACCCACCTTCTTTGAGGATCTCAACTTGTTTGTCTCCAAACGGTTTAAGGAACGGACTTCTCCATCCGATGACATCTGCTTCAGGAACCTTTCCCAAACGTACTAGGTTGTCTTTTTGTCCGAGTATTTCCTCTCTAACTTGAGCAAGATTTATATCACTTCGATGGTTTATGCTGTGAGATGCTATTTCCATTCCTTGCTTATAAAAGTCATTCACAAGTCGATAGTCTGTGTAGTTATGAGAAACAAATAGAGTAAACTTGATTCGACATCCGTTTGGGTTCTTTCTCTCGGCTGAAAACAACCTCCTGTACATGATGGCTGTTTGAAGGGTTACAGCATCATCAAATGTAAAATAAACTATTTGTGGGAAGTCTTTTATATGTGTTCCATTCACAGGAAGTGAATCTTTACAGCAGACACAGTTTGGTGGGTAACAGGTGCGACTCTCTTGACATGTGCTACAAGCTATCGGTGAACTGGAGCTAATGATTAGGATATGCAGGAGGAAAACATAAAGGCTAACTTCCAAATATATGTACATAGTTTATCTTTCTTTTTAACACTATCTCGCTAAATGTTCGTGTATAAACTGGAATGAAGGAAGTAGCTATCATGTATTATATATTTGTCGCTGTATATCGTCCAAACAACAAAGCTAAACTACTTGACTGGACTAAAAATTCCACAACAAATTTATTATATTATATATATATATATCTGTCTGTTTCTCTTTCTAACTTTCTGTCACTCTATATTTCTCAGTCTCTCTCTGTCTCTTTCTTGTGTGTATGAATAACCTGTGTACATTAATTAAATAGATACAATATAAAAAATGAAAAAAACAACAACTTGTAAGCAAGAGAACCAGCTGTAACCCACCCAGACAAATTTGTCCATCAAATCAAACTGACAACTCTTAACTTTGATCTCTGAGCCAACTACAACAACAATATTAATAGCAGGTAGCAACCGTGTTTTATTGTGAGTAGTAGTACATCATATTTACTATTTAAATACAAGTTGATTGGTGACTTCTAAAGATCTTTCTTTAATTTCTTTTTCCTTTTATGACTTTTTCTGATAGATGAGTCTATGAGAAGAGATGGAATTTTTGATGTAATATATTTAGTTCCTTGCGGCAGTTGTCTACCAGACTAAAATAATATACAAAATGAATTAATAAATCATTATTTTAAAATATTTTTTTGGTGTTGTTGTTTTGATGTTATTTGTGGTTTTTGATATGTTTTTTGTTTTGTTTTGTTTTGTGTGAGTTTTTTTTTTCTGTTTCTTTTGTTGTTGTTGTTGTTGTTGTTATTTTTTAGTAGGGTGTTTTAATTATTGAAGTCGTTATTGCAGTCTGAAGATGGTTGAGATGACAAGAACCTGATCTACCAGTGCTGTGTCTGTTATATTTCGAATAAATATTCTGAATGATCCAGGGTCCCTCTCTCTACAACCCACCCCACCCCTACCATAGGGAGGAGGTGCAATTCAGTGCTGTGTGCTGTAAATAGTAATTCAGGCAATTAATATATAATTCCTTAGCTTGCAGTGATGACCCCGACCTCAACATTGACTTGTCATAACAAGAAATATAATGAAACACCTCTCTCTCTCTCTCTCTCTCTCTCTCTCCCTCTCTCTCTCTCTCTATCTCTCTCTCCCCCTCTCTCTCTCTATACACACATATATATATATACATATATATATATATATATATGTCTGTCTATTGCACAATTTACTAAAGCACCAGCATTCTCATTATAGCTTGTAAGTGTGTGTGAAGGTCTCTCATCTTTATTCCCTGATGTGGGTTCTTGACTATTCTAGTGTAAACTAAGTGTAGGTGATACAAGAAGTGTAAACTAAGTGTAGGTGATACAAGAAGTGTAAACCAAGTGTAGGTGATACAAGAAGTGTAAACCAAGTGTAGGTGATACAAGTGTAAACTAAGTGTAGGTGATACAAGAAGTGTAAACCAAGTGTAGGTGATACAAGAAGTGTAAACTAAGTGTAAACTAAGTGTAGGTGATACAAGAAGTGTAAAGTAAGTGTAAACTAAGTGTAGGTGATACAAGCAGTGTAAACTAAGTGTAAACTAAGTGTAAACTAAGTGTAGGTGATACAAGAAGTGTAAACTAAGTGTAGGTGATACAGAAGTGTAAACTAGGTGTAGGTGATACAAGAAGTGTAAACTAAATGTAAGCTAAGTGGAACTTATATGTTGGTGATAAAAGAAGTGTAAGTTAAGTATTGGTGATAAGGGTAAACTAAGTGTTGGTGATAAAAGAAGTGTTAGCTGAGTGTAAACTAAGTGTAGGTGATACAAGAAGTGTTAGCTGAGTGTAAACTAAGTGTAGGTGATACAAGAAGTGTTAGCTGAGTGTAAACTAAGTGTAGGTGATACAAGAAGTGTTAGCTGAGTGTAAACTAAGTGTTGGTGATAAAAGAAGTGTTAGCTGAGTGTAAACTAAGTGTTGGTGATAAAAGAAGTGTTAGCTGAGTGTAAACTAAGTGTAGGTGATACAAGAAGTGTTAGCTGAGTGTAAACTAAGTGTTGGTGATAAAAGAAGTTTAAGCTGAGTGTAAACTAAGTGTTGGTGATAAAAGAAGTATTAGCTGAGTGTAAACTAAGTGTTGGTGATAAAAGAAGTGTTAGCTGAGTGTAAACTAAGTGTTGGTGATAAAAGAAGTGTTAGCTGAGTGTAAACTAAGTGTTGGTGATAAAAGAAGTGTTAGCTGAGTGTAAACTAAGTGTAGGTGATACAAGAAGTGTTAGCTGAGTGTAAACTAAGTGTAGGTGATACAAGAAGTGTTAGCTGAGTGTAAACTAAGTGTAGGTGATACAAGAAGTGTTAGCTGAGTGTAAACTAAGTGTTGGTGATAAAAGAAGTGTTAGCTGAGTGTAAACTAAGTGTTGGTGATAAAAGAAGTGTTAGCTGAGTGTAAACTAAGTGTTGGTGATAAAAGAAGTGTTAGCTGAGTGTAAACTAAGTGTAGGTGATACAATAAGTGTTAGCTGAGTGTAAACTAAGTGTTGGTGATAAAAGAAGTGTTAGCTGAGTGTAAACTAAGTGTAGGTGATACAAGAAGTGTTAGCTGAGTGTAAACTAAGTGTTGGTGATAAAAGAAGTGTTAGCTGAGTGTAAACTAAGTGTTGGTGATAAAAGAAGTGTTAGCTGAGTGTAAATTAAGTGTAGGTGATACAAGAAGTGTAAACTAAGTGTTGGTGATAAAAGAAGTGTTAGCTGAGTGTAAATTAAGTGTAGGTGATACAAGAAGTGTAAACTAAGTGTTGGTGATAAAAGAAGTATAATCTTGTGCAGTAGAAATTATCGATCAAGGCAATAATTTAATAAGATAATTTAGATATTTTAGTTTTCTGTTTTATGAGTTAATGATAAAAGACATGCGTGATAATGTCACATAAATATTTAATTGAACTGTCTGATAAAGATGATTTGAAAACTAATTTCATTAAAGATATTTCGAGGCTATGAACTGCACACATACCCCCCCCTCTCTCTCTCGCTCTCTCTCTCTCTCTCTCTCTCTTTCTCTCTCTCTCTCTCTCTCTCTCTCTCTCTCTCTCTCTCTCTCTCTCTCTCTCTCTATATATATATATATATATAAGTATATATATATATATACATACGTAAATATATATATATATACATACATATATATATGAATAAAATTAGTCCTTCATCAGTGATCGTCCAGCCTTCATTGGTATTTCATTGCTTTAAAGACCATATACCTCTGGTTGGTGCGAGCAACGGCTAAAGAAAGTCGTTGGGACACGTAAAATAGGGTGAAATGAGCGAGACATGTAAACAAACAAAGATGGTAAAGCAACAAAAAGTGAGGAAGAAGGAGTCAAGTCTCTGAAATCGATGAACTTAAGTTCTGTGAAATCGTAGGCGAGAGATAAAGACCATCCAACCTGAGTGAAATGTGAGCGAGAAAAGGATTTCACACAGGTCAAATGGGAGGAAGTGAGGGAGAGGGAGTAACAGATATATATACATACATATATATATATATATATATATAATATATATATATATATATATATATATATATATATATATATATATATATATATATATATATATATACATATATATATATACATACGTATACATACATACATATATATATATATATATATTTCCTTTCTGAATTTGTTTAGCAAGATTCTTTATCTGAAAACGTGTGTTGAAACCGATATTGTTATGCTTTGGGAGGGTCATGTTGCCAATAAGAAACACACGCACCAGTTGCTTTCACTTCAATTTATTATAATAAATTTATAAATTTAGGAATTTATAAATTTCTGGTTGGTTGGTTGGTTCCACAACCAGATGATTGTTTATATATTGTCAAAGTTCTTTCGTCACACATTCTGTGACCTCTTCAGTGACTGGGGATTCTTTTCTTTGTTTTTGTGCCTCTCCTTTGTTCTGTCCTACGCCATCTTGTTTTGTGTGACGAAAGAACTTTGACAATATATAAACAATCATCTGGTTGTGGAACCAACCAACCAACCGGAAATTTATAAATTCCTAAATTTATAAATTTATTATAATAATAAATTGAAGTGAAAGCAACTGGTGCGTGTGTTTCTTAGGCAACATGACCCTCCCAAAGTATAACAACATGTATATATATAGATATATATATATACGTTATTCCGGGTTGAATCGGAGGTAACCACAGTAAGTAAGGTACTCAATACATTGTAGAGTATAAAAGTTTTAATATAGATGAGATTCTACAGGACTAGAACTGTTTCATTCTTTAGAAATCATCAGGATTCCTGATGATTTCTAAAGAATGAAACAGTTCTAGTCCTGTAGAATCTCATCTATATTAAAACTATATATATATATATATATATATATATATATATATTCACACACACATACATATACATATATATATATATTATATATGTATAGACAGATAGACTGACACACAGACAGATAGAGAGAAAATAGTAAAAAACTTTTGAAGATGTATATAATGTTTTTTCTATATACATTCAAATTTACAGTATACAATGAAAATCAATTAGTTTATATAGAATCAATTATAGAGTGTATGACAAATAGATGGGCTTGCTGAAATAATCATGTTTATCTAATTGGTTTTTATATCGACTAGTTTTAGCTATGGTTAGATTTTCAAAGTTTCATTTTCAAGGTTACATTTGTACTGGTGTTGAGTTCTTTTTTTTTAACACCTATCATTATGATGAATATATTTATATATATGTGGAGGCGCCACGGAAAAAAGCACCCAGCACTCACTGTAAATGAGGTTGGTGTTAGGAAGGGCATCCAGCTGTAGAAATAAAGCCAGAATCAGTTCCCGTCCCACCCTTGCAAGCAGGGAAAAGCGGACGTAAAATGATGATGATGATCATGATATATATATATGTGTGTGTCTGTATATATATATATAAGTTAAAATAGAAAACAAAAACAATAACGAAGAGTGCAGTACAAAGTGTTAGTATTAGGTTCACGCTTGAGAGTGGGGGATGGGGGACGACGTTTCGGGCATAAGCCCTTCATCAGGAGATGAGTGGGAAGGAAAAGAGTTCCGAGGGTGTGAGGGGGAGTGGTGGAAGGACATTAAAAAAGGGGGGTGGGTGGAAATGAAGGGAAGGAAAAAAAATATATATATATACATACACTCACATATATATATATATATGGTGATTATGATGGTGGTGTGGTGGTGGGTTGGCAGTATTGGTAGGGAGGATGATGATGGTGGTGTTGCTGATGATGGCGGTGGTGATAGTGGATGTTGTGATGACAATGACACTGATGATGATGATGATGCCACACAGACCATAGACACAGTACTGAAGTATACATGTCACATAAATTCAGTTGACAAAAAAACCCCAATAAACCCAAACAAAAAAGAGCAACAAAAACCCCCAAACACAGGAAAAAATTATTTACATAAATTTTCTCACAGAGTAACATTTTTTACATCTTTTAATATTTCAGGTAATAATTGTCACCTTAACGAAGATTACATACATGTCATTGTTGAAGGATAAGACTGTCACCCATGGTATATATTTGTCAAATTATTGTGGTTAGGATGACATAGAGACACTGGTGTGTTAATAGAAGGGTCTTTATTCAGAGGCATCGGGGAGGGGAGGGGGGTCTTTCTTGAGAGACACCTGAGGGGGTGGGGTTGAGGGATTTCTTGTAAAGCCAGTTGAATAAAGAGACCAGTTAAACCTGCATATTTAATAGGCATTGCTCAGAAATCATTCATATATATATATGCATGTATATATATATATATATATATATATATATATGCATATATATATATATATATATATATATATATATATATATATATATATATATATATATATATGTGAGTGCATGTGAGTGTATGTATATATATATATTATATATTATGGAATACTGTTGGCTTTTTGCTACAATATTTTCTATACCTTTCATTTATATATATATATATATATATATATGTGTATATATATATATATATATATATATATATATATATATATATATATATATATATATACACACACACAGGTACATATATATGTATGTATGACTCCCTCACTCTCTCTCTCTCTCTCTATATATATATATATACATTTGTACTCTCACAGACAAGAGAACGCTCTCCCAAACCGAACACGTCCGTACTACAGGGTGTTAGCGATACTGAGTTACACAGTACAAGTCAAGCACTCAATATACCATGGTTCCACCTGATTGATGAGCACACCGTAATCTTTGACAGGAAGTACTTTCTTCTTTAGGATGTAGAATGGAATTCTGGGTATGTAGTGTCAAACTGACATAACTTGAGATACGGTAAATAAAATAAGGGAGATAATCTTTGGCTTTTTATTTTTTCAAGGGACGCCACTCTTCCTTTATCTATATGCCGACTATAATTATTCCCTTGTATTGCTACACTATATTACGACAGTAAACTATATCAACCATTATATACGACAGGCAATTCCCTGGAATAATAATGGTCTCTGATTTAGGTACAAGGCCAGCAATTTTTGAGGGAGGGGTAAAACGACCCCAGTACGTAACTTTTACTTCATTTTAACGATTCCGTAAGGATGAAAGGCAAAGCCAACCTCGACGGGATTTGAACTAAAAAGGCAAAGGGCCGTAACTCTATGCCGCAAAGCATGTTGTCCGACGCCAATCCACAGTAGTAATAATTGTTTCTACTTTTGGCACAAGGCCAGCAATTACCCAGTACATTACTGGTACTTTATTTTATCGACCCCGTAAGTAATAATGATTTATTTTAGTCACATAAGGCTAACATTTAGTGAAGGCGCGTGGCTGAGTGGTTAGAGAATTGGATTCACAATCTTGAGGTTGTGAGTTCGATTCCTGGACCGGGTGATGCGTTGTCCTTGAGCAAGATACGTTGCTCCTTCTACCTGGAGTTGCGACCGATATATAGTATTAGCAATTGGAAAGACCAGCGGAAACATTGTTTCCTCGGTCCGATTTGACGAAAGTCGATTGTTAAAAAAAAAAGGGCTAACATTAAACAAACAATAAAGAAGCGTCTGGACGATACAGTGCTGGATTTTGTGTGTTATAATGGGTTATAACAAAAACTAAACGAACATTAAAAAAAAACAAAAACAAAATAAATTTCCCAAGAGCAGGAGCCCCAAAGACTCCCAAGACTGCAGCTCTGTCAAGGAGACGAGCTCTGGATAAACACGTATAACAAACGGTGAGTCTAGACCTGTTTACAGTCAAGGAAGAGCTGGAATTGACATCGCCACAGCATGTCCAGTCCTATACGTAGCGAGCGTTGGCAGCAAATAGACCTCCTGCCTATTGGTACACATCCTTTCTACCACAAAAAGCGAAAGAGCAAACACTTCAGTGTAATCAGACGTGAACCAGGTCAAGGTACAAGGACCAGATGGTAGTAAATGACGGACGTAATGTATGAGTTCGCCACCTGTATCCGACCTTTCAGGGATAGCTTCCTCTCGGCCCATTTCTGGCGGACAGTGGTCACCCTACTCGTTACCTCTTTCCTGTTTTTGTCCATTTGGTTGTCCAGAGCAAACCAGAGCCCGAGCAATTTAACCGCTCTGTCCGTCCAGTGCCTGGTGACACTGATGGACGGCATGGACCTGTCTCTCAAGCTGCTGTTCTCTACATTCTATCCACTTTGGTCTCATATTACATCAAATTGACACGAATAAAGCTATAGTAAGGGAGATAATCTTCAGATTTCATTAATTTTTCAAGGGAGGCAACCTTGACTATGTGTCTATTTCAATTATTTCCCTGCAAATCATATCTGCCACCGTATACGATGGAATAATAATAATGGTTTCTGATTTAGGCATAAGGTCAACAATATTGGGAGAGGGGAAAGTCGATTAAATCGATCTCAAAGCGTTACTGGTACTATATTTTATCGACACAGTAAGAGTAACAAAAAAAAAAAAAATTGTTTCTACTTTTGGCACAAGGCCAGCAATTACTCCAGTGCATTACTGGTACTTTATTTTATCGACCCCGTAAGGATGAAAGGCAAAGTTAACCTCGGCGGGATTTTAACTCAGAATGGCAAGGGCTGTAACTCTATGCGTCAAAGCATGGCGTCCAACGCTTTACCGATACTGCCAATAATAATTAGAAGAAGAGGCTTAACAAGAAGATTACCCAATAATTTGCTGATCCCAGCATACATGGGCAAATATGTAACAAGATTTCCCTATAATTAGAGCAATCTACCTTGTCTTCCATTTTTGAGAATTGGGATTATCACTCCCGATTGCCATGGCTTTAGCTCCTTTCGAGAGATCCAGGTCACCCTGCACACGCAGTCAGAGCATACATTCCCTATTTAAATCTTTTAACATCTCAGGCCGAATTTCATCTTTCCCAGAGGCCATGTAACATTTGAGTGCTTTAATTGCTCTGATGACCTCAGCCACTATTGACCTTCACCCTTTGAGGCTCTCCATGTATGTCAGAAGATGTTGTGACAGCAAAGTATTCTCTCCACCATGCAAGGACGAACCTGATAGTAAGCATGGTTAGGGACTTCTAATTACAAAGACGATGGATGGTCGTGTGCTAGTTTGAGGGTGGATGGTGGGTGCTGAAAAAGATCAGGTTAAAAGAAGAACAGTGGGGCGTTTAGGCCGGTTCACTAAAAGTTTGGAGAGAAAAAATAAGGTGCTGTTTTCTTCTCAGGCGTGAGCCCGGGGATCTGGAGTAAGTAACAAAGCTGAAAACAGCGAGATGATGGGTGGAAGGTCTGTCCGGTGGCGGAAATGTCGGGTGACCGGAAAGTGGTTGCAAAGATGGATATCCCGGAGATGCTCGGCGAACCTGTCCGCTACTCGATGACCGGTTTGTTCAATCTAGACAGCCTTGCATAACGTGCAACGGACCCCGTAGACAAAACTGGAGGAGGTGCAGCGGAGGGAATCTCTGACTCGGAAGGGTTAGTCGTTGGGGTAGCGGTGTTGGTGATGAAGTTGTATGTGTGGCAGCGGGGTAGAGTGTAGGGTGCTGGAATGGTGTCCGAGGAATGTGTTGAGGGAGGAAGGGAGCTGCCGACGAAGAGATAAAGAATGTTGTGTGTGCACTTGAATGAATGGACGCGTGGGAGGGGGAAATGGGTGAGGTGGAGGGGTCTGACAGAAGGCGGCATACATATATATATATATATATACATTTACAAACACACATGCGAACACATGCACACGTACTCACCTCCACCCACACACTGACACATACACACAAAAACATACACACACACGCACACACACACACTCACACGCATACATACAGACAAACATGCGCAAACACACATACAACCACACACAAACACGCACGCACGCACACTAACACATACCCATTCTCTGTCTCTCTCTCTATTTCTCTCTCTCTCTCTCTCTCTCTCTCTCTCTCTCTCTCTCTCTCTCTCTCTCTCTCTCTCTATATATATATATATATATATATCTCGGAGGTTGTTTTTCGTTATTTCATGGACCGAAATGCGAATCTCGATAATTTATGTTTGTTTATATATATATATATATATATGTCAGGTCACCACTTGGTGCTACTGGTAACATGTATCCCAGTACAACCTGTCTCATGGTCGGGTCGTTGGCGACTAAACTGGCAACCCCACCAAGGTTTCTTGGTGAGGAGGGTGACTTTGGACATCCTGCAGGACTAAAAACAAAACCTGTCAAAGGGCAAAGGACCTCTTAAGAGTCAATGGCCATCCAAAATCACCGGGAGAGATGACCCATTAGCCTTTGTCAAGGCAGAATTATAGGAGAAGGAAAACTCTGATATAACACCTGCAACTCTGATGGTATCCAATGATGTTGACTCATTCTTCTTTTCGGTAAATATCATCTTGCTTAAGAGAGTGGGACTGGCTTTGTGCAGTGCCTTTGCTCACTATAAAAGCTTCACGGCACAGGCATTGCTTTATATCTGGAGATCTCTCTGCACTTGTCGTCACATGGTACCACGGGCCCAGCACTATGTGTCAATAATTGTCACACATGTAGTGTTTGTACCAGAGTTTTCAAGTCGCTGGCTGGACTAAAATGTCACACTCGTTCAGCGCATCGGTAGGGGTTCTCCTACATGGATATAAAGTAGTGGCCATACTCGAAAACGAGTTGGCAGCCACCATATATATATATATATATATATATATATACTTCGTATATACTTCATATATATATATATATATATTTTTATATATATTATACACACACATACATACATACACACAAACACACACACAAACACACACACACACACACACACACACACACACACACACACACACACACACACACATATATATATATATATAACAGCGAGGCAAACATAATTCTACGACTTATAGTTAAGCTGTTAATGCAACAAGGAGTAAAAGGTTCTGTTGGTGTTAATCTTTCTAATCCAACTGTCACTAACAGATGGCTGACTTCCAACTATTTCTTTAGTCGCCATTTTACATCACTTATTCTCATTAATACTTCTAGACTTGTTGTTTTTGTTGTTGTTGTTGTTGTTGTCATTCTTCTTCTTCTTCTTCTTCTTCTTCTTCTTCTTCTTCTTCTTCTTCTTCTTCTTCTTCTTCTTCTTCTTCTTCTTCTTCTTCTTCTTCTTCTTCTTCTTCTTCTTCTTCTTCTTCTTCTTCTTCTTCTTCCATTGGAATGGAAGCGTATGGATTAGTGGTCGTGGATTCTTGAACAAAATACTTAATTTCATGTTACTCCTTATACTCAACTGAAAGTGAGTACCAGTAATAGCTGGGGGTTTAACTCTGGCGTCCTGTCCAAGAGGGAGTCTTGTTCTCTCAGTCACTTAACGCCATGGAAACTAATATAAGCACCGGTTTGATGAGTCTCCTGGCTCGAGACAGACTTTAATCCTGCGATAGACAGGTGTTCTGTTCAAGAGAGATTCTTGTACTCTCAGTCGCCTAACACCACGGAAACCAACCAGGATAAGACCCGGACTGATGAGCCTGGAGTCTTGAAACAGACTTTAGACTTTTAGAACCTTCACTTTCACCATTTTCTGAAGTAAAAACTCATAAAAATGAAAGAAAACATCAAAGAAAACCATTCACGGAATATTGTCTTGTAAGACATTATTGTAGTTAATGTTAATTTGATCCAGGTCAGTCTTGATCCTGTAAATTTAGGATTTGATCCAGGTAAGTCTTCAACCTGCAGATCTAGGATTAGCTCCAGGTCAGTCTTGATCCTGTTGACCTAGGATTTGATCCAGGCCAGTCTTGATCCTGTAGACCTAGGATTTGATCCAGGCCAGTCTTGATCCTGTAGACCTAGGATTTGATCCAGGCCAGTCTTGATCCTGTAGATCTAGGATTTGATCCAGGTCAGTCTTGATCCTGTAGACCTAGGATTTGATCCAGGTCAGTCTTGATCCTGTAGACCTAGGATTTGATCCAGGTCAGTCTTGATCCTGTTGATCTAGGATTTGATCCAGGTCAGTCTTGATCCTGTTGACCTAGGATTTGATCCAGGTCAGTCTTGATCCTGTAGAACTAGGATTTGATCCAGGTCAGTCTTGATCCTGTTGATCTAGGATTTGATCCAGGTCAGTCTTGATCCTGTTGACCTAGGATTTGATCCAGGTCAGTCTTGATCCTGTAGAACTAGGATTTGATCCAGGTCAGTCTTGATCCTGTAGACCTAGGATTTGATCCAGGTCAGTCTTGATCCTGTTGACCTAGGATTTGATCCAGGTCAGTCTTGATCCTGTAGAACTAGGATTTGATCCAGGTCAGTCTTGATCCTGTTGACCTAGGATTTGATCCAGGTCAGTCTTGATCCTGTAGAACTAGGATTTGATCCAGGTCAGTCTTGATCCTGTTGACCTAGGATTTGATCCAGGCCAGTCTTGATCCTGTTGACCTACGACTAACTGTATTCCAGCTATGGACATCCCATCTTATTTTAAGACAGAATATATTTCGAGCTATCTACATCATTTAATGTGTCCTCTCTCTCTCTCTCTCTAAAGTTGGTAGTATGTTCTTTAAGAAAGAAGGGGCTTGGTTGCTCTTTCAAGCGGGGATGATCGACTGCGCAAAGGAACCCTTACACCCTAAGATGTAAACTGAACTGGTATGTTAGGGTCTCGGGGGAGAATTTAGTTGAAAAAATAGAGTAGATTTGCTTACGACAAGGAAAGGGAAATGATATCTGTTACACACACACAACTCATTAGAAATAGTCAGATGGGACAGATAAAAGAGGGATAAAAAAACGGGGCGAAAATAAAAAAGCAAATATTTATATGATAAAAATAAATGATACGAAATAACGATGTTAACAAACTGTTTTCTATTCTGGGATAAATATAGGGTCTACTTCGAAGACGTCCGATCAACGAAAAGATAAGAATAATTCTTCATTTCAAATCCTGTTCTTTTCTTCACCTATTTATCATATGTTATATATATATATATATATATATATATATATATATATGGCGGTGGATTGGCAGTATCGGTAGAGGGTCGGACGCCATGCTTTGACGCATAGAGTTACGGCCCTTGCCATTCTGAGTTCAATTCCCGCCGAGGTTAACTTTGCCTTTCATCCTTACGAGGTCGATAAAATAAAGTACCAGTAATGCACTGGGTAATCGTGCCAAAAATAGAAACAGTTATATATATATATATATGTGTGTGTGTGTGTGTGTGTGTGTATATATATATATGCATGTATAAATATATATATGTATGTATAAATATATATATGTATATATATATATATATATATATATATATGTATATATATGTGTGTGTGTGTGTGTGTATATATATATGTATGTATAAATATATATATGTATGTATATATATATATATATGT
>OZ024751.1:42586416-42596416 GCA_964016885.1 Eledone cirrhosa
CGAACCTTTCCCAGACTCGTCTCACTCACCGAGCTGCAATCCTGGGTCAAGCAAAGACCGAGAAAACTGGGCGCCTGGCACACTGAGTGTGCCCAGGCGCTCACCGCCCTCTGGCAGGCGGATCCGGTTATCAGTGGAGACTCCACCGCAACATTCTATAGAGGGCTGGTACGCAGCAGGTGCGACGACGCCCTCGGAGAAGCCCTAGACATGGAGGAGGACGAACTGGCCAGCCTGTTCGGTAGGACATTCAGCCCGGGACCTATGGACAACTTCCAGAAGTCCCTGGCCTGGCAGTGCTACCGAGGGGCTTTACCCGTTCGAGAAAGGCTCTACAGACACGGGCGCCCGGGTAGGGACCCCGCCAAAAAGATCTGTCCCAGATGCGTGTGCGACGAGGAAACCGTTGCACACGCATTGGTACACTGCTCGGGCGTAGCCGATCTGTGGGGCTATGTCGAACAACTGCTGTCAAGGGTGGGACCGATCCGGTTGACCACCGAGTCTATTGTAATGATCAAGCCGCCTCCCCCCTTCAAAGATGAAGCAGAGGCGGTGTTTCTGTGCGTAATAGCCATGGCGAAAGAGGTTGTATGGTGGACGCGTCTGAAAGGACTGAGGTCGGGCACCTTTCTCTCTGGCCAACAACTGGTCCGTTTCTTCCGATATCATTTCGGAAGAAGGATCAGGATGGAGAGAGAGGTGCTGCACCCGAGCCGTTTCTATGAAAGATGGGTGAAAGTGGCGAGAATGGCCCGTGTGAATGGGCCTTCACTCTACATCAGACTATAGGTGAGGAAGATGAAAGACCAAGGGAGCACCCCTTCTCTGTGCTCCTGAGGAGTAGGGTTGCACACTTTTTTCGGGGGTGTGTGCGACCCCCCAAGGCGCCTCCTCTCTATTGAGGATTTTGTTAAAAATTTTATTTTTTGTTATATCTTATTTTATTTTTATATTTTGTTATTGCCTCCTCCTTATTGAGGACGCCTTTTTGTGTAAACTCCCCCCTTTGTACTTGTCCCACTTTTGATGCCCTAGTGGCAAATAAAAGAAATATATCTATCTATCTATCTATCTATTTATCTATCTATCTATCTATCTATCTATCTATCTATCTATCTATCTATCTATTTGTCTGTCTGTCTGTCTGTACGCCTGTCTGCTTGTCCGCCTGTCTGTCTGTCCGCCTGTCTGTCTGTCTGTCTGTCTGTCTGTCGGTCTGTCTGTCTATCTATCTATCTATCTATCTATCTATCTATCTATCTATCTATCTATCTATCTATCTATCTATCTATCTATCTATCTATTTATCGATGTAATAGCCATGGCGAAAGAGGTTGTATGGTGGACGCGTCTGAAAGGACTGAGGTCAGGCACCTTTCTCTCTGGCCAACAACTGGTCCGTTTCTTCCGATATCATTTCGGAAGAAGGATCAGGATGGAGAGAGAGGTGCTGCACCCCAGTCGTTTCTATGAAAGATGGGTGAAAGTGGCGAGAATGGCCCGTGTGAATGGGCCTTCACTCTACATCAGACTATAGGTGAGGAAGATGAAAGACCAAGGGAGCACCCCTTCTCTGTGCTCCCGAGGAGAAGGGTTGCACACTTTTTTCGGGGGTGTGTGCGACCCCCCAAGGCACCTCCTCTCTATTGAGGACTTTGTTATAAATTTTATTTTTTGTTATATTTTATTTTAGTTTTATATATTGTTATTGCCTCCTCCTTATTGAGGACGCCTTGTTTTGTAAACTCCCCCCATTGTACTTGTCCCACTTTTGATGCCCTGGTGGCAAATAAAAGAAACATATCTATCTATTTATCTATGATTTTTATCTCTATCTATCTGTCTGTCTGTGTGTCTGTATGTCTGTCTCTCTCTCTCTCTGTCACCCCCATATCTCTCTCTCCCCCTCTTTCTCTCCCTCTCTATCTACCTATACCCATATACCCAGGGAACGCCCGTACAACTCAATGCAGAACAAGCCACGCAACAGAATTAATCCTTAATGTTTAAATTAATGTAAAAATCCTTGTTTCCATTGACTTTAGTGAAATTTAGATTAACTGATATTGGAATTATTTCCCTTGGTAGTTCTATCTTTTCAAAGGTTTTAAACACATTTTATCTGCTGATTGCAAGGATGCTCTCTGTTAATCGAAGTTTTTCAACTTCGATTAAACAAGACAAGTGAAGGTGTGTGTGTGTGGCTTACTGGTTAGAGTGCGTGGTTTACAATCTTATTGTCGTGAGTTTGATTCTCCACACCGCGTAGTGTCCTTCAACAAGACATTTTACTCCACGTTACTCCAGTCCATTAAACCAGCAAAAAAATGAATTGTATCTGTAATTCAAGAGGCCAGATTTGTCAAAACCTGTCACAAACCGTTTTCACGCTGAATCTCCCTGAGAACAATGTTATGGGTACCAGTGTCTGTGGAGTACTCAGCCACTTGCACGTTAATTTCACGAACAGGTTGGCTGTTTATTTATTTATTTATTTATTTATTTATTTATTTAATCAATTAATGTCGTGAGTTCGAGTCCTGGACTGAGTTGTGTGTTGTGTTCTTGAGCAAAACACTTCATTTCACGTCGCTCCAGTATACTCAGCTGAAAATGAATACCAGAAGCAGTAGCTGGAGGTTTAACACTGCGATAGACTGGCGGTCGTTCCAGGGCTGGGGTTGTCTTGTACTCCCAGTCGCTTAATGCCACAGAAACCAGGATAAACTCCGACTCGAGACAAACTTTATATTTTGTTTAGACTTCCTGGAAGCCGGAACTTGGTGATGTGAAGTGAATTTCTGAACTTGACTACAAAATAATGTAATAATATTTGTTATAGAAATATTGTAATATTTAAATGAAAGAAAAGAAAAGGTAAAGGAAAGAAGAAGAAGAAGAAGAAGAAGAAATAAAAAGAATGAAGCAACGAAAGAAAAAGAAAGAGAGACAGAATCTACATCCCAGTCTGAGATGTAGGCAGAATGGCCAGCAACGTCCACTGCATCAGCCACACCACCTCACGGCGCCCCTTCTTCATGCGGACTGTTGTCTTTACGACCTTACAAAAAAAAAGAAAAAAAAAGACAGTAAAATGTAAAAAAAAACAAAAAAACAAAAAAAAAACAAGAAAAAAGAAAAGAAAAGAAAAGAAAACAAAATAAAAGCCATTTCATTTGACGCTTTCATCGTTGCCGCTGCCGCCATCTTGGTGGTGTTGTTGTTGATATTGTTGTTGTTGCTGGTGTTGTTGGTGTTGTTGGTGTTGTTGGTGCTGTTCGTATTGTTGTTGGTGTTGTTGGTGTTGTTGTGGGTATTGTTGGTGTTGTTGGTGTTGTTCGTATTGTTGGTGCTGTTGTTGTTGTTGTTGGTATTGTTGGTGTTGTTGTTGTTATTGGTATTGTTGGTGTTGTTGTTGGTATTGTTGGTATTGTTGGTGTTGTTGTTGTTGTTGTTGTTGTTGTTGTTGTTGTTGGTATTGTCGTTGTTGTTTTTGGTATTGTTGGTGTTGTTGTTGTTGGTGTTCAAGTTAACACATGACATCATATAATGAGAAGTGTTCAAACCATCATAAACTCTTCTTTCTGGTGTGGGTTTAGTGTTCTATTTAGCTCTTACTTCTACTTAGTGTTGTTGTTGTTATGGTTGTTGTTGTTGTTGTTATTGTTGTTATTGTTATGGTTGTTCTTGTTGTTGTCGCTGTGGTTCTTTTAATTTCTATTGTTGTTGTTGTTATTGCTGTGATTCCTTTTGTTGCTGTTATTTTTGTTGTTGTTGTTGTTGTTGTTGTTGTTGTTGTTGTTGTTGTTCTTCTTCTTCTTCTTCTTCTTCTTCTTCTTCTTCTTCTTCTTCTTCTTCTTCTTCTTCCCCTCCTCCTCCTCTTTCTTCTTCCCCCTACCCCCCTCTCTGTCCATCACCTTTGATCACCATTTTGTCTTTTAAGAATTTTTCCCTTTGAAACCATAAAAGACTTTGTTGAGTGTCACTGTGGCATGTTTATCTCTCACTATGTGTGTGTGTGTGTGTTTGTGTGCGTGTGTGTATGTGTGTGTGTGTGTGTACAAGGGTGTGGATGTGTGTGTGTGTGTGAGTGGATGTGTGTGTGTGTGCGTACAAGGGTGTGGATGTGTGTGTGCGTACAGGGATGTGGATGTGAGTGTGTGTCTGGTTGTGTGAGTGTTTGTATGTGTGTGTATACAAGGGTGTGGATGTGTGTGTCAGTGGATGTGAGTGTGTGTGTGTGAATGTGTGGATATGTGGATGTGTGTATATGAGTGTGTGTGTATGTCAGTGTGTGAGTGTGAGGTACCTCTGTACGTGGGTGTATATGTGTCTGTTTTATATACCTCTGTATGTGTCCTATAAGTCTGTACGTGTATGTATGTGTATGTATGTGTATGTATGTGTATGTATGTGTATGTATGTGTATGTATGTATACTATATCTCTACGTGTATGTATGTGTATGTATGTATACTATACTTCTATGTGTATGTATGTGTATGTATGTGTACGTATGTGTATATATGTATACTATACCTCTGTACGTGTTTATATGTATGCGTGCTATATATCTCTATATGTGTGTATGTATCTATGTGTGCTCTATATCTCTATATGTGTATGTATGTGTGCTCTATATCTGTATATGTGTATGTATATATGCTATATATCTCTATATGTATATGTATATATGCTATATATCTGTATATGTATATAAATGTATATATATGTGTGTATATATGTGTATATATATGATATATATCTGTATATGTGTGTGTATGTGTACCTATATATCTCTATATGTGTATATATGTATGTACTCTATATATCTCTATATGTGTATATATGTATGTGCTCTATATATCTCTATATGTGTATATATGTATGTGCTCTATATATCTCTATATGTGTATGTATGTATGTGCTCTCTATATCTCTATATGTGTATATATGTATGTGCTCTATATCTCTCTATATGTGTATATGTGTATGTGCTCTATATATCTCTATATGTGTATATATGTATGTGCTCTATATCTCTCTATATGTGTATATATGTATGTGCTCTATATATCACTATATGTGTATATATGTATGTGTACCTATATATCTCTATATGTGTATGTATGTGCTCTATATATCTCTATATGTGTATATATGTATGTGCTCTATATATCTCTATATGTGTATATATGTATGTGTACCTATATATCTCTATATGTGTATGTATGTATGTGCTCTATATATCTCTATATGTGTATATATGTATGTGCTCTATATATCTCTATATGTGTATATATGTATGTGCTCTCTATATCTCTATATGTGTATATGTGTATGTGCTCTATATATCACTATATGTGTATATATGTATGTGCTCTATATATCTCTATATGTGTATATATGTATGTGCTCTATATATCTCTATATGTGTATATATGTATGTGCTCTATATATCTCTATATGTGTATATATGTATGTGCTCTCTATATCTCTATATGTGTATGTATGTATGTGCTCTATATATCTCTATATGTGTATATGTGTATGTGCTCTATATATCTCTATATGTGTATGTATGTATGTGCTCTATATATCTCTATATGTGTATATATGTATGTGCTCTATATATCTCTATATGTGTATGTATGTATGTGCTCTATATATCTCTATATGTGTATATATGTATGTGCTCTATATATCTCTATATGTGTATGTATGTATGTGCTCTATATATCTCTATATGTGTATATATGTATGTGCTCTATATATCTCTATATGTGTATATGTGTATGTGCTCTATATATCACTATATGTGTATGTTTGAACTTTAACAACGAAACACTGACACAAGTTCAACGATTCCTTTTCTCTTTCTTTCTTTCTTTCTTTCTTTCTTTCTTTCTTTCTTTCTTTCCTTGTTTTTACATTTATTTCATTTATTTATTTGTTTCTTTCATTTAAAATTTTCTTTTAATTTTTGGCTTCAAAGATTTAATTAATGTTTTTAAAGGACGGTTCTACTACTACTACTACTACTACTACTACTACTACTACTACTACTACTACTACTACTACTACTACTACTACTACTACTACTACTACTACTACTACTACTACTGCTGCTGCTGCTGCTGCTGCTACTACTACTACTACTACTACTACTACTACTACTACTACTACTACTACTGCTGCTGCTGCTGCTGCTGCTGCTGTTGCTACTACTACTACTACTACTACTACTACTACTACTACTACTACTACTACTACTACTACTACTACTACTACTGCTGCTGCTGCTGCTGCTGCTGCTGCTGTTGCTGCTGCTGCTGCTGTTGCTACTACTACTACTACTACTACTACTGCTGCTGCTGCTGCTGCTGCTGCTGCTGCACTACTACTACTACTACTACTACTACTACTACTACTACTACTACTACTACTACTACTACTACTACTACTACTACTGCTGCTGCTGCTGCTGCTGCTACTACTACTACTACTACTACTACTACTACTACTACTACTACTACTACTACTACTGCTGCTGCTACTACTACTACTACTACTACTACTACTACTACTACTACTACTACTACTACTACTACTACTACTACTACTACTGATTACTTTATTGGCCACAAGGGCCTCCATTAATAAAAATAATAATGGGTGGCTCAGGATCCATATTTGTGTCATAGACTCGACTCCAGCCCCAATCTGCTCATCAAGCAAAACCAGAATCTCATATATATATATATATATATATATATATATATATATATATATGAAAAAGTATGACCCCGACGGCAGAGCTCAAGCCGTTTCGACTGCTATTTCTGGAAATAGCCGTCGAAACGGCTTGAGCTCTGCCGTCGGGGACATACTTTTTCCTATTTCCCACTCTACTACCCTAAGTATTGAGTACTCTGGTGCGTTATGGTCCATCTGTTTCCTTACCACAATTCCTTTGTTATATATATATATATATATATATATATATATATATATATATATATATATATATATATATATATATATATATATATATATGTATATATATATATATATATGTATATACATATATATATATATCCACCTCGCTCTCTCTCTCTCTATATATATATATGAATATATATATATATATATATATATATATTTATATATATGTATATATATATATATATATATATATATCCCCCCTCTCTATTTCTATATATATATATATATATATTTCTCTCCCTCTCTCTCTCTCTCTCTCTCTCTCTCTCTCTCTATATATATATATATATATATATATATATATATATAGGTTTTGAAATTGCTAATAATACTTCAAAGACAATAACAGAAGCCAAAATCTCAGAAAATTTATTTCACTCTTCATTGAGAAACGAAAAGCGAAAACAAAATCTCTGAACATCCGACATTTTATTCCTGTATCGTCTGGACATTGATTGACAATGATTCGCCATCGGATTTCTAACCCGGATATTGAAAACCTACAGAATATGACATTTGCACTGAAATAAACAAGAATTCGAGATGAATCTGATTTAGATATTGGAATCAGTTACACTTCCTTTATGACTGGAAAACTTATAAAATGAAATACACAAATTTAGTGTTGTCTTCCATCTTGGAAATACACTTAACACTTCCTTTCTTTGTGTACGCATCATGGCCGAATGGCGAAGAAGGTTTGCTTTGCAATCATTAAGGTCACAAGTTGGATCTCTCTGCCTGGCATCTTGGACAAGTGTCTTTTACACACACACACACAGACACACACAGGCACACACACAGACACACACATAAATACACACAGAGACACATACACACACATGTATATATAGGTAGATAGATAGGAATATAAAAAGTAAAAGAGGAGGAACATGTCATCATGGAATTTTAGACATTTTGTTACCTGACAACAAACATTTAACCACAAACGGATTCCTGTCTTATGAGTGAAATTGGGTAGACGGAAACTGTCTGGAAGCCTGTCAGATGGACTGTACCTGTAATTTAAATAGTCAACCGTGATACACACACACACATACACTGTGTAAAGCTGAATCTCCCTGAGAATTTCGTTATGGTTATATGTCTCAATTGAATGCTCGTCATGGTATGTGTGTGTATGTCTTCTATATATTATATTGGTCGATTGGCGTCGGACGCCATGCTTTACAGCATAGAGTTACGTCCCTTTACGGTCTGAGTTCAAATCCTGCTGAGGTTAACTTTGCCTTTCATCCTTACGGGGTCGATAAAATAAAGTACCAGTAATGCACTGGGATATCTGCTGGTCTATATAAGAAACCATTATATTATATTATATAAGGGCGGTGAATTGGCAGTATCGGTAGAGGGTTGGACGCCATGCTTTCTAGCATAGTTACGTCCCTTTACAGTCTGAGTTCAAATCTCGCCGAGGTTAACTTTGCCTTTCATCCTTACGGGGTCGATAAAATAAAGTACCAGTAATGTACTGGGGCAATTATATTATATTATATTATATCGAACATAAACACACACATATGTTATATATAATACACAATAATATAATAAGAAATATATCTAAGTGTGTTTGCAAACACATGACTGTAAGGTGTGTGTGTGTGTGTGTGTGTGTGTATATGACTTCTGGAAAATGTTTTCTTTAAACACGTATCTTAAAATAAAAGATTATTTTGTATCAAGGGATAACATTTTCACTTTTCACTATGGTTTTAGAATATATATATATATATACACACACACACACACACATATATATATATATATATATATCGTTTCTCATCACGCACGCAATTCTCTGTACCATAATATACCCCTATCCATATATATGTTCTTAAGAAGCTTTTATGCTTATATCCTTTTAGTCTGTCGCTTTCTAATCTTTTGCCGTCTTAGGACTATAAGTGTACATATAAATGTAACACACGCATGCACAGGCACACACACATATATAAGCTTAAACACACACGCATACATATTTATATAAATATATATACACATGTTGATACATTTATTTATTTCCTTTTTCTTTATCTTTGTGTTTGTCTCATTTATTATTGAACGATCTATCTATCTCTCTCTCTCTCTCTCTCTCTCTCTCTCTCTCTCTCTCTCTCTCTCTCTCTCTCTCTCTCTCTCTCTCCCTCTCTCTCTCTCTCTCTATCTATCTATCTATCTATAAATCAATCAGTCTATCTATCTATCTATCTATCTATCTATCTATCTATCTATCTATCTATCTATCTATCTATCTATCTATCTATCTATCTATCTATCTATCTATCTATCTATCTATCTATCTATCTATCTATCTATCTAGTTTCGACATTTTGGGACATCTAAATTCAATAATGAACAAGTATATTCCATTCCTAAAACTTTTCATTCTCTTCTTTGTAAAGATTGTATCATACTTTTTTCTTTTATGTTTTTTTCCTTTTTTATATTTTAAAGTTATACATGGTTAGTGACTCTCCAATGTAACCCCTTTCTGTTTTTCTGATGGGTACAATAAAGTGTTATAGATAACACGTTAATATCTTTCATAAGAAAGCAGGGTGTTCCGTTGAACAAACAACTGGGACAATGATCGTCGAAACCGACGGCGGTCCGTTGTTCCATACCATATAAATACTATATGACTAAATGTAATATATTTATATTTATGACAATGTATGTTTATTGTTTTAATAATTCCCCCTGAGGGAAATTTCACCGGTTCATTCGGTTTTTCCGGCAGACGATGTGTCTATCGTCTGTTTTGTTGTTAAATGAATCGGCTCATTATTGCTGCTGTCTTCTTTGTTGTTATAGTTGTTGTAGTTGTTGTTGGTGATGATGGTGTTGTTGTGGTTGTTGTTGTTATTGCTACTGTTGTCTTTGTTGTTGTAGTTGTTGTTGGTGATGATGGTGTTGTTGTGGTTGCTGCTGTCGTCGTTGTTGTTGTAGTTGTTGTTGGTGTTGATGGTGGC
>OZ024751.1:42613916-42618916 GCA_964016885.1 Eledone cirrhosa
GATTACCTATCATCACATAAGACGTCTGACGTGTGTGTGTGTGAGTGTGTGTCTGTGTGTCTGTCTCTCTCAGTGTGTGTGTGTGTGTGTGTGTGTGTACCTCTCTCTCTTTCACTCTCTCTGTCTGTGTGTCTGTCTCTCTCTCTCCCTCTCTCTCTGTCTGTCGCTCTCTCTCTCTCTCTCTCTCTCTCTCTCTCTTTCTTTCTCCTCTCCCTCCCTTCTATCTCTCTCTGTAGTTGTCTGTCTCTCTCTCCCTCTCTCTCACTCTCTCTCCCACTCCCCTTCGCTCTCTCTCTCTCTCTCTCTCTCTCTCTCTCTCTCTCTCTCTCTCTGTGGTTGTCTCTCTCTCTGTCTCCCTCTCTCTTCCCCTATCACCCCCCTCTCTCGCTGTCTCCTTCCCTCCATGCCCCCTCTCTCCCCCTCACCCCCCTCTCTCCCTGTTTGACGTGTTACAGGTTTACATGGAATCTATTTTAAAACTAAAACCTGCCAAAAGTAAGATTCACAGAAGAGGTCTGTAACTGATGTTGACGGACGTGAGAGAGAGAGAGGACTCAATACCAAAGTAGTGTGTAATAAGAAAATAGTCTTTACTTTAACATGGATAACTGATGAGTCTTACTAAACTGGAGCTTCACCTGTGTACTACTATAAATATATATATATATATTTCGCACCGTTTCCTTTCGCTATATGTCTCTCCACCACTCCCCTACACACCTTTTGAACACATACACACACACACACATATATATATATATATATATATATATACAATACAATAACAGAGAAAGCCTTAAGCTATACTCTGACTGGCAACCATCTCACTCAACAAACATTAGGATATACCTTAGTATAATCCCAATTTTATGTTTGGGGTGCTAACTATATGTATTTTGTGGAAAGCCAGTTGTATTATTTTATATGAGATATAATTAAAATTAAAATATATATATATATATATATATTGTTATATATATATATATTGTTATACTTTGGGAGGGTTATGTTGCCAATAAGAATCTTGCTAAACAAATTCAATAACGAAATATATATATATATAGGAAAATGTTTAACCCCGACGGCAGAGCTCAAGCCGTTTCGACGGCTACTTCTGGAGAAATAGCCATCGAAACGGCTTGAGCTCTGCCGTCGGGGTCATACTTTTTCATATATATATATATATATATATATTCATTCTATGACTACCTCATATACTAAATTTATTGTAAACTATATTTCACTACTTCAATACAGATTTATCCCCCCTTCTTCATATTCCACATTATTTCCCCCTCCTCTCTCTATGTATTACATGTAAAAACTCACTAGAAATCCCCCCCCCCCCCACCACACTTGTCCCTCTCTTAGTAATTAAACCATTAACGTAAATATATTTTCTTTTACTATTCTTTAATGTAGAAAACGTTACACTACCTTTCTTCTTCTTCTTCTTCTTCTTCTTCTTCTTCTTCTTCTTCTTCTTCTTCTTCTTCTTCTTCTTCTTCTTCTTCTTCTTCTTCTTCTTCTCTCACTCTTTCTCTTTATTCTTTTCTCTTTTCCCTTCTTTTCTTTCACTTCCTTTTCTCTCTCTTTCTTCTTCTTTTCTCTCTCTTTCTCCGTCTTTTCTCACCCTTTTCTCTCTTTCTCCTTCTTTCCTCTCTCTTTCTCCTTCTTTTCTCTCTCTTTCTCCTTCCTTTTCTCTCTCTCTTCTCCTTCTTCTCTATCCCTCCTTCTCCTTCCCTCCATCTATATCTATTACAATCCACAAACTAACCATTAACTTCCTTTTCTTTACTTCACTATTTTTATAGCCTAATGTAATATTTCTCTGCTATACATATTTCCTTTATATTTAAAATTTAAACCTCGCCTCTCCGTTTTTAACGACTCATTTAACATAGTGATTTCTCCCAGTTATCAATATGACATTATGATATCTACACATTGCCATTACAGGAAATTTACCTCCCCTTACTTTTATATATAGTTTATGTACTTTTTAAAAGAAAAAAAAAACATCTCTGATGAAACAAATGATATAGAATAAAGAAGTATTTATGGAGGATAATTAATATTATGGATTTCTTTACTAAAACTGGAAAAATCTGGAATCTTTCTTAAATGAGAATCTTTAACTAACTTTATTAACACTTTATTCTTTATTTCATATGTAGAGACACGCGTATAAGACATAAAAATGTTGTAAATTCCGTCTGAACCCTTGGATTTATAATAATAATAATAATAATAATAATAATAATAATAATAATAATGATAATAATAATGATAATGATTGTCATAGGCGCACTAGGGACTATCTCAAAAAATTTCCAGGGATGGTTAAAGAAAATTGGCCCCTTCACGCTTTTTGGAACGCTTCAAAAGGCATGCTTGCTGGGAACAGCAAGAACCCTCCGATACGTCCTGAATATCTGAGGCTGCAGGTAGTGGCTTGATATTCATTTCAACAAACTTTCCAGTTAACTAACATCAATGACTGAGACTCAAAGAGTAATAACAATAATAATGATAATAATAATGATTTCTTTATTGGCCACAAGGGCTGACACCAAGAAAAACATTACAGATGGCACAGGACGGTACGATGTGGGTTTTGTGCGTGTAAATATTTTTATTATTTATATAAGAAAAGGAAAAAAGGACATAGAAACATATATATATATAGAAACAATGAAAAATTCCCCAACAGGGAGGAAACCTCCGAGGGTTACTCGTGGCGAAAACTACACAAAAGACCACGGCCACCCTGACCACCAGGGCAAGCGCCCTCTCTCAATTTTTCCATTTCTCAAACTACAGACGTATATTCAGAGCGGTCCCGTTCACTCGGACCATTCTCGCTACATTCACCCACCTTTCAACAAACTTGCTAGAAGGCAGCACTTGCCTCTCCATCTTGATTTTCCTCTTCAAGTGAAACTTGAAAAAGTTAATTAGGGTTCGCCGAAGAGGAAAGTGTCTGTTTTTAACCCTTTTAACCTTGTCCACCACACAATAATAATAATAATAAAAGGGATTTGGAACTGCCATGAAATCAAGGTCGTCCCGATTGTCATAGGCGCACTAGGTACTATCTCAAAGAGCTTCCAAGGATGGTTAAAGAAGATTAGTCCAGCCCCGGTTTTTGGAACACTTCAAAAGGCATGCTTGTTGGGAACAGCAAGAACCCTCCGATACGTCCTGAACGTCTGAGGCTGTAGGTAGCGGCTTGATATTCATTTCAACAAACTTTCCAGTTAAATAACATCAATGACTGAGACTCAAAGAACAATAATAATAATAATAATAATGATAATATTAATTATACTAATAAAGATTTCATTTATTAGCCACAAAATGATTTCATTTATTGGCCACAAGGACTGACATGTAGGGGACAATACAAAGGCAGGGACAGTGGGGGTTTACAATAAGCTCGAGTAAAAGTGCACAATAGCAAGACTAATTTAACAATGAAGATATACAAATATAAAATAAACTATGCATAAATATAACAAAATAAATTCCCCTATAGCGGGGTGGATGACCCTGGGGTGACTCAGGTACCCCACCAATCCTGAACCACACTGACGCTTCTAGGGCACCCCTCTCTTCCTCAAATTAGCTAGTTCAGAGTAGGCCCATTTACACGGGCCATTCTCGCCAACTTCATCCAACAACAACAACAACAACAACAACAACAACAACAACAACAACAACAACAACAGCAACAACAACAACAACAACAATAATAATAATAATAATAATAATAATAATAATAATAATAATATATATATATATATATATTAAAATATAAGTATTAATAAAATAGATGTTCTTTTGATCAATTACATTTTATTATACATATTTCGGATGTACAACAGTACGTCCTCATCAGACAAAATGTAATGATACATGACATACGCTGAGATGTTAAATGGTTAAGATTTAATCAAGGTATTTTAATATTAATAACTCCTGAAAATTATTTCCCGTTGAGTGCTTCCAATCTACTGTAAAACTCATTCTTTGACATAATCATCGAATATATATATATATATATATATATATATATATATATATATAACGAAGGAAATGTGGTAAGGAACCAGGTGGACCATAACGCACCAAAGTACTCAATACTTGAGGTAGTAGAGTGGGTAATAGGAACCAGTAAGACCCCGACAGCTGAGCTCAAGCCGTTTCGACGGCTAATTCTGGACAAGAATTAGCCGTCGAAACGGCTTGAGCTCAGCTGTCGGGGTCTTACTGGTTCCTATATATATATATATATATATATATAATATGTATTACCACAGCAGAAGTCCGACGAACTTTTGATTCCAGAGTTGGGCCAGATCGATACAGATCGAACCTTGAGCTGATCAATAGCGAAACGCGTGCCACTACTCAATAAACGTAATGAAGGCATAACAATTCGTCCTTTTACAATTGTATATATATGTATGTATACACACACATAACAGTTACCATCGAAATACGTATACCAGCGATTACATTCTAACCTACTGACTTTTATTTCATTTTATACCAATACTCCAGAGTACACTGAGCTACATGTATACTTTGTGCTCCATCTCTCTCTCTCTCTCTTTCTCTCTCTCCATCTCTCTCTCTCTTCCCCCCCTCTCTCTCTCTGTATTTTGAACATATATACTTTACATATAAAGATGTATGTATGTATATTCTGCTGGTTTTATAATTTCACAAATTTTTCCCAATAGAGAGAGAGTCGGTTTCTAACATAGTTACAAGACTCTCATTGGAATTTACACAACATCAACTAGGTAGATTATATATGCATGTCTGCATGCATGCATGTGTAGATATGGATATTATTGTATGTGTGGATGTGTATGTTTTGAGTTGTATGTGTGCATGTGTATATGCTTTGTATCTGTATATGTATATATGCAGTTATTAGATGGAACATTTTTGGAATGTTTTACATAATTTTACTGTTCCATTAATGGATT
>OZ024751.1:42636416-42638916 GCA_964016885.1 Eledone cirrhosa
GAAGAAGAAGAAGAAGAAGAAGAAGAAGAAGAAGAAGAAGAAGAAGAAGAAGAAGAAGAAGAAGAAGAAAAAGGTTTGTATGAAGCAGCAAGACATAAATCTAGCAAAGATCGATTATATATATAAAAGACGGACAATAAAAACAATAAAACAATGATGAATTGCTTTGAAGATGACAGATGGAATGTATTTGAGGAAAAGAGGTTATAATACATTCAGTGCCGTCCTAAGACATAGTGTTTCCTGGTGATATCTGATCAACTCTGGTTGGTCTATCACCTACATACCCACAATACCACTGGCTACAGTGGTAGCACTTGGCAGGGGGTGGGGAGAGGGTGAGGGAGACAGAGAGAGGGAGGGTGAGGAGAAGGGCGAGGGAGATGGGTAAGAGAGAGTAGAGAGAGGAAGAGAGTGAGAGATGGAGGGAGAAGAGATAGAGAGTAAGGGAACGTTAGAGGGCGAGAAAGAGAAAGGGGATAGAGGGAAGGGGAGGGGAGATTTCCTGGACTTTTTCTTACAAGCCCCCCTCCCCCTCACCTAAAATGGTTTGTCGGAAAAAAGGAGGAGTAAACCACAGAATTTCGGATTTACCCCACCTCTAACATACACACACATAGATACACAGACATATACACACATACATACACACAGACACACATACACACACACAGACATAGACACACATACATACACACAGACAGACATAGATACACACGCACAGACATACACAGACACACATACACACATACAGACGTACAGTCAGACACAGACACACTCATACACACACAGACATACATACATACACAGACAGACACATACAGACATACATCCAGACACACACAGGTGTCCTCCAAAAGAAATGGTCGCATTTTGAAAGGGTACGTCAATGCTTATTTGTAAAACTGATATATATTGTATTTTGTCTGATGAAGGCATACCATAATTTAACTTGGTATCCTTGAAATATGTATAATGAAATAAATATGGTTTTATAAATATAGTTTCCATTTATTAATATCGTATATATATATATATATATATATATATATATATATATATATATATATATATATATATATATATATATATATATATATATATATATATATATTTATATATATAGGGCATTTAATGAGAAATATATTTCTATCGATTCTTTTTTTGCAAGATCTAATATTAAATCTTTCTTTTATTCAATGTGATATAAAAAAACCCCAACAACAACAACAACAACAACAACAACAAAAACAACAACAACAACAACAGCAGCAGCAGAAGCAGCAACAACAACAAAAACAACTATAACGTAAAGAAATGAATTACCAGAAACCATAGAAGCGCACCAACCATATTGATCTATTATTATAAATGTATTACATGCTTAGATAAACGTAAAGTAGGCAGATTCTTCTCCTTGTTGCTGCTGCTGCTGCTGCTGTTGTTGTTGTTGTTGTTGTTGTTGTTCTTCTTCTTCTTCTTCTTCTTCTTCTTCTTCTTCTTCTTCTTCTTCTTCTTCTTCTTCTTCTTCTTCTTCTTCTTCTTCTTCTTCTTCTTCTTCTTCACCTTGAAACTGAAGGTTTGCAATCACCCTATATATCATTGTTTTATTCCAGTTCTGAATACAGCAGATTTCTTCCAGAGAAGGATAGAGATATTGAGAGAATGGAAGTGAGAAAGAGATATAGAGAAAGAATCTACCCCAGTACAAGACTGGTACTCTTTTTATCACCCTCGAATGGGTGAAAAGTAAAATTGATCCCGATGAACTCGTCTTTTTAAGTACTACTTTAATCCTTCCTTGAAACAAAGTATATTTCTAATGAAATACATTCTATTTCAATTAATTAATGAAGAATTTTAAGAGATTTACTAAAATTATTTCATTACTAAGACCACGATGAAATTTGAACTGAGAGATCAAAGAACCGAAACGAAAGCATTCTATCCAATGTTCTAACAACTGTGTCAATTCGCCGCCTTATACTGCATCAACTGCTTCACCTTAAACATTTCTTTCTCGAAACTAACAGACTGCTGTTGCAAGTCATATAGAGATCTTGTTCGGAAAAGTAATACATTAATGCCGACTTCTATCTAAAAGAAAATATTCTCGATATTTATTCACATTCTATTTCACTTTATTATTACATCCGTCCTAAGTGTAAGAGAAATTCTGTCTCAATGATTAGTTTCTTTAAATGATTTTCTGATTTTATAAACGCTACGAATGGATGGTATATTAGATAAACGTAAGTTCTCTTATAGTAGGCCGAATATTGTTAATATCATTAGAGAGATCGATCATCTAGAGTTAGAAAGACGTGAGCTGAATTTCAATTGAATCATACAATGGATATTTCTGATATTAAACTTAAAGACAGGAAAGAATTTTGCTTTGTACTCTGATTTGAACATTCTATAGAATTTACCATATGAGAGAAAAGTATAAGAGTGAAAGTGACGTTAATTTCCAACTGATAAGCTTTCGTTTTTTTTT
>OZ024751.1:42643916-42653916 GCA_964016885.1 Eledone cirrhosa
AAAGGGGCAGGGGTAAAGGAAGACAGATCTGGCTGTATAGGAAAGTAGAGGAAAGATCTATAAAAGCCATAAATGGGAGGAAAAGGAGGGGAAAAACAAGGACTCTAGAGCCACAGAAGAAAAGGAGGGGGAAGGGGAGAGGGCAATAGGCTCTGGGTCTTATGGGGCGGTGGTGTTGGGGCTGCGTCCCGCAGACAAAACTGCAAAACCATTTCCGCGGATATTGGCCAGCGACACCCGCTGCAACAGCCACCCCACCTTGCAGGGCTCCTTTCTCAGATAAGCTGTTGACATTCCGATCTTGCGGAGGAGCTGAGCAGCAATGGGTCCGAGGACGCCCGGTGCGAAGAGGAAGCGGCAGGACAATCCTTGGTATTTGTTTCTTTCTATTATAATTGATAAGATATCTTTCAGTCAGCAAGTCTTTCTTTTCTTTTCCTTCTTCTCCCACATTTTACTTTCTACCTCAACTCTCTTATTTCCCTTCTAACTTTGTTACCTTGGTAATTCTAACCCACTCGCATTGTACAGCTATCTAAACATACCAACGTTTCATTTTTATATTCCACAATGCTTCAGGCAAACTATCACACCTTATTATAAAAATAGAAGTGAAACAGGCTACAGGTACTTGGGATGTTGGTCTGTATCTATGTTGTGACTGATACTGTTGGATTTTGATAGTCTGTATAAGATATTTGTTTCTTTTCTGCTGCCTTAAGGTCTCATAGACTAATTCACACTTTGTTATTCCTTGATCATAAATATACTGCTATTCAGACAGCAATGCCACTATCTCTCTTTAATCGAAAATCCGCGGAACTTTTGTTTTCAATAACAGGACATAGTAGTAAATGAAGAACAAAAAAAAAAAAAAGACCCGCAAAACAGAAGAAACAAAACAGAAACAAAACAAACCTAAAATTATATAAATTTATTGTTTCCGTTAATGTTATTTTCTTCTGTTTCATTTTTTTTGGGGGGTTTTCATGGTGTAATAAAAGACATTATTTTATGTATACTAAGTCGTTGATTCTGTTGTTATGGTTTTCCAGTAACGACCCCTAGAGACAATAAGGTAATTAATGCGTGACCAGACTCCAACAACTACGTCCTATTTACATCTATAGCTATTTAAATCATTTTACCACGTTTAGTGACTCTGAAACGAAAAACAAAACAATTATGGAATAATTATTTCTCTCCATTTCACAGCCCGATAATGATTTGTAATTTAGGTACAGGAACTAAATTTATGGGGGAAAGGAAAAGCTGAGGTTATATCGTATAAAGTACCATATGACTGGTACTTTATACGATATAATCTCAGCATTTCCTCGGACGCCGTACTGTCGAGCTCCTCCTCAAGATTGGAACGTCAGCAGCCCGTCTAAGAGAAAAGGAAAGAGGTGAAAGTTAATAACTTCTGGCAGTTGATTCTAGAGCAAATATATTTTATTGCTTATTCTATAAACCGAACAATTTCTGTTTCAAGCGCTGCTGTTTCCCAAATTAAGAAGAAGAAGGTGTCCAAGATATGTCGTATTTCAGGACGGCACACCTCATACGACCCCATCAAGAACTAAAGGCCCATAAATAACTAAACAAACCACTGTATAACATTCCTGGCAACAATTTACATCGATTGAGGTTTTTCTTGTTTAATTGATGTTAAATCTCTGTATAATTACCATCAACCATATTTCTATTAATTATTATATAATTACGTTGCAGATGTGATTTCTAGAAAACAAACGAGACTTCAGTAGACTTACAAAATAACACAATATGGATCAAATGTCAATTATTATCAAATTATTGGATTATTAACCTGGTTTTACTTGTGGTTATTATCCCAGATTATACCAAGGACGGTTGATTGAAAGAGTCGATAGAGCGTCATATAGAAGGCTTTGTACCATTTGTTCTGGGTGTCTACGTTCTGAGTCCAAATCCTGCCCAGGTCAACCTTCATTTTCGGTGTCGATAAATAAAGTACCGCTCAAGTACTAACGCTCAAATACTAAGGGTCGATTTCTATCAGCTTTGCTCTTTCCACCTCCCCAAATTTTCATGACACCACATTAGCGAAGGAGATCGATATGGTATGATCACAGCTTAGCACTTTCATAGCGAAACATAGGAGAGAGAGGGAGATAGAGAGAGAGAGAGAGAGAGAGAGAGAGAGAGAGAGAGAGAGAGAGAGAGAGAGAGAGAGAGATGAGAGAGAGAGATTCAAAGTGAAGAAAGAGACTGAGTTTGAAACAGAGAGAGCGAAAGGAAGAGCCTGCGAGTGAAGGAAATATAGATAGATATGTAGATAGAATGAAATGGAAGAGGAAAGAGAAAGAAAGAAAGAGAGAGAGAGAGAGAGAGAGAGGATGTGTGTGTGCGAGAGAGAGAGAGAGAGAGGATGTGTGTGTGTGTGTGAGAGAGAGAGAGAGGATGTGTGTGTGTGTGTGTGAGAGAGAGAGAGAGATAATGTGGATGGAAGAAAATAGAATGGTAAGTGATGCGTTACACATAAATATAGTTGAAGGTAAAAGTTGGTTATTTTGAAATAAGCAGCCATGTTGTTATTTCTATGTAGTGAGGGTTAGTCATCATAGAGATGGTGGTGGTGGTGGTGGTGGTTGTAGTGGTGATGGCGGTGGTGGTGGTGGTGGTGGTCCTAGTGTTGATGATGGTGGCAGTGGTGGTGGTGATGGTGGTGGTCGTGGTGGTTGTAGTGGTGATGGTGGCGGTGGTGGTGGTGGTTCTAGTGTTGATGATGGTGGCAGTGGTGGTGGTGATGGTGGTGGTGGTTGTAGTGGTGATGGTGGCGGTGGTGGTGGTGGTTCTAGTGTTGATGATGGTGGCAGTGGTGGTGGTGATGGTGGTGGTGGTGGTGGTTGTAGTGGTGATGGTGGCGGTGGTGGTGGTGGTTCTAGTGTTGATGATGGTGGCAGTGGTGGTGGTGATGGTTCTAGTGTTGATGATGGTGGCAGTGGTGGTGGTGATGGTGGTGGTGGTGGTGGTTGTAGTGGTGATGGTGGCGGTGGTGGTGGTTGTAGTGGTGATGGTGGCGGTGGTGGTGGTGGTTCTAGTGTTGATGATGGTGGCAGTGGTGGTGGTGATGGTGGTGGTGGTGGTGGTTGTAGTGGTGATGGTGGCGGTGGTGGTGGTGGTCCTAGTGTTGATGATGGTGGCAGTGGTGGTGGTGATGGTGGTGGTAGTGGTGGTGATAGTAGTGAGGTTAGTGTTGGTGGTGATAGTGCTGGTGATGGTAGTGACAGTGGTGATGGTGGCGATTTTAGTGGTGGTGGTGGTGATGATGGTGATGTTAGGAGTGGTCGTGGTGCTAGTGATGAAGATGACGGTGGTGGGGATGTTAGTGGTGATGATGATGATGTTGGTGGGGGTGTTAGTGGTGGTGGTGGTGGTGATGGTAGTGGTGATGGTGGTTATGTTAGTGACGGTAGTGGTGATGTTAGTGTTGATGATGATGGTGGGGGTGTTGGGGATGATAGTGTGATGATAGTGTGATGATAGTCATGGTAGTTGAAGAAGATAATAATTATGATAATGATGGTGTGATGATGATGATGGTTGGTGAAGGGGAGGATGGTGGTGAAGGGGAGGATGGTTACGTCTGCTTTATAACCGAAGTTTATTGACCGAAGAAAGATCTAGAGCTCAGCTGAGAGAGACGCCATGATTTGACTGAACTGACTGTAATAGCTATGATGGTGGTGGTGGTGGTGGTGGTGGTGGTGGTGGTGATGGTGGTGGTGGTGGTGATGGGGGTGGTGATGGGGGTGGTGGTGGTGCTGATGATGATGGTGGTGGTGGTGGTGGTGCTGATGATGATGGTGGTGGTGGTGGTGGTGGTGGTGGTGGTGGTGGTGATGATGGTGGTGGTGGTAGTAGTGGTAGTGGTGATGGTAGTGGTGGTGGTGGTGGTGGTGATGGCGGTGGTGGTAGTGGTGATGGTGGTGGTAGTGGTGATGATGGTGGTGCTGGTGGTGGTGGTGGTGATGATGCTGGTGGTGGTGGTGTTAGTGGTGATGGTAGTGGTGATGGTGGTGGTGGTGATGATGGTGGTGGTGGTGATGGTGGTGGTGGTGATGATGGTGGTGGTGGTGATGGTGGTGGTGGTGATGATGGTGGTGGTGGTTATGGTGGTGGTGGTTGTGGTTGTGGTGGTGATGGTGGTGATGGTGATGATGGTGGTGGTGGTGGTGATGGTGGTGGTGGTGGTGGTGGTGGTGTGGTGTTGATGGTGGTGATGGTGGTGGTGGTGGTGTTGGTGGTGGTGGTGGTGGTTGTGTGGTGCTAGTGGTGGTGGTGGTGGTGGTGGTGGTGGTGGGGTGGTGGTGGTGATGGGGGTGGTGGTGATGATGGTGGTGGTGGTGGTGGTGGTGTGGTGTTGATGGTGGTGATGGTGGTGGTGGTGGTGTTGGTGGTGGTTGTGTGGTGGTAGTGGTGGTGGTAGTGAACTGACTGTAATAGCTGCGATGGTGGTGGAGTTGTTATCAGATATCTCACACTATATCTCCTATCATATCTCACACTATATCTTTATGTTACCTTATGTTATACATTAATTATCATATATCATGATATATATTATTTGATATACTATATATGTGTTATGTCGTAATGTTATATATTACATGTATATGTTATATATCATATGTTATATATATATATATATATATATTACATGTATACGCTATATATTGTATGTATGTATTATATATTACATATATATGCTATCTAATGATATATGTTCATGCTATGATATATGTGTTGATATATCCCTTATGATGGCGTATGCTTATAGACGTATACATATATATATATATATATATATATATATATATATATATATATATATATATACATACAGATATATATATATATATACACACTCAGATGGTGGATGGGTGCGACACGAGAATGCTGAGGATGGCTCTGAACATTAATCAGTATACACTGAGGATGAAAAACTCAGAGTTGTATAGGAGCCTCCCAAAAGTCAGCTCAAAAGTGACACAGAGGAGACTGAGGTTAGCTGGACATGCTCACCGACATCCAGAGTTGACATTGCACTCAGTGCTCCTTTGGGAGCCCCTACATGGACACACTAGAAGAGGAAGACCAAGGTTAACGTATGTTGATGCCCTAAGGACAGACACTGGTCTGTTGGAGACGCAGGACATGGCAGCGATAATGAGGGACAGAGACCGCTGGAGAGAACTCGTCCATGGATCTCGGGAATTTTACCCACCTTAGAATAGAATAGAATATATACATATATATATATATATATATATATATATATATATATATATATATATATATAAAAAGACAGATATATATATATATTAGAAAGTGAGTTTTTTTTTACAAATTGAAAAATAACCGAGGTGTCCTACACGAGTGAAAGTATAAAGAAAAAGAGATGAAATCGAAAATGCAACTGGAGTCTTATTTAAAAAAAAATATATATATTTATTTGGTTCCTTTACCGGAATGAATATATATATTTAAAAAAAAAAAGACTCCAGTTGCATTTTCGATTTCATCTCTTTTTCTTTATATATATATATATATATATATATATATATATATATATATATATATATATATGCCGTTAGCTTCTTGCTAAAAGCCGTTATAGAATGCCGTTAGCTTCTTGCTAAAACAATCTCTATACCTCTCATTTATATATATATATATATATATATATATATATATATATATATATATATATATATATATATATATATATATATATATATATATATATATATATATATATATATATATATGTATATATATATATATATATATATATGTATATATATATATATATATATATATATATATATATATATATATATATGTCTGTGAGTATGTGAGTATACATATATAAATCAGGATGGATTCAGTTTGAAACTGGTTAGACCATTACTCACCAGAGTACTCAATACTTGGGGTAGTAAAATAGGGTTATATTATAAAGAGTCGAGAACCCGATGGCTGAGCTCTTGCCGTTGATGATATATATATATACATAAATATATATTTCTGCTATGTTATGGTGTGTTCCCTTCTCTTAAGTTATGCTATAGTATGTTATCTTATATCATAGTAGTGCTAAGAGACTCTCAGGAGATCTAGACACCAGAATGTCTTCAGAGAAGAAACTCTCAGGAGAGCTAGACAGCAGAAGGTCTTCAGAGAAGAAATTCTCAGGAGAGCTAGACACCAGAATATCTTCAGAGAAGAGACTCCCAGGAGAGCTAGACAGCAGATGGTCTTCAGAGAAGAGACTCCCAGGAGAGCTGGACAGCAGAAGGTCTTCAGAGAAGAAACTCCCAGGAGAGCTGGACAGCAGAATGTCTTCAGAGAAGAGACTCCCAGGAGAGCTGGACAGCAGAATGTCTTCAGAGAAGAGACTCCCAGGAGAGCTGGACAGCAGAAGGTCTTCAGAGAAGAAACTCCCAGGAGAGCTGGACAGCAGAAGGTCTTCAGAGAAGAAACTCCCAGGAGAGCTGGACAGCAGAAGGTCTTCAGAGAAGAAACTCCCAGGAGAGCTGGACAGCAGAAGGTCTTCAAAGAAGAGACTCTCACGAGGGCTAGACAGCAGAAGGTCTTCAGAGAAGAAATTCTCAGGAGAGCTAGACAGCAGAATGTCTTCAGAGAAGAGACTCTCAGGAGAGCTAGACAGCAGGAGGTCTTCAGAGAAGAGACTCTCAGGAGAGCTGGACAGCAGAATGTCTTCAGAGAAGAGACTCTCAGGAGAGCTAGACAGCAGGAGGTCTTCAGAGAAGAGACTCCCAGGAGAGCTGGACAGCAGAATGTCTTCAGAGAAGAGACTCTCAGGAGAGCTAGACAGCAGGAGGTCTTCAGAGAAGAGACTCTCAGGAGAGCTGGACAGCAGAAGGTCTTCAGAGAAGAGACTCCCAGGAGAGCTGGACAGCAGAAGGTCTTCAGAGAAGAGCCTCTCAGGAGAGCTGGACAGTAGAAGGTCTTCAGAGAAGAAACTCTCAGGAGAGCTGGACAGCAGAATGTCTTCAGAGAAGAAGTTCCCAGGAGAGCTGGACAGCAGAAGATCTTCAAAGAAGAAACTGCCAGGAGAGCTGGATAGCAGAAGGTTTTCAGAGAAGAAGCCACCACCTCATGCAAGTGTCTTGGCTCTTTAGGCCTTACACTCTGAGGGGCGCTGGTCCTTACCCAGGTCATGACTCCAAGGTGCCTTTCTATATCATAATATGTTATAGAATGTTATATTATTGATATTTCGTATCCCCAGTCTCCCCAGTCTCCTCAGTCTATGTATTATGTTTCAGGAAGAGACTGGAGTTAGTCTTTAATATTTCAATATATTTCTGCTGTAATAAATATACAAACATCTGTATCTTAATTTGGTATTAAGTTCCTTATTTATGTTGCAGCTCTTTGCTCTAACAAACAAACCTGCCATGCCATGCTATCTATCTATCTATCTATCTATCAATCTAATAAAAACACAAGGGCCTAACTTCACCCAGGCAGGGGATTTCCCCCACCTCAAAATGATTAAGGCCCCACAGGACACCTATAAAACTTTAAAAAACAATTTTAAAGAGGACGTGGGTCCCCCCTGCGTCGGGCCCATTAACCGCGTCCTCCTAAAAAACTATCCCACCCCCTCCCCAAACACCCTCACAACTCCAAGCTCCCCAACCACACAACACACTGATGCCCCCACACTTCCACAAACCACCACCCCACCCAACAACCCATCCCCCACCCTAATGGAAATTGTGCAGCCCGATACCCGGGACGCAGAGAGGTAAGTGCCTTTTCTCTTCACCACCAACATGGCTATGCTAAGAGTAGGCTGTTTAAATGCGCGTGGCCTGGGCTCAACTTGGAAGCAAGCAATGCTTCTAAATGACCTCAGGTCACAACGTATAGATGTGATGGTTATTTGCGAGGCCCGGATCAGCAACGTGCGACAGCTGGCCCCCACCTTTGATGACTTTGAGATGCACGCATCTCTCTGTCAGCCCGGAGGTGGGGGTGGAGTTGTCGTTCTGCTGCAAAAACATCTGGGTCTCGCAACACAGATGGTACATTTGGACCCGGAGGGTCGACTAGTGGTTCTGGACCTTGGCAGTGGTAAAGGCGGAGCGTTTAGGTTGGTAGCCGCCTACGGCCCTTTCGGGTCAATGCGGCCGGACTTCTTCCATCGTCTGGAGACTTTTCTAGGGACGTCCCGCTCCTTGCTATTAGTGGGGGACTGGAATGGTATCCTAGATGCACGCTGGGACTACGTAGGGGCCTGCCCCGATAGAGAGGGGTGTAATAGCCTCAAAGGGTTAATCGGTCGATTTGACCTGGCCGATAGATATCGACTAGATTTTCCGACTGCGCCAACCTGGACTTGGGCAAATCGTAGCGGATCATCTAGGTCGTACCTAGATAGGTTCTTAGTTAGAATTAAGGATAAGGACTTTTTAAGTTGTCCAAAAATGCGCATTGTTGGCTATTCAGACCACAAATTAGTGACCTGCATGGTCAACCTTGACAGAACTCATAGACAGGGCCCCGGTTACTGGAAGCTCAACTTGTCCTTGCCGGCAAGTAGAGCCTACAGGAATCGGATTAGTACGTTAGTTAAGGAACGGTTGACTGGAGCGATCGTCAACAGCAGGTGGTGGGTATCTCTAAAGAGAGAGATTAGAGTAGTCTCGATAGAATTTAGTAAGGTTCTAGCTGCGGATAGGAATAGGAAGGAAAGGGAGCTAATAGATAGAGTAGAAGAGGCAATTAGAAGCGGCGACGTGGCCAGAGTGCTAGCGTCGAGAACGGCTTTGAGCCAGTTTTTCGACGCGAAGCACGAAGGCTGCGTTGTCCGAAGTAAAATACGTGCTCTAGGGAACGAGGGGACCAAAGCTGTTAGCTGGGCCCGCGTGACAGAGGCCAACAGTGGAACTAAATCCACCATCCGGTCTTTGCGAGACCTGGATGGACGGGCGATTCTTGAGCCTAAGCAGATGTGTGAGGCCTTTCAAAGGCACTTTGCCCGACTGTTCGGGAGGGGCGGGGAGCCGGTTGGGAACGTGGACTTCGGTCCATACCTCGACGGCCTGCCGCGCCTCTCGGACAGGGAGGCGAAGTCCTGCGAAGATCCGATTTCGGCCGCTGAGATAGAGGACGTGCTGAGCCAATGCGGCAAACGCAAATCCCCGGGTCTCGATGGTCTTCCTTACGAATTATATCTAGCTATGCCGGACTTGTTCCCCGATCTCCTCGAGGCGGTCTACTGCAACTGGCAACAGAACGGGAGAATTCCCTGTACTGTGACCAAGGGCGTAGTCACGCTAGTGAGGAAGGACGAGAACAAGGGGGACGAAATAAGTAACTTCAGGCCCATAACACTGCTAAATACAGAGTTACAGATTTTGGCCAAGGTGCTAGCAAAGAGGTTGGCGCTTGTCGTGGGCAACCTGGTGGGAGATGCGCAGACATGCGCTATCCCGTCCAGGTCCATCCATGACAACCTCCACCTCATGCGATACATCATAGAGAGGGTTGGGAACGAACCCGGCTTTGGTGGGGCTCTGATCAACTTGGATCAATCTAAGGCGTTCGATAGGGTCGACCATGGTTACCTGGATGCGGTGCTAGCGGCGGCAGGCTTCGGACCCGTTTTCAGGGGCTGGATCACTGCTATGCACAGCAGCCGCATCTGCTCTAGGGTCAAGGTGAACGGCTACCTCTCGGAGCCGTTCAAAATCGCGCGGTCCATCCGACAAGGGTGCCCTCTCTCCTCCCTTCTGTATGTGTTGACTCTCGAGCCACTACTGCGGAAGTTGGAGTTGTTGCAGGGCATCCCTTTGGAACCGGGATTGCGGAAAGCGGTGTCGGCCTACGCCGATGACGTGACAGTAATGGTGTCGACGGCCTCCGAAATCGAGGCGGTCGGCACCTTACTGGAGGAGTACGAAAAGTTCACAGGGGC
>OZ024751.1:42658916-42661416 GCA_964016885.1 Eledone cirrhosa
CTTTTGTTTATGTTGTTGTTACTGTTGTTGATGTTGCTGTTGTTGTTGCTGCTGCCACTGTTCTTGTTGTTATTGTTGCTGCTGCTTCTCTCTTCTATGAATTTCTCTTCTTGAGATATTCTACAACAGAAAACAAATTTCTAACTAGACAACTAACCAACCAACCAACCAACCAACGGACCAACCAACCAATCGATTGCTTGATATCGATCTATCGAATTGATTGAGAATTTTTGTGCTATATATGTGCAGTTATAATTCATTGAATGATAATGTTTAGTGACGCCCTCTGGTAACTGGAAGAGATTACGTAAACATCTCACAATAATAGATTTTGATTAGTGACGAGAAATTTGCAGGAAAAAATTGCTCGTGAAATTGCATTCCGTATGAATGAATAAATGTTTTCATTTTAAATTTTAAATCTTGATCTAGAAGCAAAGAAGAGAAGTTGTTAATGTAAAATGGTAAATTATGAGAGCTATATTAGACATTTTAATCATGATTGTATCTAATATAGTTCTATATAACACATATTTAATTAAATGACTTAACTGCAGCAGCAGCAGCAACAACAATAACAACAGCAGCAACAGCAGCAACAGCAACAACAACAACAACAGCAGCAACAACAACAACTAGAATATCGTTCTAGTTCTTTCCGTGTGTCTATTAGTATGAAGACACACAAAGAAACGAATACACTCACACACACACACACACACACACACACACACACACACACACACACACACACACACACACACACACACACACACACACAGATACATACATATGCACACGTACACACGTACACACACACACACACATATATATATATATACATATATATATATACACACACACACATATATATATATATATGTATGTATATATGCTATATTCAATATATATACATATATATATATATGTATGTATATATAAAAACAAATAACGAAACGAAATTAAATTTCGTTTCGTTTGTAACTCACTTTTGTATGACTGGCGCTTAAACAATTAAGTTAAAAATGTACATCCACGTATGTATACTGAAATACTAGTATGCATATGAATACACACACGTGTACATATGTAGATGTACCGAGTTTTCACTGGTCACTTTACTGTGAGTGTCCAGCTATTCCGTATGTAGACACACAGACAAACCGGTTCTTAGAGTCATACTGGTTTTTGAGGAAACACCTTTCCTCTATTCTCCAGATACATGGATGTACATTTTTAACTTAATTGTTTATGTATATATATATATCAATATATATATATCAATATATATATATATATATTTATATATATATATATATATATATATATATATATATATATATATATATATATATATATATATATATATATATACATGTATGTATGCCAATTCGCCAATTCGGTGCCTGCTCATACAATACTTACTTATCCCGCTGCATTTTGCAGCTTGCAAATCCTTTACACATACATATATATATCATTGTATATTCCAATATTCCTATATTCCTATATTCCTATATCCCTATATTCCTATATTCCTATATTCCTATATTACTATATTCCTATATTTCCCTACAAAATTCATGAGAATATATGACATCGTCAGAGAACGTAGGATTATATAACGTGGGGAAGAACATAGAGGAAAATATAGAGAAAGACTTGTGAATTCTGCATAGTCATACTCTGCCATATTGGGTACTAATGCATATGATGTAGGTATAATCATGATTCCTTTTGATCAGGAAGCCATGTCTCTTCGATGTATCGATCCGTTCTTTCACAAAGGCGGCGTTGTTGTTCTAGGCTCATTACATTTTCCTTTCATCTGAGAACTAAGTGCGGATTGATAAATATTCTGATTATGTTGTATAGGGATTATGTATGGAGATTAGACATTACATCGGCACAAGTAAGCACAGACATAAATATATGTATATGTATGTAAGTATATATATATATATATATATATATATTATCTATCTATCTATCTATCTATCTATCTATCTATCTATCTATCTATCTATCTATCTATCTATCTATCTATCTATCTATCTATCTATGTACACATACACAGACATATATATGTAATGTTTATATATATATATATACAAACACACAGACATATATATATATATATATATATATATATGCATGTCTGGTGTGTTTGTGAGTTTGTGCATACATATACGTGTACATTTGTGTGTTGCATGCATACATATATTACTATAAAATATTTATATCACTGTCCTTCTATACACACACACACACACACACACACACACACACACACACACACACACACACACACACACACACACACACACACACACGGCACACACGCCCCCCCACACACATATATATACATACCAAAATACATATCCTTGAGGTTGCTAGAAAGTCTGACTAACCTCATATAACAAATCATTGACGATCAAGGATAATCAATCGAACGATACTGATCGAAACACGTATGAATTCGATCTTTACCTCAAAC
>OZ024751.1:42662794-42667794 GCA_964016885.1 Eledone cirrhosa
GGTAGAGGGTCGGACAGCCATGCTTTCCACCATAGTCATGTCCCTTTACGATCGAGTTCAAATCCTGCCGAGGTTGACTTTGCCTTCATCCTTACGGGTCGATAAAATAAAGTACCAGTAATGCACTGGGTAATTGCTGGCCTTGTGCCTAAAGTAGAAACAGTTATTACTCATCTGCAGTAATGATTTATAATTTAAGCACAAGCCCAGCAATTTTTGGATCAAAATTCAAAGTCGATTAAATCGAGCCCCGTACATAACTGGTACTTTATTTTATCAATACCAGAATTCTGAAAGTTATATTATGTTGGTATCCTCCCTGAAAGGCCCGTGGGAGGTATTCATGTCGGATGTCAACATGAAGGGACCTGTTATTTTTATCAATTTTTATCATTTTTTCCAATTCCAACCCACCCGTCCCCTCAATCTATCTTATTTCTCATTCTTTCTTCTGATGAAGGACTAGCGTCCGAAACGTTAAGGCCCTCTTCCTGCTATACCAAGCGTTAACCTAATATATCCCTTCCATATACTGTACCGATCGTGTTGTCATTTCTGTTTACATTCCCCCCCCACCCCCCCCCCCAACACAGACACACATATATATATATATATATATGGAATGGTTAGAACCATAACTCCCGAGGGAATCGCAGGGTTGCCGTAGTAAGATACGGTGTTTCTAGGGTATATTAAGCCTGGCGGAGTCCATCTTCTCTCCAGGTCTGAATACAGCAGATTTCTTCCAAAGAAAAATAGAAAGTGAAAGAGAGAGAGAGAGAGAGAGAGAGAGAGAGAGAGAGAGAGAGAGAGAGAGAGAGAGAGAGAGAGAGAGAGAGAGAGAGAGAGAGAGAGAGAGAGGAAGTGAGAAAGAGACAGAGGAAGAATCGACCCCAGTTATAGACTGGTACCTTTTTTTTATCGACCTCGAAAGGATGAAAGGCAAAGTTGACCTTGGCGTGATTTGAATTCAGAGAGCAGTGTAGAGTCGGAACTAATACCATACAGCATTCTATATGAGATTCTAACGAATCCGCCATTTTGCTGCATATTGCCAGGAAATACTGGAAAACGAAAAAATAAAATAAGACCCAAAGAAACAACAAAAAATAACAAAACAAAACACAGCCCCCCCCCCCTCCTCCTCGATAAACACACAAAAAGTGCAAAAAAGAAAATAGGAAAAAAAACAAATAATTGAAGTATGGAAACTGCAATAAAAGTGATGAAATGATTAGTTAGAGATGACTGTTAAAACAATCTCTGATTTTATTTTAATCTGAGGAGCTGTTATCTGCAGCTGTTGTAATTTTTACAGGACAAGATGATAATCGAAACCCCAGCAGGTTCGATAACACCTCGATCACAACAAAAGACGGTTTAAGCTGTCGGATAATCCTTCATATTTAAATCTTCTTGGATAATAGAAAACAGCAGAACAAACAAAACAAAACAAATAACAAATACAAAGAAGAAAAAACAAAACATCGCATGAATAAAATATCAGTAGTTATGGATTAAATATAAAAGAAAACAAAACACACTCACATATACCACATACACGAACACACGTACACACGTACACATCCACAAACATACACACACATGAACACATACATACAGGCACACACACGGACACATACAGACAAACACATACACACGTACACGCATACATGTATACACACACACAATGCTTTTTCAAAAATGCATAGAAATCATAAAAGAGACAAATTATCTTTACTAAACAGTACAAAACTATACCAAACCGTGCCAAACCATGCCAAACTATGCCAAACTATACCAAACCGTGCCAAACCATACCAAACTATGCCAAACTATACCAAACCATGCCAAACCATACCAAACTATACCAAACTATATCAAACTATATCAAACTATACCAGACTATACCAAACCGTGCCAAACCATACCAAACTATACCAAACTATATCAAACTATATCAAACTATACCAGACTATACCAAACCGTACCAAACCATACCAAACTATACCAAACTATATTAAAGTATACCAGACTATACCAAACTATACCAAACCGTGCCAAACTATACCAAACCGTACCAAGCTATAAAAAAATTACAAGAACATTAAAAACATACAGCAAAAACATGCACTAACACACACACACACACACACAAACATACACAACAAACACACACACAAACAACAAAAACACACACACACAACAAACACACACACACAGAGAGCAAACCATTCACAACAAACACGCTCATACAACAAATCCATGCACCCCTCCACATGCATACATACACACAACAAACCACACACACACATACACCAAATACTCAACAAACCCATGCCCATAAAAACCTCCCCCCACAAACACACACACACACACACACACACAAACACACACACACACACAAATACACACACACACACACACAACAAACGACACACAAAACAAAGTCTCACAAACACACACACACAACAAATAAAACCACATAATAAAGAAGGAATTTGTAGAAATCAGTTTTCGAAGTGAAGTGTTAATTCCCGAGCGATAGCAGACGACAGCTTTCCACATATCCTAAATGGAGACCGTCAGTTATATGAATAATGGAAGAGTGTTTCAATGTGATTCTTCACTAATTCAACCATGTTGTAAATATCACTAATAATGCTAACCATTTTTTATTGCTATCATTATTTTTATTATTAATGTTATTTTTATGTTGTTGTTGTTGTTGTTGTTGTTGTTGTTGTTGTTGGTGGTGGTGGTGGTGGTGTTCTTGTTGTTGTTGTTGTTGTTGTTGCTGTTGTTGTTGTTGTTGTTGTTGGTGGTGGTGGTGATGGTGTTCTTGTTGTTGTTATTGGTGGTGGTGGTGTTCTTGCTGTTGTTGTTGTTGCTGTTGTTGTTGTTGTTGTTGTTGCTGATGACACTCTTGCTGTTGCTGTTGGTGTTGTTGTTGTTGTTGTTGTTGTTGTTGGTGGTGATGGTGGTGTTCTTGCTGTTGTTGTTGTTGCTGATGACACTCTTGCTGTTGTTGTTGTTGTTGTTGTTGTTGTTGCTGTTGTTGTTGTTGTTGCTGATGACACTCTTGCTGTTGTTGTTGTTGTTGTTGTTGTTGTTGTTGTTGTTGTTGTTGTAAGTGGTGGTGGTGGTGGTGTTATTGATGGGGGTGGTGGTGCTAATAGTAATGATGTTGGTGGTGGTGGTGTTGTTGCTGATGACACTCTTGCTGTTGTTGTTGTTGTTGGTGGTGTTGTTGCTGCTGTTGTTGTTGTTGTTGTTGTCGCTGTTGTTGTTGTTGCCATGTCAAAAGCTGAGAATAAAACCCGATGCGATAGCAAATATATTTACACTGCATCACATAATTTACAACATTCCCCGCTTTTTTACTATTATTTATTTATTTATTTGTTCTCTCACTATTTTGTTCCAAAATTTAAACAAAACAGCAACAGCAACAACAGCAACAGCAACAGCAACAACAACAACAACAACAACAGCAAAAGCAACAGCAACAGCAACAGCAACAACAACAACAACAACAAACAAAAATATGACAATCTTTCTGGCAAACAATATTTGTAATAAATTAGAATTTTTTTAGAATTAGAAACTTAGATAATTATAATTATGACCTTGATAAATTCAATGATGAAATTTCAAATTTAAATTGATGAATCATCGCTATTCATAAATTGATCCCCCCCCCCCAAAAAAAAAACCAAAACAAAACATGATTACGTTTGTAAAAAAACTTGGTTCATTATTTTATCCTTTCATGCAGTTATAATGGCTACAGCCTGATGGGGGAGAACCCTTCCACCCCGTCTTGCCCTGACCCCCTACATTGAAGCTAGGTCATCGAAGTAGAGTCACTGAAGTTAATGTGGAAGCCTTTTAAAAGGTGGATAAATCTGCTGGAAAGAGCAGCCAGGTACCCCCTTCAAGCTATCAAAAGTCTATCTCGAGTTCGGAGGCTCTACAAGCTAGTCTGGTAATTATCCAACATAGGTTGATGCAAAACCAAATTTTATGAGAAGGCAACTGACAACTTTGAAGGATGCCCTCCCCCACCTCGTCTTGTATGATGACAGATCATGGGTTTACTTGCCCTGGGAAAAGTTGTTTTATGCCCCAGAGCACCTGTCTCCTCTAGCAACGTCATCGATGTTGTCTAAGGGAATAACAAAAACCGTTACAGCCTAGCGCCACCAATATCGTCACAATTCCTATTATCCAACAGAGTCGACAAGAGCAACGTAAAATAAAGTGTCTTGTTCAAAGACAGAGCGCGGCACTCAGTTCAGAATTCGACCGCAGAACCTTAAAATTGTCAGCCCAACGTTCGAACTACTAAACTATGCTCCTTCACAACAACTTAACCTGGGGAATATGTAATTAATATTGTTACGGTGGACTGAGCAAAATTCTGGGAGGACATAATTAGCTAGCAGTTCCTTTTAAAGACCACCCTATTAAAAATACCGAAGGGGTTGGAATTCCTTTGAAATAGGACGTTAATGCAAATGACCAAAAAGGCTTGTGGGAGAGGGAATAAAACGAAAAAAGAAAGGGTTTAATGTAATCTCTATAATTATAAACTATTTATTGCGACTTTGAAAAACCGGAATTACTGAAGAAACGCATTTCTATTTTGTAGATTTGTTGTAGGTTGACGACGGTGATGGATCTTCACCGGTTTCGACGATTAATGTTCCAGTTGTTCTATCAACAGAGCAGCTTGTTTATGAAATTAACGTGTGACTGGCTGAATACTCCACAGACACGTGTAGCTTTAATGTAATTCTCAAGGAGATTCAGCTTGACACAGTGTGTGAACTAAAGAAGAAGAAGGCGAAGAAGAAGAAAAAGAAGAAGAAGAAAAAGAAGAAGAAGACGATCAGGGATAACCTCAAACTACATCAGTTGACTTTCATTTCCCTCCCTCTACCGACGGAACACCAATCAATACCAACGTTGGGATTCTCTAAACACGAAACAAGCTC
>OZ024751.1:42670294-42675294 GCA_964016885.1 Eledone cirrhosa
TTTGTTATTACAACTTCCGTATCGATAGCTGCGAAGTAACAGGTGGCAGTAGTAGTAGTAGTGGTAGTTGTGGTTGTAGTTGTGGTTTTAGTAGTAGTAGTAGTAGTAGTAGTAGTAGTAGTAGTAGTAGTAGTAGTAGTGGTATATTATTATTATTATTATTATTATTATTATTAGGACGGTGGATTGGCAGTATCGGTAGAGGGTCGGACGCCATGCTTTGATGCATAGAGTTACGGCCCTTGCCATTCTGAGTTCAAATTCCGCCGAGGTTAACTTTGCCTTTCATCCTTACGGGGGTCGATAAAATAAAGTACCAGTAATACACTGGGTAATTGCTGGCCTTGTGCCAAAAGTAGAAACAATTATTATTATTATTATTATTATTATTATTTATATGCTAACCGAGCATTTTAGAGATTGTAATGTACTGGGTAATTGCTGGCCTTGTGCCTAAAAATAGAAACAATTCATATTATTATTATTATTATTATTAGTAGTAGTAGTAGTAGCAGTAGCAGTAGTAGTAACCATAGCAGCAATTGTTATCATCCTACCTGATCTTGTCATTGATTTCCCTCACCTTATATAACTGAAAGATAATCATCTTTAAACTAACAAAACAATTCTTACTTCAGACGGTTTCCTGATAAAACAATATCTGGATTAACGGTAAAATCAATCGTTTTACAAAGTCGATTTATATGCTATACATTCCTGAGAGCCTTCTATATATTGTGTGGGTAAATCTGCAACTGTCTTTAGTTCAATAGCAGATGACGGAGTGAATTGTGGTAAACCTACAATTGTCTTTAGTTCAACAGAAGATGACGAAGTGAATTGTGGTAAATTTACAACTGTCTTCAGTTCAACAGAAGATGACGAAGTGAATTGTGGTAAACCTACAACTGTCTTTAGTTCAACAGAAGATGACGAAGTGAATTGTGGTAAATCTACAACTGTCTTTAGTTCAACAGAAGATGACGAAGTGAATTGTGGTAAATCTACAACTGTCTTTAGCAGATGACGAAGTGAATAGTGACAGGAAGATTTAAACGACTCGTAGGTTATCTGTTTGTAAATATGTCGTATGTTTTATATGGTGTATTTGAGATATATTCCTTCCGTTTTGAAAATTTACTCAGACATAATTCACAGATGAATTATTGTACACTCTCTTTGATTAAATATGTTTGGTGTTTAAACTAAACTTTTCTACTGACTAAGGTTTTTACGCATAAACATACATACTCACACACATATACACACATACACTCATGTATACCCACCCCCATATATATATATTTATATGGATGTGAGTGTATGTATTTATCGGTATATATATGCTTATATAAACATGATATACATAACTATTTATATATAGGAAAGTGCTTAAAGTTAGGTGTATATATATTGGTGGAGGCGCGTGTCTGAGTGGTTGGAGAATTGGATTCACAATCGTGAGGTCGTGAGTTCGATTCCCGAACCGGGCGATGCGTTATGTCCTTGAGCAAGACACTTTATTTCACGTTGCTCCTTCTACCTGGAGTTGCGACCGATAGATAGTACTAGCAATTGGAAAGACCAATGGAGACATTGTTTCCTCGGTCCGATTTGACGAAAGTCGATCGACTGTCGATATATATATATATATACCGATTATATATATATCTATATATTATATATATATTTATATATGTAAGAATATTTTCGAAACAGCGAGTGGATTTGAAATTATTAGAAATGTAGGCTATCGCCGTATTTTGACTAAAGAAATTAAATAAATTATTTAGCCTGATAGTTGGGTTAAGAACCCTCGGAGAAATGGAAAAAGATGAGTATTGACGTATTTCCATTTCTCCGAGGGTTCTTAACCCCACTCTATCAGGCTAAATAATTTCTTTAATTTCTTTAGTCAAAATACGGCGATAGCTTACATTTCTAATAATATTTATATATGTATATTTATATGCATATATATATCTATCTATATATATATATATATGTATATAAGTATTTTGGCCGCATATATATATATATACATATACGTATACACACATATATATATAATGTGTGAGTGTGTGTGAGTGTGTGCGAGTGTGTGTATGTGTGTGTATGTTAGACATATCATATCAAACAGGTTCAATATGGAATATTCTACATCAATAACTTACAAGTAAAAATAAGCTTGTTGTCTAGTCAGGTAAACAAGTAAACAGCCTGCTAGCGATGCCATACACAGCACACACACACACACACACACACACACACACACACACACACACACACACACACACACACACACACACACACACACACACATACAGACACACATAGACGCACACATACATACTCACACACACATACACACATACACACACACATACACACATACACACACACACATACATACACACATACACACGCACATACATACACACACACACACACACACACACACACACACATACAGACACACATACACACGCACGCACACAGACACAAACTCACTCTCTCACACACGTAAACACGCTCTTATACGCATATAATATAAAATATATATATATATATATATAAATTGAAACAAAATGAAAACGAAATTTCATTTCTCACTCTTAGTATGGCACTTACTTAAATGTAAGTATGCATGTATACGTACATACATATATGTATACAGACGTACAGTAGCATGCACATATATATATATATATACATATGCATACAGGTACACATACATATATGCACGTATCAGTTTAGCGGCGCTTATTATAACGTCGCTTTGTTCGTTTGTAAACAAACTGAACAGCCTGAATTTATGCCATACGGTGTTAAGGCAACCACGTCACCTTTTTGTTCAACACTGACACAGGAACGATGTACTAGTTTCAAGCTTGTTAGCTATCATCAGCACCGTTTACCCATCTGCCAGATAGTTGAACGTTCGAAAGTATATACTTTCCTTATGAAAATTAACGGCTGAGCAGCCTAATTTGCATATTGAGTGAGTTAAATCGGTCAGGCATACCGAAAACGATAAATTGAAACAAAATGAAAACGAAATTTCATTTCTCACTCTTAGTATGGCACTTACTTAAATGTAAGTATGCATGTATACGTACATACATATATGTATACAGACGTACAGTAGCATGCACATATATATATATATATACATATGCATACAGGTACACATACATATATGCACGTATCAGTTTAGCGGCGCTTATTATAACGTCGCTTTGTTCGTTTGTAAACAAACTGAACAGCCTGAATTTATGCCATACGGTGTTAAGGCAACCACGTCACCTTTTTGTTCAACACTGACACAGGAACGATGTACTAGTTTCAAGCTTGTTAGCTATCATCAGCACCGTTTACCCATCTGCCAGATAGTTGAACGTTCGAAAGTATATACTTTCCTTATGAAAATTAACGGCTGAGCAGCCTAATTTGCATATTGAGTGAGTTAAATCGGTCAGGCATACCGAAAACGATAAATTGAAACAAAATGAAAACGAAATTTCATTTCTCACTCTTAGTATGGCACTTACTTAAATGTAAGTATGCATGTATACGTACATACATATATGTATACAGACGTACAGTAGCATGCACATATATATATATATATACATATGCATACAGGTACACATACATATATGCACGTATCAGTTTAGCGGCGCTTATTATAACGTCGCTTTGTTCGTTTGTAAACAAACTGAACAGCCTGAATTTATGCCATACGGTGTTAAGGCAACCACGTCACCTTTTTGTTCAACACTGACACAGGAACGATGTACTAGTTTCAAGCTTGTTAGCTATCATCAGCACCGTTTACCCATCTGCCAGATAGTTGAACGTTCGAAAGTATATACTTTCCTTATGAAAATTAACGGCTGAGCAGCCTAATTTGCATATTGAGTGAGTTAAATCGGTCAGGCATACCGAAAACGATAAATTGAAACAAAATGAAAACGAAATTTCATTTCTCACTCTTAGTATGGCACTTACTTAAATGTAAGTATGCATGTATACGTACATACATATATGTATACAGACGTACAGTAGCATGCACATATATATATATATATACATATGCATACAGGTACACATACATATATGCACGTATCAGTTTAGCGGCGCTTATTATAACGTCGCTTTGTTCGTTTGTAAACAAACTGAACAGCCTGAATTTATGCCATACGGTGTTAAGGCAACCACGTCACCTTTTTGTTCAACACTGACACAGGAACGATGTACTAGTTTCAAGCTTGTTAGCTATCATCAGCACCGTTTACCCATCTGCCTTAACACCGTATGGCATAAATTCAGGCTGTTCAGTTTGTTTACAAACGAACAAAGCGACGTTATAATAAGCGCCGCTAAACTGATACGTGCATATATGTATGTGTACCTGTATGCATATGTATATATATATATATATGTGCATGCTACTGTACGTCTGTATACATATATGTATGTACGTATACATGCATACTTACATTTAAGTAAGTGCCATACTAAGAGTGAGAAATGAAATTTCGTTTTCATTTTGTTTCAATTTATCGTTTTCGGTATGCCTGACCGATTTAACTCACTCAATATGCAAATTAGGCTGCTCAGCCGTTAATTTTCATAAGGAAAGTATATACTTTCGAACGTTCAACTATCTGGCAGATGGGTAAACGGTGCTGATGATAGCTAACAAGCTTGAAACTAGTACATCGTTCCTGTGTCAGTGTTGAACAAAAAGGTGACGTGGTTGCCTTAACACCGTATGGCATAAATTCAGGCTGTTCAGTTTGTTTACAAACGAACAAAGCGACGTTATAATAAGCGCCGCTAAACTGATACGTGCATATATGTATGTGTACCTGTATGCATATGTATATATATATATATATGTGCATGCTACTGTACGTCTGTATACATATATGTATGTACGTATACATGCATACTTACATTTAAGTAAGTGCCATACTAAGAGTGAGAAATGAAAT
>OZ024751.1:42680294-42682794 GCA_964016885.1 Eledone cirrhosa
TTTCTTCCCATCTCCGCAGCTCTCCATCGTTATCTCACTGATAGTGCCTCAAGATTCATTTGAACGTAGAAACTGCCAGTAACGATAACAGTCAGAAGGAGGGGCTGGGTGGGGTGGGGTGGGGGGGGGTTGTGATAAGAAAGGTACAGTGGGGTGGTGTGGTGTGGGGGGGGGGGGGGGGGGGGGGGATCGTGAGAGGGTCGCAAAGACGAGAATAAATAAAATTATATAGAAATATGAATAAATAAAAAATAAAAAATAAAAAATAAAAAATATAAATGATACAAGCTAAAAATGAAACGATAGGACGGAAAATAAATGATGAACGGTGTGTTTATATATATATATATATATATATATATATATATATATATATATATATATATATGTATATATGTATATATATAAATATATATATATATATATATATATATATATATATATATATATATATATATATATATATATATATATATATATATATATATATACACATATATATATATACATGTATGTACAAGGTAAACAGAAATAACAACACAATCGATACAGTATATGGAAGGGATATATTAGGTTAACGCCTTGATATAGCAGGAAGATTGCCTTAACGTTTCGGACGCTAGTCCTTCACCAGAAGAAAGAATGAGAAATAAGATAAATTGAGGGGACGGGCGGGTTGGAATTGGAAAAAATGTCTTTAGATAAAAATAACAGGTCCATTCATGTTGACATCTCTTGCAATATATATATATATATATATATATATATATATATATATATATATATATAAATATATATAAGGCTAAAAAATGTAAGGCACGAATGTGGTTCTTTAAACCAGTCAAAGACTTGCACCCTCTGGCATATACATGGCAACTGTAGTCTCCACTGGGACTTTCCATTGTTTTGTTCTGGCTGTGTGTTCTCATGTGTATTTTAAGACCTCCCAAACTAGCACATTCCTTGCCACAATCTATCTATCTATCTATCTATCTATCTATCTATCTATCTATCTATCTATCTATCTATCTATCTATCTATCTATCTATCTATCTATCTATCTATCTATCTATCTATCTATCTATCTATCTATCTATATATCTATCTATCTATCTACCTATCTATCTATCTATCTATCTATCTATCTATCTATCTATCAATCTATCTATCTATAATAAATGTAATCTGAGTTTTTCGAATATTAATAATATTCAATTCGTTTGCAATTATGCAAACATCCTCTTTAAAGCCATGTCAGTAGAATTCCCTCGTCATTCTTGCTCTTGTGTTGGCATGTAAATAGAACTTCAAAGGCTCGACCATGTCACACTCACTATGTCATTATGAATCTCCCTAAGAATTACGTTAACGGTACACATATCTTTGTTAATTTCACGAGTTGGTTGTTCCGTAACTCGGACAACTAGAACACACTTCGTCGTCACAGACGGACGTCCGTTCTATTCTTTTCTATAATAAATAATTCTTTGACACAATTTCCTCATGGACACCACTTTAGATTAAATTATTTTCCTGCCAAATAATTTGTTTGATAGGCAAATATGCTTTAAGTAATATTTCTTACAAACTTGGCCAATAGTCAAACTATATATTGAAAGCTTTATTTCCTATTGTCATAAGAATCCCGCCTGTTCGCCTTAGTTTGGGATCAATTTCGCATCGATCGTTTGATTGATCGATGGATCTCCATCTGTTTCGAAGAAAAGTGTTCCAGTTGTTTGATCAACGGAACATCCTGCTCAAGAAATTAACGTGTATGTGGTTGAAACATTCCACGGAGAGGTATATATCTCAGGGAGATTTAACGTTGCACAGTGTTTGACAATGTTGACACGCTTGAATTACAGGTCTAGTCAGTTCAATGGGCTTCTAAACAGTCCCTGTCTACCAAGGCATGGGATCTACCCATGGTTGTAGTAAGATGTCACACAATAAGATCAAACTTGGGATATAAGATATAATGGTTGAGAATCGAACCATTCAATCATTTGGATATACTGCCCCCCCCCCCCCCCACAGAGAGAGAGAGAGAGAGAGACACACAGACACACAGACACACACACAAATACACATGCACACTCACACACATGCACATTCATACATATTAATGAATTTTATATATATATATATTAGTATATATATATGTATATATATATATATATACGTATAAGTATTGAAATTTCCGTTGGAAACAGAAAAGGTCATAGATATATACATTAATATATATACATATATATATATATTAATATATATATATATATATATATATATATATATATATATAAAATTCATAAATATGTATGTATGTGCATGTATGTGAATGTATGTGAGTGTGTATACGTGAGTGTGTGTGTGTATGTGTGTGTGTGTATGTGTATGTGAGTGTGTATGTTTGTGTGGGTGTGTGTATTTCGCAATAAATAATAATTAAAATATCAAAATATTCTATCATCTTATCAGTAAAATATTTTCAAATTTT
>OZ024751.1:42702794-42710294 GCA_964016885.1 Eledone cirrhosa
TGTAGTTCAAATGAGGCCCGAAAGGATCGCCCAGATCCCTGAACGCGTCATACTGGATGATCTAACCTTCATCAACATTACCGTTGAGGGTAGACGGCCCTCGTGTTACCTCTGCGGAACCAGAGGTCACCTGAGGGCTGTCTGTCCCCAACTTAATAAGAAAACCCCAATCCTGCCTACACCACCAACAACTGCACAACCAACACAATCACCACAACTACCACTACAAAAACAACCACCACAGCTCAAACCAAAACAAAACAATGTCCAACCCATCCCCTCCACTCAAAAAACAAAAACAATTTCCAAAACACCCGTACCGCAAACACAACCCGAAAACATACCCCTCCCCTCCAACGCGGAAGATGACCCTAGTTCGTCGTCAGACGAGGAGGAGCACTTCCACACAATCAAAAGAAAAAAAAGAAAACACACCTCAGACACACAAATGAAAAAAACCCCTCCCCAAAACATGACACTGACACCAACACAAAAGAGCTCACAACAGCAAACAAAAAACACCACACAAAAACAAAAACATGCATACACATACATAAATACAAGAAACAAAAAACTGTGAAACATTGTGTACAACAACAATCTAATAAAAACACAAGGGCCGAACTTCACCCAGGCAGGGGATTTCCCCCACCTCAAAATGATTAAGGCCCCACAGGACACCTATAAAACTTTAAAAAACAATTTTAAAGAGGACGTGGGTCCCCCCTGCGTCGGGCCCATTAACCGCGTCCTCCTAAAAAACTATCCCACCCCCTCCCCAAACACCCACACAACTCCAAGCTCCCCAACCACACAACACACTGATGCCCCCACACTTCCACAAACCACCACCCCACCCAACAACCCATCCCCCACCCTAATGGAAATTGTGCAGCCCGATACCCGGGACGCAGAGAGGTAAGTGCCTTTTCTCTTCACCACCAACATGGCTATGCTAAGAGTAGGCTGTTTAAATGCGCGTGGCCTGGGCTCAACTTGGAAGCAAGCAATGCTTCTAAATGACCTCAGGTCACAACGTATAGATGTGATGGTTATTTGCGAGGCCCGGATCAGCAACGTGCGACAGCTGGCCCCCACCTTTGATGACTTTGAGATGCACGCATCTCTCTGTCAGCCCGGAGGTGGGGGTGGAGTTGTCGTTCTGCTGCAAAAACATCTGGGTCTCGCAACACAGATGGTACATTTGGACCCGGAGGGTCGACTAGTGGTTCTGGACCTTGGCAGTGGTAAAGGCGGAGCGTTTAGGTTGGTAGCCGCCTACGGCCCTTTCGGGTCAATGCGGCCGGACTTCTTCCATCGTCTGGAGACTTTTCTGGGGACGTTCCGCTCCTTGCTATTAGTGGGGGACTGGAATGGTATCCTAGATGCACGCTGGGACTACGTAGGGGCCTGCCCCGATAGAGAGGGGTGTAATAGCCTCAAAGGGTTAATCGGTCGATTTGACCTGGCCGATAGATATCGACTAGATTTTCCGACTGCGCCAACCTGGACTTGGGCAAATCGTAGCGGATCATCTAGGTCGTACCTAGATAGGTTCTTAGTTAGAATTAAGGATAAGGACTTTTTAAGTTGTCCAAAAATGCGCATGGTTGGCTATTCAGACCACAAATTAGTGACCTGCATGGTCAACCTTGACAGAACTCATAGACAGGGCCCCGGTTACTGGAAGCTCAACTTGTCCTTGCCGGCAAGTAGAGCCTACAGGAATCGGATTAGTACGTTAGTTAAGGAACGGTTGACTGGAGCGATCGTCAACAGCAGGTGGTGGGTATCTCTAAAGAGAGAGATTAGAGTAGTCTCGATAAAATTTAGTAAGGTTCTAGCTGCGGATAGGAATAGGAAGGAAAGGGAGCTAATAGATAGAGTAGAAGAGGCAATTAGAAGCGGCGACGTGGCCAGAGTGCTAGCGTCGAGAACGGCTTTGAGCCAGTTTTTCGACGCGAAGCACGAAGGCTGCGTTGTCCGAAGTAAAATACGTGCTCTAGGGAACGAGGGGACCAAAGCTGTTAGCTGGGCCCGCGTGACAGAGGCCAACAGTGGAACTAAATCCACCATCCGGTCTTTGCGAGACCTGGATGGACGGGCGATTCTTGAGCCTAAGCAGATGTGTGAGGCCTTTCAAAGGCACTTTGCCCGACTGTTCGGGAGGGGCGGGGAGCCGGTTGGGAACGTGGACTTCGGTCCATACCTCGACGGCCTGCCGCGCCTCTCGGACAGGGAGGCGAAGTCCTGCGAGGAGCCGATTTCGGCCGCTGAGATAGAGGACGTGCTGAGCCAATGCGGCAAACGCAAATCCCCGGGTCTCGATGGTCTTCCTTACGAATTATATCTAGCTATGCCGGACTTGTTCCCCGATCTCCTCGAGGCGGTCTACTGCAACTGGCAAAAGAACGGGAGAATTCCCTGTACTGTGACCAAGGGCGTAGTCACGCTAGTGAGGAAGGACGAGAACAAGGGGGACGAAATAAGTAACTTCAGGCCCATAACACTGCTAAATACAGAGTTACAGATTTTGGCCAAGGTGCTAGCAAAGAGGTTGGCGCTTGTCGTGGGCAACCTGGTGGGAGATGCGCAGACATGCGCTATCCCGTCCAGGTCCATCCATGACAACCTCCACCTCATGCGATACATCATAGAGAGGGTTGGGAACGAACCCGGCTTTGGTGGGGCTCTGATCAACTTGGATCAATCTAAGGCGTTCGATAGGGTCGACCATGGTTACCTGGATGCGGTGCTAGCGGCGGCAGGCTTCGGACCCGTTTTCAGGGGCTGGATCACTGCTATGCACAGCAGCCGCATCTGCTCTAGGGTCAAGGTGAACGGCTACCTCTCGGAGCCGTTCAAAATCGCGCGGTCCATCCGACAGGGGTGCCCTCTCTCCTCCCTTCTGTATGTGTTGACTCTCGAGCCACTACTGCGGAAGTTGGAGTTGTTGCAGGGCATCCCTTTGGAACCGGGATTGCGGAAAGCGGTGTCGGCCTACGCCGATGACGTGACAGTAATGGTGTCGACGGCCTCCGAAATCGAGGCGGTCGGCACCTTACTGGAGGAGTACGAAAAGTTCACAGGGGCTAAGCTGAACCGGGACAAGTCGATCGGTTTGCAACTCGGCACGTGGAGGGGCAGACCGATGCCCTCCGATGGCGTCGTCGGACGCTGGACGGAGGGCCCGGTGAAGTTGCTCGGGGTCTGGTTCGGACCGGACCTCCAGGTGGAGAAAAACTGGGCGGAGGTTACGAACAGGGTGTTTGCACTGACCCAGAAGTGGGCCAGTTGCAAACTATCCCTGAAAGGTCGGGCGGAGGTGGCGAACACCTACATAGCGTCCGTCATCTACTACCGCCTGACCGTAGTGCCCTGCCCAAGGGAAACCCTCACCAAGATGGAGCGCGCGCTCTTCCAATTCCTTTGGAAGAGGCGGGCTCTTATGGTGAGGAGATCCATCTGCTGTCAACACCCTTCGAAAGGAGGGCTGGGGATGCCGTGGCTAATGATGCGTAAACACGCATTAAGGCTACGGCACCTCTACGTATTCCTCACCGGACAACCGGTGTGGGCCTCGTTTGTGAGGCGAACCTTTCCCAGACTCGTCTCACTCACCGAGCTGCAATCCTGGGTCAAGCAAAGACCGAGAAAACTGGGCGCCTGGCACACTGAGTGTGCCCAGGCGCTCACCGCCCTCTGGCAGGCGGATCCGGTTATCAGTGGAGACTCCACCGCAACATTCTATAGAGGGCTGGTACGCAGCAGGTGCGACGACGCGCTCGGAGAAGCCCTAGACATGGAGGAGGACGAACTGGCCAGCCTGTTCGGTAGGACATTCAGCCCGGGACCTATGGACAACTTCCAGAAGTCCCTGGCCTGGCAGTGCTACCGAGGGGCTTTACCCGTTCGAGAAAGGCTCTACAGACACGGGCGCCCGGGTAGGGACCCCGCCAAAAAGATCTGTCCCAGATGCGTGTGCGACGAGGAAACCGTTGCACACGCATTGGTACACTGCTCGGGCGTAGCCGATCTGTGGGGCTATGTCGAACAACTGCTGTCAAGGGTGGGACCGATCCGGTTGACCACCGAGTCTATTGTAATGATCAAGCCGCCTCCCCCCTTCAAAGATGAAGCAGAGGCGGTGTTTCTGTGCGTAATAGCCATGGCGAAAGAGGTTGTATGGTGGACGCGTCTGAAAGGACTGAGGTCAGGCACCTTTCTCTCTGGCCAACAACTGGTCCGTTTCTTCCGATATCATTTCGGAAGAAGGATCAGGATGGAGAGAGAGGTGCTGCACCCCAGCCGTTTCTATGAAAGATGGGTGAAAGTGGCGAGAATGGCCCGTGTGAATGGGCCTTCACTCTACATCAGACTATAGGTGAGGAAGATGAAAGACCAAGGGAGCACCCCTTCTCTGTGCTCCTGAGGAGAAGGGTTGCACACTTTTTTCGGGGGTGTGTGCGACCCCCCAAGGCGCCTCCTCTCTATTGAGGATTTTGTTAAAAATTTTATTTTTTGTTATATCTTATTTTATTTTTATATTTTGTTATTGCCTCCTCCTTATTGAGGACGCCTTTTTGTGTAAACTCCCCCCTTTGTACTTGTCCCACTTTTGATGCCCTAGTGGCAAATAAAAGAAACATATCTATCTATCTATCTATCTATCTATCTATCTATCTATCTATCTATCTCTCTATCTATCTTATTCGTTTTTTCCCGTTCTTTGCCAGCGAACGTTTCCACGAACCAAAGTATCGTCTTCCTGTCTTCCTCCGGTTGCAACGTTTTTTGAAATATCCACTTCTGCGTTTACAGATTGACTTTGTTAGTTTCAGAAGATCCCGTTAAGGGTGAAAGCAGCGATTCTTTGCTTAAACTTTAATCTGTTATTTTAATAAATATTTGCTCTACGGTTCTTATATATTTGATATATATTTATCCTTATCGAGCCCTCTTTGGATTTTAGTCTTGAAATTTATTATTATTACTATATATATATATATATATATATATATATATACAGTAGCGGACTGGCCAGGCTGCCAGGGGGCCCAGGGTAGCATTGCAAGAGCCCACAGTAGCATTGCAGGGCCCACTATAGTATTTTAGGGACCAATACTTTGCTTTCAAAAAATACCTGAAATCTAAGAGAAAGAATAAAATAAAAAAAATAAGAAAATAAAACAATTAAGCAAAGCATTGGGTCAACCAAGGAGAGAGGGGGGGGGGGGGGGAGAGATGAGGTGTGACAGAAATGAAACATGGATTACAGGTTAAAATGTAGTCTAGATAGATGTGAAACAAAACGAGGATTAGTTTATGGAACACCCAAATGATTTAGAAGTCGACCTTAAGTAGGAGCAATAACATTAAGAAAGACATGAACGACACCACATGATTGTGTATTGAACATTTTGAAAGTAGGTTTATAGGTAAGAATTTTCATACGGTTTTCGTAGTTGTCTCTGTGACCTAGTGGTAGGTACTGGAGACGGTGGAGGTCCTGGTCTTGAGTTCAATCCTGGTCGAATGTAACATTTGTCAGTTTTTATTTTACAACCAATAAAAAAAAATCTTAAAAGTTTTACCGGGAATTCTACTCCCGACCAGGATCGAACTTCAGACCTGGATCACCACCGTCTATGACTCCTCCAACTAGGCCACAGAGACAGCTACAAAAACATAATGAAAATTGATAATTATAAACCTACTTTCAAAATCAAAGATGTGGTGTCGTTCACGGCTTTCCCAGAGCTATTAGTAATATTTAGGGTCAACTTCTGGTCATTATTGAAAGTCTCTGGATCTCGCGAAATACATAATATTTTTTATTGGAGAAGGTAAGATATTTTTCCGCAAAAATTTGATTGCAATGTTTTGTTTCCACTTATGTATTTTTCGAAAATGTTATTTATTCATTATAAAAATTAAATGATAGCATTCCATATGTAGGTGGGCCCCCTTCATTTCCTGGCAACCAATATTATTAGACTCAGTCCGCCACTGTATATATATATATATATATATATATATATACACATATATGCATATATATACACACGCACACACACACATATATATATATATATATATATATATATATATATATATATATATATATGTATGTATATATGTATATACGAGAATAAGTTGAAAATTGTATATTTTGTAAGTAGTACAGAATATCTTAAATATATTTGATCAAGTTTTGGTGAATGAAAGTGCATATACTGTAGAGGCTATACATGTTATACCTCAAACCTATTTAAAAATGTATACATTTTTAAATTTCTAACTGAAACATATCGAACAGGTGCGAAATATCAATTATCGCATGAGAAAAGTTGAAAATTAAATATTCTAAAATGTACAGAATCTCTTCGCTGATCTATTCCAGCAGGACTTGTGGGGGAGAGGAGGAGAGGTGGGTGAATATATTTATTGGAATTTTATATTTCATAACCTAGTTGAAAACAGCTAAACATTGATAATTCTAAAAAATCCCCTGCAGGTGAAAATAGCAATTTTTGCACACAAGAATAGATTAGAATTATATATTCTAAATAGTGAAATCTCTTAAATGATCTTCTTTAACAGGTTTTGGTGGGTGAAAATGAAAATCTGTGGAGGAATTTTACGTTTTATATCTTGCTGACAATTGGTTAAAAACATGGTACAAAACATCAATTTTCACACAGGAAAAATACCGAAAAATATAGCACTTCGTAAATCATCTAATTTACCAAGTTTTTTTCGATGAAGGTGAATATATTTGCAAAAACAATTTTACATTAAATAATTTACTTGCAAATGGCTAAACTTTGAACATTTTAACTATACTATAAAATATTCACAAGGGAGAAAATCTAAAACTTCTAAAACGTATAGAGTATTTTAAATGATCCAATTTTATCAGATTTTAGTGAGTGTATAGGCGAATATATTTATAGGAATTTTATATTTTATAACCTGCTTGTAAATGGCTGGAAATTGAATATTCTAACACGAGCAAAATATTCTAACATGACAGAAACATTAAAACAAAACAAATACAAAACGTCTGATTGATTGCATTTGAAGAAATCCTCAAATGATATATAGAAGTGAATCCAAACATGTGCGCCAGAATTTCTTAAATTATTCATTCTAGCGCTTATTCAAATTTTACATTTTTATATCAACTTGAAAATGCCCACCAGAAAAAAAAAAAAAATACAATATCGTATATGAGTTGAGTAAATTAGAAATTTATGTATTCTGTTAGGAGAAGAAATCTTGTAAATTAACCATTTTTTTTTTAGCAGGTGTGAATGTGAATATATTTGTAAGGGTGATATATTTTATAACCTGTTGAAAATGGCCAACTATTCAACACTCTAACGTGAATGGAAATGTTGAGTGAAAAAATATCAATGTTTGCGGATGATAAAATTAAGAATTTTACATTTTATAGCCTGGTTGAAGATGCCTAACTATTCAAAATGTTAACGGGGT
>OZ024751.1:42715294-42720294 GCA_964016885.1 Eledone cirrhosa
AATATATATATATCATATATATATATATATGGTATATATATATATATATATATATGTATATATATATATATGTATATATATATATATATATATATATATATATTTTTATATATATATATATATATATGTGTGTATATAACAAAAATTAGAAATCGATGAAAAATCGATATTGCGAAATGTTCCAAACTATCAATTTATCACTTCTCTATCAATATGGATCAAAATCAGTTGATAATTACTTTAAGATAAGACATCACTTCCACCACAGATGTACACATTATACTATCTTTCTCTCACACCCTCCTCTCTCTCTATCTCTCTCACCCTCCATCCCCCCTCTCTCTCTCTCTCTCTCTCTCTCTCTCTCTCTCTCTCTCTCTCTCTCTCTCTCTCACCATCCTCTCTCTATCTCTCTCGCTATCTCTCTCACCCTCCGCACTCTCTTTATCTCTCTCTCTTTCTATCTATCTATATATCTCTCTCTATCTCTCTCTCACCCTCCATCCTCTCTCTTTCTCTTTATCTCTCTCTATCTATATATCTCTTCCTTTTCCTCCCTCCACCTCTCTATATCTCTGTCTCTCTCTCTATATATCACTGTCTGTCTCTCTCTATATCACTGTCTGTCTCTCTATTATTTCTCTCTATTTCTATATATCTCGCTCTCCCTTCCTCTCTCTCTCTATCTCCATCTCTCTCTGCTACATTTGCCCAACATGGAGTCACAACCAACCATTCACAAACACCACATTTACCCAACATGGAGCCACAACCAACCATTCACAAACACCACATTTACCCAACATGGAGCCACAACCAACCATTCACAAACACCACATTTACCCAACATGGAGCCACAACCCACCATTCACAAACACGACATTTACCCAACATGGAACCACAACCAACCATTCACAAACACCACATTTACCCAACATGGAGTCACAACCAACCATTCACAAACACCACATTTACCCAACATGGAGCCACAACCAACCATTCACAAACACCACATTTACCCAACATGGGGTCACAACCAACCATTCACAAACACCACATTTACCCAACATGGAGCCACAACCAACCATTCACAAACACCACATTTACCCAACATGGAGTCACAACCAACCATTCACAAACACCACATTTACCCAACATGGAGTCACAACCAACCATTCACAAACACCACATTTACCCAACATGGAGCCACAACCAACCATTCACAAACACCACATTTACCCAACATGGAACCACAACCAACCATTCACAAACACCACATTTAGCCAACATGGAGCCACAACCAACCATTCACAAACACCACATTTACCCAACATGGAGCCACAACCAACCATTCACAAACACCACATTTACCCAACATGGAGTCACAACCAACCATTCACAAACACCACATTTACCCAACATGGAGCCACAAGCCACACGCCATGTTTATTTATCGCCATGACATTATCCTCATATTGAGAAAGTCTTTTCTCTTCTAAACCAACCAAACAACTGATAGAACAACACCACCACCACCAGCACGACACCACCACCACCGCCGCCACCACCACCACCACCACCACCATCACCACCACCACCACCACCACCAGCAGCACGACACCACCACCACCACCACCACCACCACCACCACCACCACCACCACCACCACCACGACACCACCAACACCACCGCCACCACGACCACCACCACCAGCACGACACCACCATCACCATCACCACCACCACCACCACCACCAGCACGACACCACCATCACCATCACCACCACCACCACCACCAGCACGACACCACCATCACCGCCGCCACCACCACCACCACCACCATCACCACCACCACCACGACGACACCACCATCACCACCGCCACCACCACCACCACCACCGCCACCACCGCCACCACCGCCACCAGTTGGAACCTCCCGGATAAACTATCCGCGAGCTTCCAACCGACATGGTCGCATTCTTTAAGGGTATGTCAATATTTGTTTATACAACTGATCTATATTATATTTTATCTGATGAAAGCGCACCATAATTTGTTTTGGTGTCCTTGAAATATGTATAATGAAATAAATATGGTTTTATAAATATAGTTTCCATTTGTTAATATATTGTATATATATATATATATATATATATATATATATATATATATATATATATATTATATTATTATATGGAAAGTTATATTTAAATTGTTGGGTTACAACTAGTAAATATTTATAACTGATATAAAAGCACTCAACAAGTATTTGGAGTATATTTACGATATTAAATAAATGGAAACTATATTTATAAAACCATATCTATTTCACTATATATATTTCAGGGATATCATATTAACAATATGTTATGCCTTCCTCAGACAAAATACAATATAGACAGTTTTATAGACAGTTTTATAGTTGATTTGGCAGATCTGCTAAATCAACTCTTTCAAATACAAGTCGATGTTGAACGGTATGTCAAATCTATTTATCTATAAAACTGTCTATATTGTATTTTGTCTGAGGAAGGCATAACATATTGTTAATATGATATCCCTGAAATATATATAGTGAAATAGATATGGTTTTATAAATATAGTTTCCATTTATTTAATATCGTATATATATATTATATATATTATATATATATTAGGTCGTGAAGTATGAAATTTGTAGAAATATTTTTTTCTACAAATTTCAAACTTGACGACCTAATAAATAAATGTATATACATATATATATATATATGTGTGTGTATGTAATCGATATGTATGTATATATGTATGCATATAGCTTTGATCAACCCACTTTATTTCACGTTCATCCACTCGTCTCAGTTGGTAAAAATGAGTTCTATCTTTGTCAGACTCCGTGTTATGGTGAACGTCTACAAAAACTATGTTACGAGTGTGTAAGTCGGTGGAATGCGCGGTATCTTGGGAAAATGTCATTTGTCATAGCTTCAGGTACACATATAGGCTGTGAGTGAAATTTGGTTGACTGAAACTGCTTGGAAGCCTGCCGGATAGACTATACATGTAATGAAAAGGTCTAACATTGTCGTGAATAGTCTCGCCGAATCTCCCTGAGGGGGTACACTTACACTACTATTTAATATGGAATGTAAGTGTAATTCAAAGGACCAGTGATGAATGAAATATTCAGACCGAATCTCCCTGAGAATTACGTTAAGGGTACACTCACACTATAATATCATGTGGAATGTCAGTGTAACTCAAAGAACTAGCGTTGTCATACACTGTAGAATATAGAGCCACTTGCACATTAATTTCACGAGCAGGGTGTTCTGTTGATCAAACTAGTAACTGGAACACTCGTCGTCGAAACCGACGGAGCCTCAAAGCGGTGTTTATTGACATGAAACTCAACTCTTTCGAGCAATCACAGGTGCATACTAATCAAGGTTAAAGTACTGCTGCAGGTGAACAGGTAGACAGGTAGATCTATTTTCATGTAACACCTTTCATACACCTTACCTGCCAGACACTGCCAGTCCCCCACCCTAACTACACCACCCACCCAGTCAACTTTACAGCTCCACCCCACTCCTCCATTAGAAGATCTTGTAATTAGTTCGGCTCGAAATTTGACGTTAATTAATCCTGATTTTTAATCGAATTTAAGCACAAGGCCAGCAAATCGTAGGAGGGAGGGGTCGATGGAAGTCGATTTTATCGAACCCCAGTATTTAACTGGTACTTTATTTCATCAACCATGGAAAGGTAAAAACCAAAGTTGACCTCGGTGTTATTTGAACTCAAATCATAGGAAGTTGTAACTACAGGGTGTCCGCTAAAAATGTATACACAGTTTGAATGACAATAAAAACAATAAAAACAATATACACACACACACACATATATATATATATATATATATATATATATATATATATATATATATATATATATATATATATATATATATATATAATGTAGGAGGTGAGTTTTATTGTAGTACAATAAAGCAATGCAGATATCGGATAAGAAGCACTCTACAGTTTGTAGGACTGGAGTATACATAATATAAGATCAAAAGATGGTTAAAGGAGTTCCATGTAACTCCTTTAACCATCTTTTGATCTTATATTATATATATATATATATATATAGAAAACGAAGGAGGTGTGGTAAGGAACCACATGGACCATAACACACCAGAGTACTCAATACTTAGGGTAGTAGAGTGGGTAATAGGAATATGTTTGACCCCGACGGCAGAACTGAAGCCGTTTCGACGGCTATTTCAGTTCAGAAATAGCCGTTGAAACGGCTTGAGCTCTCCGTCGGGGTCAAACATATTCCTATATACATACACTCAGCTAAAAACGAGTACAAGCTACTGTTTATGTGTGACAGTTCACATCTATGCTGGTTTAGCTGGCCTCCTCCAGGGTATATCTCGTTGGAGGTGTTTTGGGTGATTTAATGATAGGGACCCCAGTCCCTATCATTTCATTTCTACAGCTGAGTAAGCTGGAGCAACGTGAAATAAAGTGTCTTGCTCAAGGAAACAACACATCACCCGGTCCGAGAATTGAACTCACAACCTTTCGATTGCAAGCCCAATGAACTCACAACCCTTTTATTATTACTATATATATATATATATATATATATATATATATGCAAAAGATTTATTTAAAATTGTTGGGTTACAACGAGTAAATATTTTATAACTGATATAAAAGCACTCAACAGTTTTTGGAGTAGGTTTACGATATTAAACAAATGGAAACTATATTTATCTTCGTTTTTCTTCGTCTTTCTTTCTCTATAACTGTCCTCAACAGTTTCACTACCAAATCAACTTTTAAATGGAAGTTGCATTATTCTAAGGTATGTCAAAATTATTTATAAAACAGCTTATATATTGTATTTTGTCTGAGGAAGGCATACCATATTTTTAATATGATATCCCAGAAATATATATAACGAAATAAATATGGTTTTATAAATATAGTTTCCATTTGTTTA
>OZ024751.1:42725294-42727794 GCA_964016885.1 Eledone cirrhosa
TATATATATATATATATACATATATAAATACATCCTTCCCTCCACATATATACATATTATACATCCCTCCACATACATACATACATACATACATACATATACATACATATACATACATATACATATATACATACATACATTCCTCCACATACATACATACATTGATACATACATGTGCATACATACATACATCCCTCCTTCCACATACATACACATATATACATACATATATGCATACAGAATTACAAATATATACTTACATGTATGTATATTAGGTTTATGTACTGTCTATTTAAAGATTATATATACACACTCGGTGGAGAGAGCGTGGCCAAATGGTTAGAAGGTTTGATTTGCAATCACTAGGCCTGGAGTTCGATACCATTACATAATAGTAATAGTAGAGGGAGAGAGAGAGAGGATGAGAGGGTGAGAGGATGAGGGTGAGGGATAGATAGATAGATAGATAGAGAGAGAGAGAGAGAGAGAAAGAGCGGGATAGATAGATAGATATATAGGAAGCTAGAGAGGGAGAGAGAGAAAGAGAGAGAGAGGGGGGAGATAGATAGATAGATAGACAGATAAACATATATATATATATATATATATATATATTTATATATATATATATATATATATATATATATATATATATATAATATAAGATCAAAAGATGGTTAAAGGAGTTCCATGTATTTTATTATGCGCATTTCAAAAACAAACATCATCATGCAATAATATTTGTGTTTTCATCAGATAAAACAGGAGAACATGATATGAAGGTTAAAAAACACTTGTGGATAGTGCAGTTTTAAATCAACATATCAATTTGTTTTTGAAATGCGCATAATAAAATGCATGGAACTCCTTTAACCATCTTTTGATCTTATATTATGTATACTCCAGTCCTACAAACTGTAGAGTGCTTCTTATCCGATATCTGCATTGCTTTATTGTACTACAATAAAACTCACCTCCTACATATATATATATATATATATATATATATATAGAGGAACAAGTAAGACCCTGACGGCTGAGCTCAAGCCGTTTCGACGGCTAATTCAGTACAGAATTAGCCGTCGAAACGGCTTGAGCTCAGCCGTCGGGGTCTTACTTGTTCCTATTACCCACTCTACTACCCCAAGTATTGAGTACTTTGGTGCGTTATGGTCCACCTGGTTCCTTACCACATTTTCTTCGTTATATATATATATATATAACTATATATATATATATATATATATATATATATATATATATATATATATATATATATATATATATATATATATATATATATATATATATAGAGAGAGAGATCATGATTGGTGTTTAGATGAAGTGTTGTCGACATATTTGGTCACACCAGATATTGAGTTCACATCTTTTCTTGAATCTAATCAAATTTATAGAGATCGAACAAAATGTGTGTACTGATGAAGGTTGGCTAGGTGTAAAACACACGTCCAGAAAGAAGATAAAGGTAGGAAAGGTGATTTAATAAATGTTATTGTAAGTTACAACATTTTCAATTTATTACAAGTTTGAGAAGCTGACATCATTCAACGACAACCAAGATTAGTTGTACAGGCCAGCATTATTATCAGTAAGAATATAGAATACTGATATATATATATATATATATATATATATATATATATATATATATATATATATATATATATATATATATATATACAAACATATATATTTATATATATATATACTGATATATATATATATATATATATATATATGCAAAAGTTTTATTTAAAATTGTTGGGTTACAACGAATAAATATTTTATAACTGATATAAAGCACTCAACAAGTTTTGGAGTAGATATACGATATTAAACAAATGGAAACTATATTTATAAAACCATATTTATTTCATTATACATATTTCAGGGATACCATATTAGAAATATGGCATGCCTTCTTCAGATAAAATACAATATATAAGCAGTTTTATAAATAAATTTGACGTACCATAAATATTGTTCAACTTCCATTTAAAAAAGTTGGTTTGGTAGTATATATATATATATATATACTATTACCCACTCTACTACTTTGGTAGTATATATATATATATATACTATTACCCACTCTACTACCCTAAGTATTGAGTACTTTGGTGCGTTATGGTCCACCTGGTTCCTTACCACATTTCCTTCGTTATATATATATATATATATATATATATATATATATATATATATATATATATATATATATATATAAGTATATATATATCAGTATATATATATAAATAAGAATTAAAATACTAGAGTGTGTTGGAGTTAAACACCCTCTTCGTATTATAGAAATGACAGTAAAGGTATAGCTCAATGTAATTAATATATATAAATATATATGTTTGTATATAATTGGTTTTCTATGATACTAATTCGAGATACCAGAACTATAAAAATTAATATGAGCAGAACAAACGAACATTAAACAATTCTTTAAAAAAATTTAAATGTATATATA
>OZ024751.1:42750294-42752794 GCA_964016885.1 Eledone cirrhosa
AGAGCTTTGAAATATGTTGACTATAAAGGAGTGATGCTAGAGCTGTGAAATAGCTGACTATGAAGGAGTGATGCTAGAGCTGTGAAATAGGCTGACTATGAAGGAATGATGCTAGAGCTGTGAAATTGGCTGTCTATGAAGGAGTGATGTTAGAGCTGTGAAAAAGGCTGACTATAAAGGAGTGATGCTAGAGCTGTGAAATAGGCTAACTATGAAGGAGTGATGCTAGACATGCAAGATTTCAAGTCTTGCTGGCATTAATTTCAACTCTGAAGGGTGGTGGATTGGCAGTATCGGTAGAGGGTCGGACGCCATGCTTTGACGTATAGAGTTACGGCCCTTGCCATTCTGAGTTCAAATCTCGCCGAGGTTAACTTTGCCTTTCATCCTTACGGGGTCGATAAAATAAAGTACCAGTAATGTACTGAGTAATTTGCTGGCCTTGTGCCAAATGTAGAAACAATTAATTTCAACTCTTCTTTTTATAATACCTGCATTGTTTTTTTCCAAGGACTATGTTGAAAAATAAACCTCATTTGGTTTGAATGTCTCAGGAAAGAATCTCTAGACAGGTTTTATGAGCAAAACCAATTGGTAGGAAACTCACGGGTTGACCCTGAACAAGATGGTTGGAAGAGCACCGGCCTGGTGAGGTTTTGGCTTAGAACAGTCTTATAATGTTGCAGTCTGTATTTTAAATATAGTAGGGTATAATTTGAAAGGAACTTAGCTATTACATCTAGCAGATAGCGTGACTATGTAGAAGCACCTCTCGTTGGTTTCGTTTTTTTTTTTTATATCTTCACGACATTCCCCTTAAAAGAAAAGTAAGGATGTATTAGATAAGGTAATCTGAGATAAATTATATTTGGAAAGACATGATGGTCATTGTTGGGATTGTCATTGATCATAGGTTGGCTTGATCATGGCTGACCTGGGGCTAAACAACAACAACAACAACAAGAACAAGAACAAGAACAACAACAACAACAACAGTAGCAGCAACAACAACAACAACAACAGTAGCAGCAACAACAACAACAACAACTACTACTACTACTACTACTACTACTACTACTACTACTACTACTACTACTACTACTACTACTACTACTACTACTACTACAGTGACGCTGGCGGCAATATTAGACGTAAATAATTTCAGGAATGAGATGTTAATAAGGTACCCAAGAAAACGATTTTTAATAACCTAATAACTACTTCCGGTCGGGACGTAGGTAACTTAATGAAGATGAATTCATTATTCTTACCTGTGGTGTTGTTTACTTCAGCGCATTCTTTCATTCATTGATCTACTCTTTCTTTCTTTACTTCTTTCTTTCTTTCCTTCTTTCTTTCTTTCTGTCTTTCTTTCTTTCTTTCTTTCTGTCTGTCTGACTTTCTTTCTCTCAAACACACATTCAAGCATACATATACACACATGGGCGTGCATACACACATACACACACACACATACGTATGCAAACACTTTTTAAAAGAGAAACTTAAATTCACATACACCAACAGAACGTTATATATAAAAAAAAATATGCACCACATATGATCTCTCACAGCGATATATATATACAACCACACAACCTCACAACCACACAACAACACAACCACACAACCACACAACCACACAACAACACAACCACACAACCACACAACAACACAACCACACAACCACACGACAACACAACAGCACAACAACACAACAACACAACCACACAACAACACAACAACACAACACAACAGCACAACAACACAACAACACAACAACACAACCACACAACCACACAACACACAACACAACCACACAACAACACAACACAACAATACAACAACACAACAACACAACAACACAACAACACAACAACACAACCACACAACAACACAACCACACAACACAACCACACAACCACACAACACAACAACACAACAACACAACCACACAACAACACAACCACACAACAACCACACAACACAACAACACAACAACACAACCACACAACAACACAACAACACAACCACACAACCACATAGCAACACAACCACACAACCACACAACCACACAACAATACAACAGCACAACAACGCAGCAACACAACAACACAACAACACATCAACACAACAACACAACCATGCAATAACACAAGCACACAACACAACCACACCACACAACAACACAACAACACAACAACACAACCACACAACCACACAACAACACAACAACACAACAACACAACACAACAACACAACCACACAACCACACAACAACACAACAACACAACCACACAACCACACAACCACACAACCACACAACAACACAACCACACAACCACACAACCACACAACAACACAACCACACAACCACACAACAACACAACAACACAACACAACACAACAACAACACAACCACACAACACATGATTTCAGCTCAAGTTTATTTCTTCACCTAAATACATTTTTCTGAAAGAAAGTATTATTAAAAGTTGAA
>OZ024751.1:42760294-42762794 GCA_964016885.1 Eledone cirrhosa
ACCTGCCAATTGTGTAAGTAGTATAATACTTATGTATAATATGTATATGTATATATATATATATATATATATATATATATATATATATATATATATATATATATATATATATATATATAAATGAGAGGTATAGAGATTATTTTAGCAAGAAGCTAACGGCATATATATATATATATATATATATATATATATATATATGTATGTATATATATATAATTATATATAAATATATATTCAATAAAAAATATACCTATATAAATATATATATATATATATATATATATATATATATATATATATATATATATATATATATATATATATATATATATATATATATATATATATATAGAATTAGTATATCTACCAACATATGTATACAGATGTATACCTATGCTAGCAAATATATATGTTATGTCTTAGTACCTTTGTGGTTCTATGCAAGGGGATGCAGAACAATTATATGAAAGACGTAAAATAAGAAAATTTTAAAATTAACTTACTTATTTTAGTAAGTTAATTTTAAAATTTTCTTATTTTACGTCTTTCATATATATATATATATATATATATATATATATATATATATATATATATATATATATATATATATATACATGTATATATATATATATGTATGTATACTTATATACACATATATATGTGTGCGTCTATATATATATATGTATATATATATATATAAATATATGCATATATATATATATATATATATATATATATATATATATATATATATATATATATATATATATATATATATATAGTAAAAAATTGAACGGGAATAAAACAGAGAGGCAGTACGAACGAAGGTTTATTAGTTTCACGCTCTTGAGAGTATGGTGGTGGTGGGGAACGAGGTTTCGGGCATATATATATATATATTTAAGCAACTTCACTTTGGAATTAACACTTAGTAAAGAATGAAAAGAAATAAGATCTTGATTTGTTGTTGCATATAATTTTGTTTTTATTAATTTTCTTTTGTAACATATATTGAAATAATATAATGAATACACGTATCGAATTATATATACTGACGTATTATATACGGTTAGTCAGACCCAGACAGTGACGTATATATAAATCTCTCTCTCTCTCTCTCTCTTTATATATATATGTATGTATATATATATATAAATATATATATATATATATATATGTTTATATATATATATATGTTTATACATCCAGAGTTGTATAAACATATGTATAAACATCTGGATGTATAAACATATATATATATGTTTATACATCCAGAGTTGATATTGCACTCAGTGCTCCTTTGGGAGCCCCTACATGGACACACTAGAAGAGGAAGACCAAGGTTAACATATGTTGATGCCCTAAGGACAGACACTGGTCTGTTGGAGATGCAAGATATGGCAGCGATAATGAGGGACAGAGACCGCTGGAGAGAACTCGTCCATGGATCTCGGGAATTTTACCCGCCTTAGATGAGTGAGATATATGTATATTTATTCATATATATATATATACATATATATATATATATAAATATATATATATCTGTTTATATATATATGTATATATATTCATATATATACATACATATATATATATATATATGTACATATATATATATATATATATATATATATATATATATTAAAATAACAGATTAAATTTTAAGCAAAGAATCGGTGCTTTCACCCTTAACGGGATCTTGTGTAACTCTGTTAATAAATATTTGCTCTAATATATATTTGATATATATTTATCCTTATCGAACCCTCTTTGGATTTTAGTCTTCGCATTTATTATTATTAATATATATACATATATATTACGCGCTCTACTACCCTCAGTATTGAGTACTCTGGTGCGTTATGGTCCACCTGGTATCTTACTACACCCTCTTTGTTATATATATATATATATATATATATATATATATATATATATATATATATATATATATATATAACTATTTAACTATATATATAACTACACACACACACATCTATATATATATATATATATGTGTGTGTGTGTGTGTGTGTGTAGTTATATATATATAGTTATATAGTTATATATATATATATGTGTGTGTGTGTATATATATATAGTTATATATATATAACTATATAACTATATATATAACTACACACACACACACACACACATATATATATGTGTGTGTGTGTTTGTGTGTGTGTTTATATATAAATATATATATATATATATATATATATATATATACATATATATATATATATATATATATATATAAATATATATATATATATATATATATATATATATATATATATATATAGAGAGAGAGAGAGAGAGAGTGTTGCAATAAGAATTGTAGCTTTTTGTGAAACTCCATTGCATATTACAATTGTTTCGATATCGATCAACTCGGATTCGATCAGGAGTAGACTCCGAGCAAGATGGTTGGAGATCATCCGCGAACTCGGCTGGTCTCGCTTAAGGGATCCAGCCGGATTAATAG
>OZ024751.1:42770294-42772794 GCA_964016885.1 Eledone cirrhosa
TATATATATATATATATATATATATATATATATATATATATATATATATATATATATATATATATATATATATATATATATATATGTATATATATATGTATATATATATATATATATATATATATATATATATATATATATATATATATATATATATGTATCTATGTATATATATATATATATATATATATATATATATATATGTATCTATGTATGTATATATATATATATATATATATATATATATATATATATATATATATATATATATATATATATATATACATACATGTATATATATATATATATACATAATGCATAAATATAAATATAGATACATGTATATATATATATATATATATATATATATATATATATATATATATATATATATATATATATATACATATATATATATATTGATATATTGATATTGATACGCTCAGACGTATTTTTGTAGATGTCATTTAGAATTATATTTGCCTTGATCCAAGGCAGCCATGTTGACTATTCCAATAATTATGTAAACATCCAAAGCCTATATTGTTTAATGTGTCCTTTATTTCCTTAAGACAAAAGCACTGGATCCGGAGTGTTGGCTGGTAGGTTTAGCAAGTGATGTGACCACTTATTTGTGTCTCTTGTTTGCCATTTAATTGGCTGATTCATCTATTTAATTGATTGATTGATCGATCTATTGATATCGATTCAAACACGACTGTGTATTTTTTTCCTTTATATCTCTTTCTCACTTCTTTTATATCACACCCTATCTCTCCTTATATATATATAATACATATATATATAATATATAATGTATATATAAATTATATATATATGTATATATATATATATATATATATATATATATATATATAATATATAAGATCAAAAGATGGTTAAAAGAGTTCCATGTATTTTATTATGCGCATTTCAAAAACAAATATCATCATGTAATAACATTTGTGTTTTCATCAGATAAAATAGGAAGATATGATATGAAGGTTAAAAAACACTTGTGGATAGTGCAGTTTTAAATCAACATATCAATTTGTTTTTGAAATGCGCATAATAAAATACATGGAACTCTTTTAACCATCTTTTGATCTTATATATTATGTATACTCCAGTCCTACAAACTGTAGAGTGCTTCTTATCCGATATCTGCATTGCTTTATTGTACTACAATAAAACTTACCTCCTACATATATATATATATATATATATATATATATATATATATATATATATATATATATATATATATATATATATATATATATATACATATACATATACACACACACACACATATATAATATATATATATATATATATATATATATATATATAAAAAATATATATATATACATAGTTTATATATATATATCCGAGAGTCGACTGAAAAGTTCATAGATTAACAATAAAGAAATGGTGCTAGATCTGTGAAATCTTGCATGCATTAAATTCCTACTCTTCTTATTAATAACTGCATCGTTTCTTTCCAGGGACTCTGTTGAAAAAATAAACTTCATATATGAGAGTATCTTGGTGAGTCTATGAACTTTTCAGCCGACCCTCGTAGATTTGAAACAATTATGAGCCATCTCTAAATGCGATGCTGTCATAGAATAGAATCAGAAGGAACTCAGAACGTAATTCAATTTGATAAAGCTTTACTGAACTTCATCAAATTTGATTACAGGCTTTCATCTTCTGAGTTCTACAGCCTTTCATGTTTTCAGTTCAAGCCCCTTAGTGGTCTAATTCCCTTTTTATCTTTCTGGGGTCTATGAATTACACACCAAACAAGAACTGACTTTGATTTAATCATTTAATATTTGCGGGTTTGTGTCTGTGATGGAAACCCACCATTAATCATATCTAGAGAGATTGTCTGAGAAATCTAACAGAATGTTAGACATTATGTCTTCCGTTATTTAGACATGTACCACTGAAATCCTACTTTGCCTAAGGCCTGTCTATATTATATTGTCTTCTGTAATTCCGAGATTGATTGATATAAACAGTAGAAATATCTTCGATAATGTAGTAATTCTTAGAAAATGTAGAAATATCTTAGATAGTGTAGAGATATCTTAGATAATGTAGATATATCTTAGATAATATAGAGATATCTTAGATAATATAGAGATATCTTAGAAAATGTAGAGATATCTTAGAAAATGTAGAGATATCTTAGATAATGTAGATATATCTTAGATAATATAGAGATATCTTAGATAATATAGAGATATCTTAGAAAATGTAGAGATCTCTCAAACGCAGAAAATAAATGTAGCCACCGTAGATTGTTATGAAGAATTGTTTCTACTTTTGGCACAAGGCCAATAATTTGACCATTTGAAGGGGAAGGAAAAGTCGATTAAATCGACCCCATTGTCTTACTGGTACTTTATTTTATGGACTTCGTAAGGATAAAAGGCAAAGGTGACCTCGGCGGGATGTGAACTCAGGAAGCAAAAACTCGGAACAAACG
>OZ024751.1:42780294-42782794 GCA_964016885.1 Eledone cirrhosa
AATAAGAAGCACAAACATAGATTTGAAAACATTTATTTAATATTCGAGAATATGCATGATGAAATATTTCTTTCAAATATATGCAAAAGGTCAGTAGTCTTTTGACTGGTACATTATTTTATCAACCCCAGAAGGATGAAAGATGAAGTTAGGCTCGCAGGATTTGAACTCAGAACTGAGTAAGTCATAAATAAACACCACATTTTGTCGGTTACTTTACCGATACTGCCAACATTTAAATAAAAATAATGGTTTCTAATTTTGGCCAAAGCCAACAATTTTGTATGAGGGGAAGTCAATTAAATTGACCCCAATACGTTACTGCTGCTATATTTTATCGACCCCGTAAGGATGAAAGGCAAAGTTAACCTCGGTGGGATTTGAACTCTGAACGTAAAGAGCCATAACTATATGCAGCAAAGGATGTTGTTCGACGCTCTACCGATACTGCCAACACTAAAATAAAATAATTGTTTCTACTATTGGCACAAGGCCAGCAATTACCCAGTACATTACTGGTACTATAAAATAATGATTTCTAATTTAGATTCAAGACTAGCAATAAAGTACCAGTTATGTGCTGGTGTCATTATAAACGTCGTTTATAACGACACCAGCACATAACTGGTACTTTATTATATCAATTCCGAAAGGTTGAAAAGCATAATTGACATTAGCGCTAATCGAACAGAGAACCTAGAAGGTTGTAACAAAACACCGCAAAGCTTTTTATCTGACGCACTACCGATTCTGACAGTCCACTGCTCTATAATAAAACAATGCAATAAGAAAGACACACATATCTAAAAAAAATATATTTTTAATATTCGAGAATATTCTTGATGAAATATGGCGATTAATCCGTTGCTTGTGACATCTTTTTTTTATTTTATATATATTTTTTTACTTTTTCATTGCCATAAGATTGCTTTTATTTACTGATGTAATGGAAAATACTGAGCAGTTTCTTGTTAATCCGTTCATCCAACGTATTATCGATCCACTTACCTTTTAACTTGCCGAATACATCAGGGATAATGGCGGGTGGGACATACTCCAACAGCGTGGCAGGTAATGTCGAATAAGATGGAGATTCATTCATAAACATGTTGGCCTATTTATTTAACTTGAACATACCTCTGATTATCTATCAATCAATCTCTCTCTCTCTCTCTCTATCTCTCTCTCTCTCTCTCTCTCTCTCTCTGTATCTCTCTCTGTATCTCTCTATCTCTCTATCTATCTATCTGCCCTCGTGGCAATAAATAGAAATTTATCTATCTCTATATATATATATATACATATCTATCTATCTATCTATCTATCTATCTATCTATCTATCTATCTATCTATCTATCTATCTATCTATTTATCTATCTATCTACTGTATATAAACCTGAAGGTTGAGGAAGATAAACAGAGGGAAGACGGGAACACCTACAAAACGTGTAGAGGTTTGTTCTATCCATGGGGTGTAAATCAACCCCGCAGGAACATTCGCCCCCTAATAGGGATTTCGATTGTTTTATTTTATATATAGTTTATTGTTATTCATCATTGTTAAAGATTTTATGTAAAACCCCCGCCGTCACGTCTTGTAATGTCCCATTTTTGTACGCCCCTGTGGCAAATAAAGATATCTATCTACAAAAATGGCCCGAGTGATTGGGCCTTCTCTGTATATAAACCTGTAGGCTGAAGATGAGAGCAAAAGGAGGAAGGGAGCACTTGCACAACATGCTCCTGAAGTTGAGGGTTGTTCTATCTACGGGGTATTAAACAACCCATTTGTAACGCCTCTCCCCTATTGGGGATTTCGATTGTTGAATTTGTTTGTTAACAAATTTTTTTTTACACGATTGTATGTAAAATCCCCGGCATATGTCCTTGTAGTGTCCCTTTTTCTTGTGCGCCCTTGTGGCAAATAAAGAAATTTATCTATCTATCTATGAGGGCAATCCCAAAAGTAAGGTCTCCTTCCGATATTGCAACTTTTCCGTTAAAATCCTGTGGATGGTGCTTCGGGAAACCTCAGGAACCAAAATGCAGAGAGCATCCAGAGTGATCCGCCCATCTTTACGCATGTTTTCCTCGGAAGGAGACCTTACTTTTGGGATTGCCCTCGTATATAATAACTGCGCGAAATTCGCACTTGGCGGTAGCGTTCAACGGGAGCTCCATTCTGAACGGCTGCCAGGCCAAGATTGAGCATCGAAGCGCGCGCATGCTTGTTTGGGAGTGAAGGAAGCACCAATTACAACAGTGTTGCCAACAGCCGTACAAACAGTTTCTCTGCGTCCCCATCGCTTTGGAGACCTTACTTTTGGGATTACCCTCGTATCTATCTGCCTGTCTGTCTATGTATCTACTTTTTCATGTTTTGTGGGTTAACAATTAAATGATGAATCAATGTAAGCATTACATCCAGTATACCAGTAATATCCAGTGGTTTATCCAGTAGCCTATCCAATTATAGTACAACCAATCTATTCCCTGGTCT
>OZ024751.1:42842066-42844566 GCA_964016885.1 Eledone cirrhosa
TGCTACTGTTGTTGTTGTTGTTGTTGTTGTTGTTGTTCTTCTTCTTCTTTCTTCTTCTTCTTCTTCTTCTTCTTCTTCTTCTTCTTCTTCTTCTTCTTCTTCTTCTTCTTCTTCTTCTTCTTATGGATTATAGTCTATCTCATATTTTTCTATCAAACTCGGGGGGAGGATCAATTTCTGTATCGAAATTGCAAATATTGATCACCCCCACCACCTACCACCCCCACCCCACCACCACCACCACCATCACCACCACCACCACCACCACCACCACTATCACCACCACCACCACCAAGTCTATCTCAAAACATCGAGGATCCCACTCTGGTTCCTATATTTCCTACGAAGGTATTTTATCGTCTTCTTTCTTATTCACGTTTGTTGTCCGTCATTACTATCCACCATTACTAACCGCCATTACTAACCGCCATTACTATCCGTCATTACTATCCACCATTACTAACCGCCATTACTATCCACCATTACTATCCGCCATTACTATCCACCATTACTAACCGCCATTACTAACCGCCATTACTATCCGTCATTACTATCCACCTTTACTAAACGCCATTACTATCCGCCATTACTATCCACCATTACTAACCGCCATTACTAACCGCCATTACTATCCGCCATTACTAACCGCCATTACTAACCGCCATTACTAACCGCCATTACTATCCGCCATTACTATCCACCATTACTATCCACCATTACTAACTGCCACTACTATCCGCCATTACTATCCGCCATTACTATCCGCCATTACTATCCACCATTACTAAACGCCATTACTAACCGCCATTACTATCCGCCATTACTAACCGCCATTACTATCCGCCATTACTATCCACCATTACTAACCGCCATTACTATCCACCATTACTATCCGCCATTACTATCCGCCATTACTAACCGCCATCATTGTCTTCGTTATAGTGATTCGGTGTTTTCTTTGAATATATTCCACAATTTCTCTCTCTCTCTCTCTCTCTCTCTCTCCTCTCTCTCTCTCTCTCTCTCTCTCTCTCTCTCTCTCTCCTCTCTCTCTCTCTCTCTCTCTCTCTCTCTCTCTCTCTCTCCCTCTCTTTGTCTCTCTCTTTCTCTCTCTTTAACTATCTCTCTCTCTCTCGCACTCTGTCTCCCACTCTTTGTCACTATTTCTCTCTCTCTCTATCTCTAACACTCTCTCCCACTCACTATTTCTCTCTCACTCTCTCTCTCTAACTGTCTCACATTCACTCTAACTCTCTCTCATAGACACACACACAAACATAAACACAATCCTACGCACACCAATGCACACTCACAAACACACTCACAAACACACTCACAAACACACTCACAAACACTCACATACTCACTCACAAACACACTCACAAACATACTCACAAACACACTCACAAACACACACCAACACAGTCACATACACACACCAACACAGCCACATACACACTGACAAACAGCCACATACACACTGACAAACAGCCACATACACACTGACAAACAGCCACATACACACACCAACACAGCCAAATACACACACCAACACAGCCAAATACACACACCAACACAGCCAAATAAAACACTGGACAAACAGCCACATACACACTGACAAACAGCCACATACACACACCAACACAGCCAAATACACACACCCAACACAGCCAAATACACACACCAACACAGCCAAATAAAACACTGACAAACAGCCACATACACACTGACAAACAGTCACATACACACACCAACACAGCCACATACACACACCAACACAGCCACATACACACTGACAAACAGTCACATACACACACCAACACAGCCAAATACACACACCAACACAGCCAAATACACACACCAACACAGCCAAATAAAACACTGACAAACAGCCAAATACACACACCAACACAGCCAAATACACACACCAACACAGCCACATACACACACCAACACAGCCACATACACACACCAACACAGCCACATACACACTGACAAACAGTCACATACACACACCAACACAGCCAAATACACACACCAACACAGCCAAATACACACACCAACACAGCCACATACACACACCAACACAGCCAAATACACACACCAACACAGCCAAATACACACACCAACACAGCCAAATACACACACCAACACAGCCACATACACACACCAACACAGCCACATACACACTGACAAACAGTCACATACACACACCAACACAGCCACATACACACACCAACACAGCCACATACACACACCAACACAGCCAAATACACACACCAACACAGCCAAATACACACACCAACACAGCCACATACACACACCAACACAGCCAAATACACACACCAACACAGCCAAATACACACACCAACACAGCCAAATACACACACCAACACAGCCACATACACACACCAACACAGCCACATACACACTGACAAACAGTCACATACACACACCAACACAGCCACATACACACACCAACACAGCCAAATACACACAC
>OZ024751.1:42852066-42859566 GCA_964016885.1 Eledone cirrhosa
TATTTACTCAAAGTTCAAGTATTATTTCACCTGCACGTAACATGGAAAAATAGGAAATTCTTGTTGCTTTTGCTACTACCATTGTTGTCCTTGTTGTTGTTACTGTTATTAAAGTTGTTGTTACTGTTATTAACGTTCTTGTCATTGTTATTGCTATTGTTATTACTGTTGTTGTAATTATTGTTACTGTTGTTGTTGTTGTTGTTGTTGTTGTTGTTGATAAAGTGCGTTTTCTTTTATTTTCATTCTTTTTTCTCAAATTGCTAATGTTAAATTTTCATAGGGTGCATTATATTTATTCACTATGATTTATATATATATATATATATATATATATATATATATATATATATATATATTTATACGTATGTATATATATATATATATATATATATATTTATATATATATATATATTTATATAAATATATATATATATATATATATATATACGTATTTATATATATATATATATATATATAAATATATATATATATATCTATGCATATATATATAAAATATATATATATATATATATATATATATATATATAAATATATATATATATATATATATATATATACGTATGTATATATATATATATATATATATATTATATATACATGCATATATATATATACATACGTATATATATATATATTCATTTATTATAGCTAAGTAATGAGTCTTCTTTTTCTAGAGTTTCACCTGCGCACTTATTCCAGAGTAACAAGATTCGCCATCTAGCTATATATAATATAATATAAATAATATAATATAATATAAATAATATAATATAATAGTTTCTACTTCAGGCACAAGGCCAGCAATTACCCAGTGCATTACTGGTACTTTATTTTATCGACCCCGTAAGGATGAAAGGCAAAGTCAACCTCGGCGGGATTTGAACTCAGATCGTAAAGGGACGTAACTATGCTGGAAAGCATGGCGTCCGACCCTCTACCGATACCGCCCTTAATAATATAATATAATATAATATAATATAATATAATATATATAATATATATATATATATGTATATATATGTATATATATATATATATATATATATATATATATATATATATATATATATATATATATATATATATATATATATATATATATATATATATATATATATATATATATATATATATATATATATACATAACATGTCTTTGTGTGAGTCTTTCGGTCTGTATGTATATATGTAAGTGTGAATGTATGCGTGTGTGTGTGTACGTGAGATGAGGAGGTCGCGATAATGAGTTGTGATACCCTTCCTTACAGATGTATATATGAAAGAGAACAAGTACAGAGTAATATAGACAACACAATAACTATTGTATATTTTAAACAATCCTTAGAAAGAGATTGAGTAATACTTAAATTTCTATACCTACAATAATATACACCATTGTCTTCTAGAATCTTATATATTACATAAAAATATGTTGTATATATCATATAATTGAATATATTGTAAAATTACTGAAAAATATATTTCGAGTGGTGCATAATTGATTCTAATGTTACATTAACATATATACACATACTCAAAAACAGGAGTACGCATGGATATATATATATACAACGAACATACATACACAGACGCAAAAACTGAAGTTCGCATTGATATATATGCAACGAACATACATACACAGACTCAAAACAGAAGTACGCATGGATATATATACAACGAACATACATACACAGACTCAAAAATTGAAGTACGCATGGATATATATACAACGAACATACATACACAGACGCAAAAACAGAAGTACGCATGGATATATATACAACGAACATACATACACAGACGCAAAAACTGAAGTACGCATGGATATATATACAACGAACATACATACACAGACGCAAAACTGAAGTACGCATGGATATATATACAACGGACATACATACACAGACGCAAAACTGAAGTACGCATGGATATATATACAACGAACATACATACACAGACGCAAAACTGAAGTACGCATGGATATATATACAACGAACATACATACACAGACTCAAAAACAGAAGTACGCATGGATATATATACACCGAACATACATACACATACTCAAAAACTGAAGTACGTATGGATATATATACAACGAACATACATACACATACGCAAAAACTGAAGTACGCATGGATATATATACAACGAACATACATACACAGACGCAAAAACAGAAGTACGCATGGATATATATACAACGAACATACATACACATACTCAAAAACTGAAGTACGCATGGATATATATACAACGAACATACATACACTGACGCAAAAACTGAAGTACGCATGGATATATATACAACGAACATACATACACATACTCAAAAACTGAAGTACGCATGGATATATATACAACGAACATACATACACTGACGCAAAAACTGAAGTACGCATGGATATATATACAACGAACATACATACACAGACTCAGAAACTGAAGTACGCATGGATATATATACAACGAACATACATACACAGACGCAAAACAGAAGTACGCATGGATATATATACAACGAACATACATACACAGACGCAAAAACAGAAGTACGCACGGATATATATACAACGAACATACATACACAGACTCAGAAACTGAAGTACGCATGGATATATATACAACGAACATACATACACAGACGCAAAACTGAAGTACGCATGGATATATATACAACGAACATACATACACAGACTCAGAAACTGAAGTACGCATGGATATATATACAACGAACATACATACACAGACGCAAAACTGAAGTACGCATGGATATATATACAACGAACATACATACACAGACGCAAAACTGAAGTACGCATGGATATATATACAACGAACATACATACACACGCAAAAACAGAAGTACGCATGGATATATACACAACGAACATACATACACAGACGCAAAACTGAAGTACGCATGGATATATATACAACGAACATACATACACAGACGCAAAACTGAAGTACGCATGGATATATATACAACGAACATACATACACATACTCAAAAACAGGAGTACGCATGGATATATATATACAACGAACATACATACACAGACGCAAAAACTGAAGTTCGCATTGATATATATACAACGAACATACATACACATACTCAAAAACTGAAGTTCGCATGGATATATATACAACGAACATACATACACAGACTCAAAACAGAAGTACGCATGGATATATATACAACGTACATACATACACAGACTCAAAAACTGAAGTACGCATGGATATATATACAACGAACATACATACACTGACGCAAAAACTGAAGTACGCATGGATATATATACAACGAACATACATACACAGACTCAGAAACTGAAGTACGCATGGATATATATACAACGAACATACATACACAGACGCAAAACAGAAGTACGCATGGATATATATACAACGAACATACATACACAGACGCAAAACTGAAGTACGCATGGATATATATACAACGAACATACATACACAGACACAAAACTGAAGTACGCATGGATATATATACAACGAACATACATACACAGACGCAAAAACAGAAGTACGCATGGATATATATACAACGAACATACATACACATACGCAAAAACTGAAGTACGCATTGATATATATACAACGAACATACATACACAGACTCAAAAACTGAAGTACGCATGGATATATATACAACGAACATACATACACATACTCAAAACTGAAGTACGCATGGATATATATACAACGAACATACATACACAGACGCGAAACAGAAGTACGCATGGATATATATACAACGAACATACATACACAGACGCTAAACTGAAGTACGCATGGATATATATACAACGAACATACATACACTGACGCAAAACTGAAGTACGCATGGATATATATACAACGAACATACATACACAGACGCAAAAACAGAAGTACGCATGGATATATATACAACGAACATACATACACATACGCAAAAACTGAAGTACGCATTGATATATATACAACGAACATACATACACAGACTCAAAAACTGAAGTACGCATGGATATATATACAACGAACATACATACACATACTCAAAACTGAAGTACGCATGGATATATATACAACGAACATACATACACAGACGCAAAACTGAAGTACGCATGGATATATATACAACGAACATACATACACGGACGCAAAACTGAAGTACGCATGGATATATATACAACGAACATACATACACAGACGCAAAAGAGAAGTACGCATGGATATATATACAACGAACATACATACACAGACGCAAAAACTGAAGTACGCATCGATATATATACAACGAACAAACATACACAGACTCAAAAACAGAAGTACGCATTGATATATATACAACGAACATACATACACAGACGCAAAAACTGGAGTACGCATGGATATATATACAACGAGCATACATACACAGACGCAAAAACAGAAGTACGCATGGATATATATACAACGAACATACATACACATACTCAAAAACAGAAGTACGCATTGATATATATACAACGAACATACATACACATACTCAAAAACTGAAGTACGCATGGATATATATATACAACGAACATACATACACAGACGCAAAAACTGGAGTACGCATGGATATATATACAACGAACATACATACACAGACGCAAAAACTGGAGTACGCATGGATATATATACAACGAACATACATACACAGACGCAAAAACTGAAGTACGCATGGATATATATACAACGAACATACATACACAGACGCAAAAACAGAAGTACGCATGGATATATATACAACGAACATACATACACAGACGCAAAAACTGGAGTACGCATGGATATATATACAACGAACATACATACACAGACGCAAAAACTGAAGTACGCATGGATATATATACAACGAACATACATACACAGACGCAAAAACTGGAGTACGCATGGATATATATACAACGAACATACATACACAGACGCAAAAACAGAAGTACGCATGGATATATATACAACGAACATACATACACAGACGCAAAAACTGAAGTTCGCATTGATATATATACAACGAACATACATACACAGACTCAAAAACAGAAGTACGCATGGATATATACACAACGAACATACATACACAGACGCAAAAACAGAAGTACGCATGGATATATATACAACGAACATACATACACATACTCAAAAACAGAAGTACGCATGGATATATATACAACGAACATACATACACACACTCAAAAACAGAAGTACGCATGGATATATATACAACGAACATACATACACACACTCAAAAACAGAAGTACGCATGGATATATATACAACGAACATACATACACACACTCAAAAACAGAAGTACGCATGGATATATATACAACGAACATACATACACACACTCAAAAACAGAAGTACGCATGGATATATATACAACGAACATACATACACACACTCAAAAACAGAAGTACGCATGGATATATATACAACGAACATACATACACAGACTCAAAAACAGAAGTACGCATGGATATATATACAACGAACATACATACACACACTCAAAAACAGAAGTACGCATGGATATATATACAACGAACATACATACACATACTCAAAAACAGAAGTACGCATTGATATATATACAACGAACAAACATACACATACTCAAAAACTGAAGTACGCATGGATATATATACAACGAACATACATACACAGACGCAAAAACAGAAGTACGCATGGATATATATACAACGAACATACATACACAGACTCAAAAACAGAAGTACGCATGGATATATATACAACGAACATACATACACACACTCAAAAACAGAAGTACGCATGGATATATATACAACGAACATACATACACAGACTCAAAAACAGAAGTACGCATGGATATATATACAACGAACATACATACACATACTCAAAAACAGAAGTACGAATTCATGTAGGCACGCTTGAACATAGATACATGTGATACATGTGTTTATGTACATACAAGACTATATACACATATAATTGTTTCTACTTTTGGCACAAGGCAAGCAATTACCCCAGTGCATTACTGGTACTTTATTTTATCGACCCCCGTAAGGATGAAAGGCAAAGTTAACCTCGGCGGGATTTGAATCCGTACCATAAAGGGCCGTAACTCTTTGCTTCCAAGCATGGCGCCCGACCCTCTACCGATACTGCCAATTCACGTACAATCATGTATTTATACACATATATATTTGTTTGTGTGTGCATCATATCCCACACGTTATCATCCTCATTTTCTTGGTTATTTCTTACGAATTAAACTACGTTAGTCTTGTACAATTCATGTCTATACTAAAATGAATATTCCTACACTCTACAAACGTATTTATATGGGGTTTCGTCCATAATATATAAATATATATATATATATATATAGTCTAGGGCGGGAAAATTCCCGAGATCGATGGACGAGTTCTCTCCAGCGGTCTCTGTCTCTCATTATCGCTGCCATATCCTGCGTCTCCAAGAGACCAGTGTCTGTCCTTAGGGCATCAACATATGTTAACCTCGGTGTTCCTCTTCCAGTGTGTCAATGCAAGGACTCCCACAGGAGCACTGAGTACAGTGTCAACTCTGGATGTCGGTGAGCATGTCCAGCTAACCTCAATCTCCTCTGTGTCACTTTCGAGCTGACTTTTGGGAGGCTCCCGTACAGCTGAGTTCTTCATCCTCAGTGTATACTGATTAATGTTCAGAGCCATCCTCAGCATTCTCGTGTAGCACCCATCCAACATCTATATAGTAGTGAATTTTGTAAAAGATTTCTATCCAAAAATGTCGAACTGACGAGCTGTTGAACTAATAAGTTCTCAACGAAACGTATTCGACAGATGAAAATGTGAATTTAACCAAATGTTGTATACTCGCACACAAACCCACACACGCACACAAACCCACACACGCACAAACACACACGCACACACACTCTCTCTCTGTCTGTCTCGACTTTTTTTTCACAACAGAACCACACGAAACCACCAATATGAAATAATATATCAGACAACATACCACTACTTGATGTATTGCTGAAAGTTACAACACTAAAGCAAGAAGACGAAGAAGAAAAAAGAAAATTTAATGAGATGTTGCTCTTGAAATCAGAAAGATGTCGGTAGAAAATTTTTCAAGAATTTGGAATATTCTCATTAGATAAATGAGAAAAAGGAAGAGAGTTCTTCAAGACAAACAAACAACACAGGAAATGTTTGTACTGGAATATAAGCATGTTTTTTCATAAGCGAACCACCACAGTAGAAGAAGAACTTTTAGAGAGAAGACTCACTCGATTACTCGATTAACAACCTTAATAGGAGAAACATATAACGTTCGACATGACAACGATCATATAGATATATATATATACACACACATATATATATATATATATATATATATATATATATATATATATATATATATATATATATATATATATATATAT
>OZ024751.1:42872066-42874566 GCA_964016885.1 Eledone cirrhosa
ACCTACCAACTAGCTAAGAACGAAACGGAACAACACATGCCAAATATATGTCAGAAATGCTTTTGTATAACATTTGATTAATGTTGGGTTTGTTGTTTTGACATTCGACACTTTTTATCGTTTGTCCTTTGACCACAATAAAATGGTGATTATATAAATATGGCCAAGCAGAAAACCAAACTAATAAAATAACAGTTGTACTATGATTTATATCCATCCTCCTCTTTTATAATATGTAAGCAGAATGGAGTTTTATTACTGTCGTAAAATCGAAGTAAACTTTCTCTTCAATCAAGGCCGAGAGCTTTAAATAGGACATCATTTTCTTTAATATGTAATATCAATATATATTATTGATTTCTCTACACAGGCGCAAACACAGAAATTTAGGGAATTTGTATAGCCGATTAAATCTGTCACAGTCTCTCCCCCCACCTCTCTCTCTCTCTCTCTCTCTCTCTCTCTCTCTATATATATATATATATATATATATATATATATATATATATATATATGAATATATATGAATATTATATATATATACATATATATATATATATACCTGTGTGTTGTATGTGAATGTGTGCATGTTCATATACATACATGTATGTCTATGCATACACACACACACACACATATATATATATATATATATATATATATATATGTGTGTGTGTGTGTATGCATAGACATACATGTATGTATATGAACATGCACACATTCACATACAACACACAGGTATATATATATATATGTATATATATACACATATACTATATGGTTGTCATAAAGCTGTTCTAGATGATGTATAAGATTTCATTGCTTTATTTATACATCTAGATTTAGCTATATCTATCGTATATTATATATCATACCTCTGGATCTAATCTCACACACTCATCCATCTTATTCGTACGGTCTCTATCATACTCCTTGAAGTTATTGTTATACCTCTTGATCCAGAGTTACCTCTCTTTACCTTAAGAACTCTTCAATTCTTGACATAGAGTTATCCTCCTTCACTCTAATATATCCCTCATACCTCTGGATACAGAACTATTCCGCGTTACTTTAATATCTCCGTTATATATCTACTGTAAAATATCTTCCATACTTCTGTGACCGAGCGTTACTTGTCCACACCGTATCCGCTCTAAGCTCTTGTATATCCATGTATATGTATGACCATCGACCTGCCTCTCTCTAGCTGACCTACTCACCCTAACGTCTTTATCATCTCATCTTATCCACGGCCCTTTGGCGAGGCAGCAAGCACAACTTGTCCACACCGTATCCGCTCTAAGCTCTTGTATATCCATGTATATGTATGACCATCGACCTGCCTCTCTCTAGCTGACCTACTCACCCTAACGTCTTTATCATCTCATCTTATCCACGACCCTTTGGCGAGGCAGCAAGCACAACTTGTCCACACCGTATCCGCTCTAAGCTCTTGTATATCCATGTATATGTATGACCATCGACCTGCCTCTCTCTAGCTGACCTACTCACCCTAACGTCTTTATCATCTCATCTTATCCACGACCCTTTGGCGAGGCAGCAAGCACAACTTGTCCACACCGTATCCGCCCTAACCGTATCCAACAGTCTCTGTTTCACATCAAATTTTGTCGGTCATCCTTATCCATTCCTGTGTCCTCTGTTATGGTATACTGGTATGTTTACAATAACGCCCCATCCTAGAGGCACCTCCTCTCTTCGCGCTAAAATCTCTCTGATATTTCCGACATAAAGACTTCTAATACAAATAGCTCTGGACTTATATGTATAACCTAAATATTTCGTCGCCTCCTACCGCCTTCAAATAAACAAATTCAAAAGCAATATATATATATATATATATATATATATATATATATATATATATATATATATATATATATATATATATATATATATATATATTTATATATACATACACAGATATCTTTATTTATTCATATACATGCAATCTTTCTCACGGACACATATGCATATACATGTTATATATATATGTGTGTATATATATATATATATATATATATATATATATATATATATATATATATAGAGAGAGAGAGAGAGAGAGAGGTGTATAAAAGAGAACCACAACAATAACAAACAAAAACAAAGACAAACAAAGCAGAAAATTAAATAAATTAACACTTCTGTCAATAAGAAACTTTCTTCTAAAGAACAATGATAAAAGCCACAGAGCAAATAATCAAATACGAACTAATTCGATTTTGAAATTTGTTTCTCTCTCTTTCTCTGTCTCTATCTTTCCCTCTCTCTCTCTCTCTCTCTGTCTTTCTCTCTCTCTCTCTCTCTCTCTCTCTCTCTCTCTCTCTCTCTCTCTCTCTTTCCTTCTTTCTTTCTCTCTCACACACACACTCTCTCTCTATCTATCTATCTCACTCACTCTCTCTCACTCTCTCCCTCTCTCTCACATACACACACACTCTCTCTACCCCCCTCAGTCCCTCTCTATCTCTCTCTC
>OZ024751.1:42884566-42887066 GCA_964016885.1 Eledone cirrhosa
CTGTATAGTAGAATCAATACAGCATTGGACAAATGTGTTTTAATTGCTTATGTCACTGAATGTAAGGAAGTATGTATGTATTCATTTTAGTATAGAAATTAATATCTACATAAACACAGGGGGATGCTGCATATATATATAGTAATAATAATAAAAGTGAAGACTAAAATCCAAAGAGGGTTCGATAAGGATAAATATATATGAAATATATAAGAACCATAGAGCAAATATTTATTAAAATAACAGATTATAGTTTAAGCAAAGAATCGCTGCTTTCACCCTTAACGGGGTTTCAGAAGCAGCGATTCTTTGCTTAAACTTTAATCTGTTATTTTAATAAATATTTGCTCTATGGTTCATTTATTAACTATATATATATATATATATATATATATATATATATATATATATATATATATATATATATATATATATATATAGTTAATAAATGAAACAAACAAAACACAGGAGGCAATTTTAGACAGTTATATTAGGTTCACATGTATGTATGATTGTGTGTATATATGTATGTATGTATGTATGTATGTATGTATGTATGTATGTATGTTCTTCTGGTTTTATAATTTCACGAATTTTTTTTGCCAATAGAGAGAGGGTGTCGGTTTCTAACATAGTTACAAGACTCTCTCATTGGAAGTTACACCACATCAACTAGGTAGATATGTATGCATGTGTAGGTATGGATGTTATTGTATGTGTGGATGTGTATGTTTTGGGTTGTGTGTGTGTATGTGTATTGTGCTTTGTATCTGTACATATGTATATGCAGTTATTAGATGCAGAATTTTTGGAATGTTTTACATGTATGTATGTATGTATGTATGTATGTATGTATGTATGTATGTATGTATGTATGATGCGCGGGGACATAGAAATAGTCGAGCTGGATACCCGATCGCGTGGTTAAACCATTGGGAGTGAAGGACCCCTAGTCTTTGTCAGGGCATTCTTCTAAGAGAAGGCAACTTAGGAAACTGGGATAACTCCGACATAAATCCTGCGGCTCAGTAGTTACCGATAATGTTGATCTTTTCTTCTTTTCGGGTTATAGCTACTGTCGCTCAGAGAGTGGGATTGGCTCAGTGCAGAGTCTTTCCTCACTTTAAAATAAATCTTCACGCACAGGTATTGCACGATAGAATTAATTGATAGTTATTAATAATGGTATATCGTGCAATGACCATACTCGATAACGATGGTGTAGCCATCATGTATGTATGTATGTATGTATGTATGCATGTATGTATGTATGTATGGTCGGGTCGTTGGCGACTAAACTGGCAACCCCACCAAGGTTTCTTGATGAAAAGGGTGGCTTTGGACATCCTGCAGGACTAAAAACAAAACCTGTCAAAGGGCAAAGGAGCTCTTAAGAGTCAATGGCCATCTAAAATCACTGGGAGAGATGACCCCTTAGCCTTTGTCAAGGCAGAGTTCTAGGAGAAGGAAAGCTCTGATATAGCACCTGCAACCCTGATGGTATCCAATGATGTTGACTTGTTCTTCTTTTTGGTAAATATCATCTTGGTTAAGAGAGTGGGACTGGCTTTGTGCAGTGCCTTTGCTCACTATAAAAGCTTCACAGCACAGGCATTGCTTTATATCTGGAGATCTCTCTGCACTTGTCGTCACATGGTACCATGGGCCCAGCACTATGTGTCAATAATTGTCACAAGTGTAGTGTTTGTACCAGTTTTCAAGTCGCTGGCTGGACTAAAAAGTCACACTTGTTCAGCACATCGGTAGGGGTTCTCCTACATGGATATAAAGTAGTGGCTGTACTCGAAAACGAGTTGGCAGCCACCATGTATGTATGTATGTATGTATGTATGTATGTATGTATGTATGTATGTATGTATGTATGTATGTATGCATGTATGTATGTATGTATTATGGTCCTGTAACTCCCGAGGGAAACGTAGGGGCGCCGTAGTGGTATACAACGTTTCTAGGGCACTTTTAAACCTGGGGAGCGGAGTCCATCTTCTCTCCAGGTCTGACCAGATTTCTTTCCGGGAAAGATAAAAAGTGAGAGAGAGGGAGAGAGAGAGAGAGAGAGAGAGATAGAGAGAGAGAGAGAGAGAGAGAGAGAGAGAGAGAGAGAGAGAGAGAGAGAGAGAGAGAGAGAGAGATGGAAGTGAAAAAGAGATATAGAGAAAGAATCGACCCCAGTACAAGACAGGTACTTTTTTATTGACCTCGAATGGATAAAAGGCAAAGTTCACCCCGGCGAAATTTGAACTCGGAGAGTAAAATTTCTGTTGCCTGCTTATGTCACTTTATGTACGAGGTTTTAAGTAAATCCTCCTGCAAGTATTTCGGTGCGTGTTCGATCACAGTGCATCGATATCTTCTACCATGGCTTGACTTTGATCAGTTATCTTACGAAAGGTCATTTAGTGTATTCAGTATAACGGATTACTAAACGTTCAGTTCATGTTGGAAGGATTCCAAATGTATTGATGGATTTAAAAGAAAT
>OZ024751.1:42894566-42897066 GCA_964016885.1 Eledone cirrhosa
CAAAAACCGAAAGTACACTGTAAGCCAACACACCATGTCATCAGACCTTTGTATTAGAATGATATGAAAATATTTTGTACACTAGATAAAAGATAAAGAAGGAGGTAGGAAGAGAAGGGGAAGAGGGAAGTGAGTAAGGTGGAGGGAGTCTATATATATATTTGTAGTAAGGTTGCTTGGATGCTTCCATAGGCGGTATGCCGGTTGAGCACTTTATAGACAGAAGATTGGCTTCGAAGTCGCTAGACGTATCTGAGGAAGTTGCGAATCCCGAGTCAGGTTCGATCCACAAATAGATCTACCTCGAGCTGTTCACCGGTAAAACAATGGTAATACATTAATAAATTGTGTTTCGAAACATCACTGATACTTCGTTTTCCCTATATATATATATATATCCAAGATTAAATTAAGGGTGCCATATCCGAGACATGCGCCATATCCACCGTAAAATAAGCTCAAAGATTCCCATGAATAGATCCGAGCATTTTATATAAACTAGAAATTGATTGACATATATATATATCTAAAATAAACACATGAAACAATCACAGAGGATAATTTGTAAAGTATGTAAGCACACACAACTAGGTAGGTAACTAATTAAAGTTTAACTAGAACTTCAAATATAGATACCTTTTAAAATGATTAATCTTCCTTGTATATATTTCCTTAAAGAAATATATTTCACCATTAATCCGTAAACTCAAAGTAGTCAAATCACAGATTTTCAACAAGGGAGAAGATTTAACTATCTGTGTTTACACAGCAAATGCAAATTGCCGTGTAAACACAGATAGTTAAATATATTTCTTTAAGGAAATATATACAAGGAAGATTAATCATTTTAAAAGGTATCTATATTTGAAGTTCTAGTTAAACTTTAATTAGTTACCTACCTAGCTGTGTGTGCTTACACACTTTACAAATTATCTCCTGTGATTGTTTCATGTGTTTATTTTATATATATATATATATATATATATATATATATGTAAATCAATTTCTAGTTGATATATATATATATATATATATATATATATATATATCTCGACGGACTTTCAAACTTTCAAAAACATCGGCTAACTTGAGGCTATGAAAATACTTGCCGAAGATGCTGTTCTGATGAATGACTGCACTACATAGTTATGAAGGACAATTGACACCCCTCAGCCATTTATATATGTGTGTTAATATATTCTTTCAATTGTTTCAATTATTCCTTACGGTTTATACTGGGACACTGCGTTCAATCCGTGGTGAACCGTTGCCCAAGGTTTTGCACAGTGAAAGCGAAAGAAAAAACCAAGTGTTTGTTATTATTACTATTATTACTATTAATGGCGGTGGATTTGCAGTATCGGTAGAGGGCCGGACGCCATGCTTTGACGCATAGAGTTACGGCCCTTGCCATTCTGAGTTGAAATCCCGCCGAGGTTAACTTTGCCTTTCATTCTTATGGGGTCGATAAAATAAAGTACCAGTCACGCACTGGGGTCGATTTGATCGACTTTTCCCTCCCCCCAAATTACTGGCCTTGTGCCTATATAAGAAACCATTATTGCTGTTATTATTATTGCTAAGAATGGTAGGCTGGTAGAAGCGTTAGAGCGTCGGACAAATGAGTAATACTATATGTTCGAACTCTTTACGTTCTGAGTTCAGTTTCCGCTGAATATTTCCATTCGTCTTTCCAACTGCTTTTACTAACTAGCGGCAGCAACTCTTCGAAAAAAACATATTATTAGTATCGGTAGAGCGTCGGACACCATGCTTAGCGGCATTGAGTTACGCTCCTTTACGTTCTGAGTTCAAATCCCGTCGAGGTTAGCTTTGCCCTTCATCCTTACTGGGTCGATAAATAAAGCACCAGTAATGCACTGGTGTCGATTTAATCGACTTTCCTCTCTCCCATTTAAATTGCTGGCCTTGTGCCTAAAGTGGAAACACATTATTAACAATGTTGTCAACATATCTTTTGAATAATAATATCCCCCCCCCCCCCGCCACCTCCCTGCTCTCCACCTCCCTGCTCTCCTCTCACACTTTAACAAACAACATAAACCGTAATTTCAGAAACTGTGTGATGTGTTGAGAGCTTTGTAGATTTGCAATAGAATTTATATTGATTAATGAATATTTGTTTTGATGTTATTGTTATTTTTGTTGTTGTTTTTTGTTATCATCGTCGTCGTCGTCGTCGTCGTCGTCGTCGTCGTTGTTGTTGTTGTTGTTGTTATTGTTGTATTTATTGTTAATAAAACAACAAACACAGATTCCAAATGCGAAGTCGTAAATTCAAATGTGTAAATATATACTGTAACACGTGCTCTCTCTCTCTCTCTCTCTCTCTCTCTCTCTCTCTCTCTCTCTCTCTCTCTCTCTCTCTCTCTCTCTCTCCCTCCCTCTCTCTCTCTGTCACTCCCCTACCCCATCTATCTCTCTCTCTTTATTTTACACATGTTTCAAATAAAATATAATAAATAGGTGTGTATATTTC
>OZ024751.1:42922066-42924566 GCA_964016885.1 Eledone cirrhosa
AAAGATGGAGGAGAATAAAGAAATGTTATCAAAAATATAACATACTCCTTAGGGTCGTATGTTAATGGTGGAAACCTCAGGTCGCTGCACCTGGAAGGTAGGCCGTTTAATTTAGCAAATCTGATGAAAGGCACAGTATTCTAGAATATTTTTAGATTTTGTTTTTTGTTAATGTTTATATTATTTATTCATATGATATCAAAGAGTTCCGCATTAGGTATAACGGAGAAAACATTGGAGTGTCAGATTAGATAAAGTAAAGCAACAACGGAGATAGCTGAAGTTCGGAATTGGATATAGTAGGATAAAAATTAGAGCTTTGAGTAGATAGAGTGGAACAAAGGTTGGCGTTTCAAGTTAGATTGAGTGGAACAAATATTGAAGATGTCTGGAATAAATATTGAATTTTGAAGTTAGATAGATAGAGTTAAGCAAATATTAGAGATAGCTGAAGTTCGGAATTAGATATGGTGGAAGTAAAATTGGAGCTTCGAGTTAGATAGGGGGTTGAACACAGGAATTTTGAGTTAGATAGAGTGAAGCAAACATTGGAGATATCCGAATTTTGGAATTAAATATAGTGGAAGAAAAACTGTAGCTTCAAGTTAGATAGATGGAGTGGGGCGATCATCGGAGATAGCTGAATTTCAGAATTAGATATAGTGGAACAAACATTAAAGATATAGTGGAACAAACATTAAAGATATCGAAAGATTCTGAGGTTAATCAACAAATCTTTCAAGATTGCAACGAGCTAACGAGAGAATCTTTACGAGGTGATACGGTCTAATGGAGAAATCAGCCATTATCCCCTCAGTCTACCTCAATATTCAGCAAAAAGTTATTGCTTGCTTCTATATCTAGCTTAGAAGTAAATATCTAGAAGCATAATAGGTTAGGGTGACACAACTTCACCACCAGTTTACAGTAGACCATAAAACGTATGTGGGTAGAAGATCAGTCTGTCAAGGACCTCAACCATATGTTATGTGGTCTTTGATGGCGCCACAGAATTATCGGTCTTGAAGTTACTAAATTAGGCCCCCTACTGTCAAAATCCTAGTCCTTCACTCTGGATAGACCCATAGTGAGTGCTGTCATCCAAACCCAACTAGACTCAGAACTCGTTGTCTGAAGTAACTAAAACACTAAACTTAAAGAAGAAGAACATTTTAGTTACGTTTTTGTATTATTTTTGCAAGGTTCTTAATGTTAAATCGTGTGTTGAAACAGATGGAAGAACCGTTGAAATCTAAACTATAATAAAGTAAGAAGCGCGGGATTGCGTACGGTTTATAATTTTTTATCCCATTAGTAAAATAAGTTAGATTACTTTGAATAAATAATTGTTTCTACTTTTGGCACAAGGCCAGCAAATACCCAATGCATTACTGGTACTTTATTCTATCGACCCCGGAAGAATGAAAGGCAAAGTTAACCTCGGCGGGATTTGAACTTACTTTGAATAAATAATGGTTTCTTATTTAGGCACAAGGCCATCAATGGGGGGGGGTCGATGAAAATGACCCCAGTGCGTGACTGGTACTTTATTTTATCGACCCCGTAAGGATGAAAGGCAAAGTTAACCTCGGCGGGATTTGAACTTACTTTGAATAAATAATGAATGAATATTACATAATTTAGCTACTAAATTTCGTGGCTGTTCATTAAATATATTTTATTATTTATTTAAAGATTCACTTCTTTAAAATTTTTAAATGTCAACATTTCCGGTGGCGATCGCTTAAATAAACATATTTTTCTGTCACTAATTTTCTCCTAATGCAATTTATGTATAATATCGTCTTTTTTTAATGTATCATGGATTACGTTACTGATTACTTCAGACACACGAAGCGTGGTTTTTCTGCTAGTAATTATAATGAATAAACAACTCATGTAACTTCAGCATCTTTATTAATGTTATTATATATATATATATATATATAACGAAGGAGTTGTGGTAAGGAACCAGATGGACCATAACGCACCAGAGTACTCAATACTTAGGGTAGTAGAGTGGGTAATAGGAAAATGTATGACCCCGACGGCAGAGCTCAAGCCGTTTCAACGGCTATTTCTGAATAGCCGTCGAAATAGCCGTCGAAACGGCTTGAGCTCTGCTGTCGGGGTAATACATTTTCATATATATATTCCCTTGCCGGAATTAACACGTGATAATTATAGATACGATAAGCAGCATGTAGCAGCAACATATAATTTATCACTCCGATCCTAGGAAGAGCGATAAACCTGTTGATAAACTGAATCCTACGTTCGATCACCAATACCATGAGCTTGCCTTTCAAGTAAGTCTGATATTTGATTTCGGATTCAAAGAAACACTTTAAACGATTGTTCGTTTAATTTGTCCAGGTGTACTTTTCTCAAACTGTTAGTTCTATCATTACTTTGGTATAGTATTGTGTGTTAGATTTGCCTACCACATTGTTCGATTTGTCAAGCTATTTAAACGTATGTTATTACTCTAAGGCTCTAA
>OZ024751.1:42937066-42949566 GCA_964016885.1 Eledone cirrhosa
ATATTTTCTATTTATATATATATATTTAAGGAATCTAAACAGGTGTAAGATATAAACCCTGCCAAACAGTCATAGCTTGCCCCTTTTTCTAGATATCTCACCCGCCCCTATATCTTCCGAGGACCTCAGCTCTGGGTTTTAGTTTCTTGTTATTATCATCATTATTATTATTATTATTACATTACGTCCTTTTATGATCTGAGTTCAAATCCTGCCGAGGTTAACTTTGCCTTTCATCCTTACGTGGTCGATAAAATAAAGTACCAGTAACATACTGGGATCGATTTAGTGGTGTATTAGCAGAATAATGAGAACGTCCGGTAACATCATTTGCGACTTTCTACGGTCTGAGTTCAAATCATGTCGGGTTCAACGTTGCCTACATTTTCATCCGTCCGAGGTCTATAAAATAAAGTTGATATAATCGACTTTCCCCTCCTCATCAATTGATGGCCTTTTTTTCTAAATTAGAAACCATTATTACACCCACAAGGGCGGGGGATTGGCAGTATCGGTAGAGGGTCGGACGCCATGCTTTTCAGCAAAGAGTTACGGCCCTTTATGATCTGAGTTCAAATCCAGCCGAGGTTAACTTTGCCTTTCATCCTTACGGGGTTGATAAAATAAAGTACCAGTCACGCACTGGGGTCGATTTAATCGACATTCCCCTCCCTAAAAATTGCTGGCCTTGTGCCTATATAAGAAACCATTATTATACCCACAACATTAAGATATTTTACGTTCTGCGTTCAAATCTCGCTTTTCATTCTGACGGGGTCAATAAAATAAAGAACAAGTAATACACTAGGTCGATTTAATCGACTTTCTCTACCTCCCCACAAAAAATTGCTGGTCTTGTGCCTAATTCAGAAACCATTATTACTTCCAGAACAAAGGCAGTGGATTGGCAGTATCGGTAGAGGGTCGGACACCATGCTTTCCAGCATAGTTACGTCCCTTTACAGACTGAGTTCAAATCCCGCCGAGGTTAACTTTGCCTTTCATCCTTACGGGGGGGGGGGGTCGATAAATTTGCTGGCCTTCTGCCTAAATCAGAAACCATTATTGCTTCCAGAACTTACCTATCATCCTTACGGGGTCGATAAAATAAAGTACAAGTAATACACTGGGTTGAAATTGCTGGCCTTGTGTCTAAGGTAGAAATCATTATTACATCTTGAACATCTGACACACTTCAACCTTACCACATACCACCCCATACCTGACATTAGAACAAAGGTTTCATGTTTAACTCTAAAATTAATGTCTCTATGATATTACCTTTACACATAAGAGGTGTGTAATTAATGGAACGAACCACTTGAAAACCATCTTCTCAATAAATTTCACTTAGTTCTGTTTTAGTTATCTTATCATATTACTCAACCTAAATATAACAATGTTGAAGAAAGTTTATCTTTTCTCTCTTTTATTGAATTTCTCCAGTAAATTGAGTCGGTGTATAGGTGTATAGGCAAACACGTTAGAAGGTCGTATAATACGCATTGAGGTCTCTTCGAGTTCAAATCCTGCCGGTGTCAACTTTGTCTTTTATCCTTTCGAGGTCGATAAAAAAAAAAAAAATTCAGTTCAGTATTGGTGTCGATTCTTCCTCTATATCTCTTTCACTTTTCTTCTTCTTCTCTCCATATCTCTCTCTCTCTCTCTCTCTCTCTCTCTCTCTCTCTATCTCTCTATCTATCTATCTCTCTCTCGCCCTCTCGCCCTCTGTCTCTCTCTCTCTCTCTCTCTCTCTCTCTCTCTTGGAGAACAAGGCTGAATGAGTGTAGAAAGATCGTGGGATGAAGCCAATGAAATGTCCTGGTGGGTTGAAGAATAATAATGAGAATATATATATATACATATATATATATATATATATATATATATAATTTATATATATATATATATATATATATATAATTTATATATATATATATAATTTATATATATATATATAATTTATATATATATATAATTTATATATATATATATGTATATATATATATATGTATATACATATAATACATAGCTAATTAAACGTTTAACCATAATTATATAATTATATACATATATTTATATATATATGTGTGTATATGTATATATATATATACATATATACATATATACATATATATGTATATATATGAGTGTGTATGTGTATTCATATATATGTATATATATGTGTGTGTGTGTATGTGTGTTTGTGTGTTTGTGTGTAATTATGTGTGTGTGTGTGTAACACTTAATTAGCTAATCTATGTAATAATACACACAGCATTCTCACCATGTTTAGGTCTTCATCAGCTTTATGTTGTTATCTCTGAATGTTTTACAAAACACGCTGAAACACGCCGTCGTGGGCGGGTGAGTTAATCAGATTCTACGCATGTATGTGTAGGTGTATATGATTGTCAGTTTGTGTGTGTATGTGCGTGTATGTGTGTGTGCGTGTGTGTGTGTGTGTGTGTGTGTGTATGCATGGGGGTGTATACATGGGGGTGTGTAGTTGTCAGTTTGTGTGTGTGTGTGTGTGTGTGTGCATGGGGATGTATGCGTGGGTGTGTGTGATTGTCAGTTTGTGTTTGTGTGTGTGTGTGTGCATGGGGGTGTATGCATGGGTGTGTGTGATTGTCAGTTTGTGTTTGTGTGTGTGTGTGTGTGTGTGTGTCCATGGGGGTGTATACATGGGGGGTGTAGTTGTCAGTTTGTGTGTGTGTGTGTGTGTGCATGGGGATGTATGCGTGGGTGTGTGTGATTGTCAGTTTGTGTTTGTGTGTGTGTGTGTGTGTGTGTGTGCATGGGGGTGTATACATGGGGGGGTGTAGTTGTCAGTTTTTGTGTGTGTGTGTGTGTATGTGTGTATGCATGGGGGTGTGTGATTGTCAGTTTGTGTGTGTGTGTGTGTGCATGGGGATGTATGCGTGGGTGTGTGTGATTGTCAATTTGTGGGTGTGTGTGTGTATGCGTGCGTGTGTGTGCGTGTGCGTGCGTGTGTGTGTGTGTTTGTGTGTTTAGTTAAAAACACCTCTGTTACTACGAGGGTGAGCTGAAAACTTTATATGCTGACTATGACGGAGTGACGTTAGAGCTGTGAAATCTAACATGCATTAATTTCAACTTTTCTTATTAATAACTTCATTGTTTTTGTTGTTTTTTTTTGTTTTATTTTGTTGTTTTTTCAGGTAAACTTGTTTTTTGTTGTTTTTTTTTTCAGGTAAATTGACATCTGACTGTTCAAAAAGAAAAAGTCTTCAAAAATAATTAGTAGCGACTTCTCTTGAAAATGGACAACATTTGGTGTATCGTGGTGTTATCAAGTACCTGCAGATAAATGGTTTAGTCCCCAGGGACATTCATGCTGACATGGTTGCTACATTAGGGAATGTGTTTAGTCCCCAGGGACATTCATGTTGACATGGTTGCTACATTAGGGGATGTGTGTTTGTGCGTGCAATTATCTCTGTGGCTGCTATGAGTTTAGTTACACATGTGGGAGTGTAATCATGTGTGTGTGTTCATCAGGCTGGTGTTTATCCCGGTTTTCGGGGGGTTAAGCGACTGAGAGTACAAGATTTCACTCTAGAGAGGACGCCAGTCCATTGCAGGGTTAGACTCACCACCTATTGCTGATGTATACCGGAACAACGTGAAATGAAGTGTTTTACTAAAGAACACTTCATTTCTAGTTGTCCCAGTATACATCAGTAACAGCTGGGGAGCCTAACCCTGCAATGGACTGGCGTCCTTTCAACCCAGTCAAGGAATCGAACCCACCACTAAGACACGCGCCACCACTAGAAAATATTATTAGATTATGACTTAGATTTCATTGAAATTATCAAAATACAATTGTGAAGAAGTGATAGGTAAGGGAGGATAACTTAGAAGAGAAATATACGTATATCATCAATATGACATTGAACTGTGCAGAGGTGTTATTAAGATAGTCTTGTGTTACAAACTTTGCTAAACAGCCTTATTAGATATAGACATTAATAAGGTAATAATGAACGCTTACTTATATCTAGTGTAGACTTATGAACGTAAGTGATAAAAATACAGGGAGAAAAGGAGGATGGAAAAAGTAGGCTTCTGCCCACGCACACACACACACACACACACACACACACACATACTGTATATGTATGTGTGTGTGTATTTATATTATATATATATGTGTATGTATATATATATATATATATGTGTATGTATATATATATATATATGTATGTATATATATATATATATATATATATATATATATATATATATATATATATATATATATATATATATATATATATATATATATGGGTATGCGTATATAACTTTATGCACATGTATGTGTGCATAAGTGTAGCTTGAATCAGGGGCTGTGGAAAATGGGAGGAGGGGTACATATAGGATTTTGAGTATTAAGAAGTTATTTCAACATATGCTACCCAAAAAAGAAATATTCAAAGAAGCTGTATAAAAAAATTAACAGGAAGCTAAATTGGAATAATGAACCAGTAACAAACATTTCCAAACATTTTAGGTATACTTCTGAAAATGTACTACACAGGTCGGCGGTGAAAGTGGTCGAGGACTTAAAAAAGGTTGGAAACCCTTGGTCTAGTCGTCTGTCTATAGCTACCACATGGAAGGCAGAGTCTTTAGAGAGTTAGTCAAAATATTTGTGCTATTTAATTTCGGTCCTTTACGTTCAGAGTTTAAATCTCTCAGAGGTCAACTTTGCTTTTTGTCCTTCTGGGTTGATAAAATAAATACCATTCAACGATAATGGTTATTTTTGGAGTATAACCTAATAAAGATTCTTACATAAAATTATGATGGGAGCTTTTTAGATAAATCTTAAGAACTTTGCCAAGTAAATCCTGGGGCAGTTTGAGATCGTTTGGAATCAAAATGGTAAAAGCTGTTGGTTGGGATTTGAAATGATGTGGCTGATATTATTAGCATTTCAAGTGATTACGTAAAGGCTGACATTCAGATGATCAATAAGCTGATATAAGCAACCGGATTTTGATTTAATTATTGTCACACACGAATGGTTAACATCAATGGCGGACTGAGAATTAAGGATCTATATTTAATCACCATAATTATCCATGGACATATAATCAACAACTATTATATCTTGAGAATATATATATATACACACATATATATACATATATATATACACACACTCACATATATATACATATATATATATACATAAATATACATAAATATATATATATGTATATATATATATATATATATGTATGTATATATATATGTTTATATATATATATATATATATATATATATATATATATATATGAAAAAATGGGGAGAAGAATACTGCAGGTAGCACATGGATAACATGTTATAAAATGAGTCCCTCATCAGTGATTTGCCAACGATCATAGATATTTTATTGCATTAAAAATCATATACCTCACGTTGGTGCAATAATAACTAAATTAAGTTATTAGGACAATTAAAACGCGTAAAGCGAGTGAGACAAGTAAACAACAAAGAGAAAAGCTAACCGTAGATAGGAAGAGGCACAAGCTACATATAGTTATTCTGTCAGCGTAAGCTGGGTGAATATATGAGCGCGTAGAAAATAGACCTTTCGAGATGAATTCAATGTAAGAAAGAAGGAAATTGTTTTCGTCGCGAACGGGTATATATATATATATATATATATATATGAATATAGACATAGAATATTCGAAAATATTCTGTATGTTTATAATAAACATTTTGAAGACCTAATCGCTATAGAATAGAATACGTCACGTATTACAATTAGATTCTCGATAAAAGCAAGGGAAGTAATCTACGCGTTTCATTCTTGTTAGAAATCATCAGGACTACATATCCAGTGCTTTTATCGAGAATGACACAGCTAGAGACTTATAGAATACTTAGCTGTGTACAGGAACTGGTTTGAAAGAGCGGTTGCCGGTCCGGCAGAAATTAGAAATTGGAATAAATGCTCTGAAATAGCGATATATATGTGAATATAGACATAGAATATTCGAAAATATTCTGTATGTTTATAATAAACATTTTGAAGACCTAATCGCTATAGAATAGAATACGTCACGTATTACAATTAGATTCTCGATAAAAGCAAGGGAAGTAATCTACGCGTTTCATTCTTGTTAGAAATCATCAGGACTACATATCCAGTGCTTTTATCGAGAATGACACAGCTAGAGACTTATAGAATACTTAGCTGTGTACAGGAACTGGTTTGAAAGAGCGGTTGCCGGTCCGGCAAAATGTTTATTATAAACATACAGAATATTTTCGAATATTCTATGTCTATATTCACATATATATCGCTATTTCAGAGCATTTATTCCAATTTCTAATTTCTGCCGGACCGGCAACCGCTCTTTCAAACCAGTTCCTGTACACAGCTAAGTATTCTATAAGTCTCTAGCTGTGTCATTCTCGATAAAAGCACTGGATATGTAGTCCTGATGATTTCTAACAAGAATGAAACGCGTAGATTACTTCCCTTGCTTTTATCGAGAATCTAATTGTAATACGTGACGTATTCTATTCTATAGCGATTAGGTCTTCAAAATGTTTATTATAAACATACAGAATATTTTCGAATATTCTATGTCTATATTCACATATATATCGCTATTTCAGAGCATTTATTCCAATTTCTAATTTCTGCCGGACCGGCAACCGCTCTTTCAAACCAGTTCCTGTACACAGCTAAGTATTCTATAAGTCTCTAGCTGTGTCATTCTCGATAAAAGCACTGGATATGTAGTCCTGATGATTTCTAACAAGAATGAAACGCGTAGATTACTTCCCTTGCTTTTATCGAGAATCTAATTGTAATACGTGACGTATTCTATTCTATAGCGATTAGGTCTTCAAAATGTTTATTATAAACATACAGAATATTTTCGAATATTCTATGTCTATATTCACATATATATCGCTATTTCAGAGCATTTATTCCAATTTCTAATTTCTGCCGGACCGGCAACCGCTCTTTCAAACCAGTTCCTGTACACAGCTAAGTATTCTATAAGTCTCTAGCTGTGTCATTCTCGATAAAAGCACTGGATATGTAGTCCTGATGATTTCTAACAAGAATGAAACGCGTAGATTACTTCCCTTGCTTTTATCGAGAATCTAATTGTAATACGTGACGTATTCTATTCTATAGCGATTAGGTCTTCAAAATGTTTATTATAAACATACAGAATATTTTCGAATATTCTATGTCTATATTCACATATATATCGCTATTTCAGAGCATTTATTCCAATTTCTAATTTCTGCCGGACCGGCAACCGCTCTTTCAAACCAGTTCCTGTACACAGCTAAGTATTCTATAAGTCTCTAGCTGTGTCATTCTCGATAAAAGCACTGGATATGTAGTCCTGATGATTTCTAACAAGAATGAAACGCGTAGATTACTTCCCTTGCTTTTATCGAGAATCTAATTGTAATACGTGACGTATTCTATTCTATAGCGATTAGGTCTTCAAAATGTTTATTATAAACATACAGAATATTTTCGAATATTCTATGTCTATATTCACATATATATCGCTATTTCAGAGCATTTATTCCAATTTCTAATTTCTGCCGGACCGGCAACCGCTCTTTCAAACCAGTTCCTGTACACAGCTAAGTATTCTATAAGTCTCTAGCTGTGTCATTCTCGATAAAAGCACTGGATATGTAGTCCTGATGATTTCTAACAAGAATGAAACGCGTAGATTACTTCCCTTGCTTTTATCGAGAATCTAATTGTAATACGTGACGTATTCTATTCTATAGCGATTAGGTCTTCAAAATGTTTATTATAAACATACAGAATATTTTCGAATATTCTATGTCTATATTCACATATATATCGCTATTTCAGAGCATTTATTCCAATTTCTAATTTCTGCCGGACCGGCAACCGCTCTTTCAAACCAGTTCCTGTACACAGCTAAGTATTCTATAAGTCTCTAGCTGTGTCATTCTCGATAAAAGCACTGGATATGTAGTCCTGATGATTTCTAACAAGAATGAAACGCGTAGATTACTTCCCTTGCTTTTATCGAGAATCTAATTGTAATACGTGACGTATTCTATTCTATAGCGATTAGGTCTTCAAAATGTTTATTATAAACATACAGAATATTTTCGAATATTCTATGTCTATATTCACATATATATCGCTATTTCAGAGCATTTATTCCAATTTCTAATTTCTGCCGGACCGGCAACCGCTCTTTCAAACCAGTTCCTGTACACAGCTAAGTATTCTATAAGTCTCTAGCTGTGTCATTCTCGATAAAAGCACTGGATATGTAGTCCTGATGATTTCTAACAAGAATGAAACGCGTAGATTACTTCCCTTGCTTTTATCGAGAATCTAATTGTAATACGTGACGTATTCTATTCTATAGCGATTAGGTCTTCAAAATGTTTATTATAAACATACAGAATATTTTCGAATATTCTATGTCTATATTCACATATATATCGCTATTTCAGAGCATTTATTCCAATTTCTAATTTCTGCCGGACCGGCAACCGCTCTTTCAAACCAGTTCCTGTACACAGCTAAGTATTCTATAAGTCTCTAGCTGTGTCATTCTCGATAAAAGCACTGGATATGTAGTCCTGATGATTTCTAACAAGAATGAAACGCGTAGATTACTTCCCTTGCTTTTATCGAGAATCTAATTGTAATACGTGACGTATTCTATTCTATAGCGATTAGGTCTTCAAAATGTTTATTATAAACATACAGAATATTTTCGAATATTCTATGTCTATATTCACATATATATCGCTATTTCAGAGCATTTATTCCAATATATATATATATATATATATATATATATATATATATATATAACGAAGGAAATATGGTAAGGAACCAGATGGACCATAACGCACCAAAGTACTCAATACTTAGGGTAGTAGAGTGGGTAATAGGAACGAGTAGGACCCCGACGGCTGAGCTCAAGCCGTTTCGACGGCTTGAGCTCAGCCGTCGGGGTCCTACTCGTTCATATATATATATATATATATATATGAAGTATATATATGTATGTATATATTATCATTATTATTGTTAAGTCCAAGTTGGGGTCTGTTACTATGGAGTTTTTCTAGCGTATTCACAGGGTCACCAGACAAGGCTCTAGATAGATAGATAGATCGATAGAGAGAGAGATAGATAGATAGATAGATAGATAGATAGATAGATAGATAGATAGATATATTTCTTTATTAGCCACAGGGGCACAAAAGGAGGGGACAAATACAAAGGGGGAAGTTTACATACAATAAAAACGTGTAAAATGTTATCACAAATGCAATTTAAAAAAGTTAGTCGATTTTCCCCAATAGAGGGAGACAGTTTATATGGGTAACACATACCCCCGAAAAAAAATGTGCAACCCTCATCTCCAGGAGTACGAAGAGTTTGTACTCCTTTCCTCTCCTCCTCCTTTTCCTCAACCTACAGGCTGATATAGAGAGAAGGCCCATTCACTCGGGCCATTCTCGCCACTTTCACCCACCTTTCATAAAACTTGCTGGGGTACAGCACCTCTCTCTCCATCCTGATTCTTCTTCCAAAGTGGTATTTGAAAAAAAGAATCAGTTGATAGATATGTTTCTTTTATTTGCCACCAGGGCATCAAAAGTGGGACAAGTACAATGGGGGGAGTTTACAAAACAAGACGTCCTCAATAAGGAGGAGGCAATAACAATATATAAAAATAAAATAAAATATAACAAAAAATAAAATTTATAACAAAATCCTCAATAGAGAGGAGGCGCCTTGGGGGGGTCGCACCCCCCCCCCCCCGAAAAAAGTGTGCAACCCTTCTCCTCAGGAGCACAGAGAAGGAAGATAGATAGATAGATAGATAGATAGATAGATAGATAGATAGATAGATAGATAGATAGATAGATAGATAGATAGATAGATAAGGATCACATGCCGATTAGTATATCAATTGTCTAAAGATGAATATATATACATCGTGTTGCTGAGATACGGCGGAATCGGAATAGGATTCATGGCTGACAAAACATGATAAATAAATATAAACAACAACGACTTGTAACAGATCACGTGTCGTTAGATCATTACTGTCTACCATTGAACCTACTCCTTTGTATTGTATATATATATATATATATATATATAATATATGTATGTATGTATGTATGTATGTATGTATGTATGTATGTATGTATGTATGTATGTATGTATGTATGTATGTTATCTCTTTCTCTTAACTTCGAGTATATTTTTTTGACCGGCCACCTTCCTGGTGGCAAGGTTGTAAAAGAAAAGAAATTGTCATCCCTTGAATCGCAAGAATGTTTTGCAAATGTTGATGTATGTATGTATGTATGTATGTATGTATGTATGTATGTATGTTTGTATGTATGTATGTATGTATGTATGTATGTATGTATGTCAGGTCACCAGTTGGTGCTACTGGTAACATGTATCCCAGTACAACCTGTCTCATGGTCGGGTCGTTGGCGACTAAACTGGCAACCCCACCAAGGTTTCTTGGTGAGGAGGGTGACTTTGGACATCCTGCAGGACTAAAAACAAAACCTGTCAAAGGCCAAAGGAGCTCTTAAGAGTCAATGGCCATCCAAAATCACCGGGAGGGATGACCCCTTAGCCTTTGTCAAGGCAGAATTCTAGGAGAAGGAAAACTCTGATATAACACCTGCAACCCTGATGGTATCCAATGATGTTGACTTGTTCTTCTTTTTGGTAAATATCATCTTGGTTAAGAGAGTGGGACTGGCTTTGTGCAGTGCCTTTGCTCACTATAAAAGCTTCACGGCACAGGCATTGCTTTCTATCTGGAGATCGCTCTGCACTTGTCGTCACATGGTACCATGGGCCCAGCACTATGTGTCAATAATTGTCACAAGTGTAGTGTTTGTACCAGAGTTTTCAAGTCGCTGGCTGGACTAAAAAGTCACACTTGTTTAGCGCATCGGTAGAGGTTCTCCTACATGGATATAAAGTAGTGGCCGTACTCGAAAACGAGTTGGCAGCCACCATGTATGTATGTATGTATGTATGTATGTATGTATGTATGTATGTATGTATGTATGTATGTATGTATGTATCAGGATGGATTTAGTTCGGAACTGGTTAGACCATTACTCAACAGAGTACTCGATATTTGGAGTAGTAGAGTATGGTTATATTAGAAAGACTCGGAGCCCGACGGCTGAGCTCTTGCCATTTCAACAGCTATATATATATATATTATAATGAGTCGGGACCTGAGTTCTTGTCGTTGCAATAGCAAATTCAAAACTCTGGAACTAGCTGTTGAAATGGCAAGAGCTCAGCCGTCGGGCTCCGATTCTTTCTAATATAACCATATTCCGTATTTATTATTACTACGAAATATTGATTGTTATTCTGGTATCATATCTTTGTTTTTAGCCTAAGAAAATACCTGTATGCGTGTATAAATAATACATGCATATATTTATTTTTTTAAAATCTAATTGAGTTCTTCTCACGCAAGGTTAAAATTGTTGAAAAAATTAATTGACCCGCGTGTATATTATTTTACTTTCTTATGTTTCGCGATGACCTCCCCTTTCCGCTTGATGACAGTGTGAAATTTCTCATTCTGAGACTGCTGGAATTTCAAATTTGGCGGTCATTCTGATACGGAGAGGAACCATCGCTAATTGGATTGGACATCGGTAGGAAAGTTTTTTTGTATATCGATGTTTGACGGGCATCCACTGATGATTTATAAGTGCCCACCTGCATATATTCCTACGGAATGTGTGCAGGCTTCTACATAATCTGGACACATTTTCCCAGCTTGTAGAAAACTTATAATGAAACAATTGTTTGGAAAGGGAGATATATTTTAATTATGTCTCATATAAAATAATACAACTGGCTTTCCGCAAAATACATATAGTTAGCACACCAAACGTAAAATTGGGATTATACTAAGGTATATCCTAATGTTTGTTGAGTGAGATGGAAGCCAGTCAGAGTATAGCTTAAAGCTTTCTCTGTTAATGTATTGAGTGAGTATATATATATATATATATATATATATATATATATATATACTCACTCAATACATTAACAGAGAAAGCTTTAAGATGATATTTATATATATATATAAATATATATATATAAATATATATATATATATATATATATATATATATATATATATTTATATATATATATTTATATATATATATAATATATATATATACACATATATATATATATATTATATATATACATATATATATATATATATATATATATATATATATATATATATGTATATATATAATATATATATATATATGTGTATATATATATATTATATATATATATAAATATATATATATAAATATATATATATATATATATATATATATATTTATATATATATATTTATATATATATATAAATATCATCTTAAAGC
>OZ024751.1:42972066-42974566 GCA_964016885.1 Eledone cirrhosa
CAACTGTAATGTAAAAGAGATTATAAACTCTCTCTAACCATTCGCTCCATTTGACGCATAGAGTTACGGCCCTTGCCATTCTGAGTTCAAATCCCGCCGAGGTTAACTTTGCCTTTCATCCTTACGGGGTCGATAAAATAAAGTACCAGTAATGCACTGGGTAATTGCTGGCCTTGTGCCAAAAGTAGAAGCAATTATTATTGTGGCAGTATCGGTAGAGGGTCGGACGCCATGATTTGCAGCATAGAGTTACGGCCCTTTACGGTCAAGTTCAAATCCCGCCGAGGTTAACTTTGCCTTTCATCCTTACGGGGGTCGATAAAATAAAGTACCAGTAATACACTGGGTAATTTCTGGCCTTGTGCCAAAAGTAGAAACAATTATTATTTAGGGTCGGTTGAAATGTTTATATGCTGGCTATAAACAAGTGATGTTAGAGCTGTGAAATCTTGCATGCATTTTTGTTTTTCTATTTCTTAACCTGCTTTATAAGACTTACAACATATTCAGAATATGAAATGTTTCTGTTGTTGTTGTTGTCGTTAATGTTTATAATGTTTACTGTTTAGCTTTTCAACCTTCTTCTTCTCTGTGTGTATGTGTGTGTGTGTGTGTGTGTGTGTGTGTGTGTGTGTGTGTGTGTGTGTGTATGTGTGCGACTGAGTGTGTGTGAGTGTGTGTGTGTGTGTGTGTGTGTGCGACTGAGTGTGTGAGTGTGTATATGTATGTGTGCGACTGAGTGTGTGTGTATGTGTGTGTGTGTGTGTGTGAGTGTATGTGTGTGTGTGTGTGTGTGTGCGACTGAGTGTGTGTGTGTGTGTGTGTGTGTGTGTGTGTGCGACTGAGTGTGCGACTGAGTGTGCGACTGAGTGTGCGACTGAGTGTGTGAGTGTGTATGTGTGCGACTGAGTGTGTGTGAGTGTGTGAGTGTGTGTGTGTGTATGTGTACGACTGAGTGTGTGAGTGTGTATGTGTATGTGTGCGACTGAGTGTGTATGAGTGTGTGTGTGTGTGTGTGTATTGTATGTGTTTCTTTATATAATGCAACAGTAAGTCCTATCTGTTTGTTTAATTTTTACGTTGTCTGTTTTTTGTTGCTGTTGTTGCTGTTGTTGTATTCATCAATTTCTGTGTTTGAAAATGATTAATGTGGGGACATGTTTTATATACGTTACTGGGGGTTATCATCACGGTGATGAGATTCTCTATCTGCATTTCTGAGGTGAAAAGAAATAAAAATCCCCAGGTAATGTTAAAACAGAACGAACTACTTAAAGAAAAATAATAAAACAATAATAAAAATCAAAATGTCGACCGCCGCTTCAGTGCAGAAAATGGCGATATCGCGGTGGATGTTTCAAAAACAGAGAAATAACATTTAAATATGCGGAGAGAAGAATTTGTGAGTCAATGCACGCAGGGGAGTAACGAAGCAGAAATAAGATAGAGAGAGAACTAGAAAGATAGAGAGAGAGAAAGACACAACATAACTATAACATCATAAACATGGCCGATCATAATCAGGGAAGAATTGGCCAATATAGGATATAACAGCAAAAAAATTGTTAGAATCCTGGTTATCGATAAATTCTCCCAAATTCTAGTTAAAGTATTTAGCCTGTAGCAAGCAGACCTCAATGGAATACTAATGGATCAGAATCAGCAGAGTTACAGGAGGTGTCCAGATGAACAGTAACTATCATTATTTGACAGTGGCAGTATCGGTGGAGGGTCGGACGCCATGCTTTCCAGCATAGTTACGTCCCTTTACGATCTGAGTTCAAATCCCGCCGAGGTTGACTTTGCCTTTCATCCTTATGGGGTCGATAAAATAAAGTACCAGTAATGCACTGGGTAATTGCTGGCCTTGTGCCTAAAGTAGAAACAATTATTTGACAGTAACCACCGCCAGAGGGAGTTTCTATAGAGTAACTTAACCTGCTAGAAATAGCAGCCAAATATTTTTCAAATCATGTCCTGCTGTCTTAAAGAGGTGAAAACAATACAAAACAAACTAAAGCATTGGACAATGTTGTAATACACATGCAAAGGACGGGGTGGTCATAGCTAGAACGTCTTTGGTTATATGTCTTCTTGACCAGGGCTGACCCCTGCTTAAAAAATAATGACAACAGCGGGCTCACATAAATATGCTGGGTAGGGGAGAGAGAAAGATATTCCATGTTCTCATGGAAATGATTGCACCACATATAATCCAAAACTACATGTGTGTTTTATGTTTCTCTGGTTGGTATGGCATAACTGGAACCCTAGATCAATGGATCATGGATGGTTGTTATGTTACACCTCTAAAGGGTTATAAATCTGCTCGATCAGAGCTGACCTAGGGCTACACAACAACTACAACAACTACAGCAACAAAACAAGCACTATAATAAATTATAATAAAACAAAATTACAGATACTCATTAATATCATATCTGTTTGTCTGTATATTTATTTGTCTGTCTATCTTTTTAGGCTTCTATGTCTCTCTCTC
>OZ024751.1:42992486-42994986 GCA_964016885.1 Eledone cirrhosa
GAGAGAGAGAGAGAGAGAGATTGTTGTCTATTTTGCATTGTTTTTATATTTTGAACATATCCAAAGGTCGTACATGTCTTCAGGCTTCAAGAATAATATCAGTTAATACAAGCGTGCACACATACATACATATATACACATACATATATACACATACATACACATACACACATACATACACATATACATATATACACACACACATACATACATACACATATACACATACACACACACATACGTATACACACACACCCACATACATATACACACACATACATAAATACATACACATATACACATACATACACATATACATGCACACATACATACACATACACACATACATACACATATACATATATACACACACATACATACATACACATATACACATACACACACACATGCGTATACACACACACCCACATACATATACACACACATACATACATACATACACATATACACTACACATACATACATACATACATACATACACACTCGTACATGAACACACATACACATACATACGCACACACATTCATACACACATACATACACATATACACATACATACTCATAGGTACACACACATACACATACATACACACCCATACGTACACAGACATACATACACACACACACAGACGTACGAACACGTACGCACACATGCATACACACACGTACGTACACGCACACACATATACACATATACACACATACATACACATACATACACATACATACACACACGCACACATACATATTCACATTACATAAAATGGAGTATCAGTCATACAAGTAGCCTAGTGGTTAGGGTGTTGAACTTACAATCAAAATGTCGTGGGTTCGATTCCTGGACCGGGTTATGTGTTGTGTTCTTGAACAAAAACAATTCATTTCACGTTGCTCCAGCAGTATACCCAGCTGAAATGAGTACAAACAATAGCTGGGGGTTTAACCCTGCGATGGACTGGCGTCCTGTCCAGGGGGAAGTCTTGTACTTTCAGTCGCTTAACAGATAAACACCTGCCTGATGTGCTACCGAGTTTAAGACAGGCTTAAGCCTTTAGATATATATTGTGTCGACAAAATAAAGTACCAGTTATATATTGAGGCTTGATATAATCCCACGCCTCCCCGAAATGTGTGGCTTTGGAATCCATTCATTGGCTACTAAAGTACCAGTCATATATTGAGGTTGATATAATCCCACGCCTCCCCGAAATTTGTGACTTTGGAATCCATTCATTGGCTACTAAAGTACCAGTCATATATGAGGTTGATATGGTCCACGCCTCCCCCAAAGTTGTGGCTTTGGAATCCATTCATTGGCTACTAAAGTACCAGTCATATATTGAGGTTGATATGGTCCCACGCCTCCCCCAAAGTTGTGGCTTTGGAATCCATTCATTGGCTACTAAAGTACCAGTCATATATTGAGGTTGATATGGTCCACGCCTCCCCAAAGTTGTGGCTTTGGAATCCATTCATTGGCTACTAAAGTACCAGTCATATATTGAGGTTGATATGGTCCCACGCCTCCCCCAAAGTTGTGGCTTTAGAATCCATTCATTGGCTACTACAGTACCAGTCATATATTGTGGTTGATATGGTCCCACGCCTCCCCAAGTTGTGGCTTTGGAATCCATTCATTGGCTACTAAAGTACCAGTCATATATTGTGGTTGATATGGTCCCACGCCTCCCCCAAAGTTCTGGCTTTAGAATCCATTCATTGGCTACTAAAGTACCAGTCATAGTGTGGCTGACTAGTTAGAGAATTGGATTCACAATCTTGAGGTTGTGAGTTCGATTCCTGGACGGGCGATGCGTTATGTCCTTGAGCAAGACATTTTATTTCACGTTGCTCCTTCTACCTGGAGTTGCGACCGATAGATAGTATTAGCAACTGGAAAGACCGACGGAAACACTGTTTCCTCGGTCCGATTTTGACGAAAGTCGATCGATCCTAATCCCACGCCTGCCCGAAATTTGTGGCTTTGGAATCCTTTCAATGACTAATAAAGAAATGGTTATTATTTCTGAAGAGAGTGAGTGCCAAAGTTAGTGGGGGAATGTCGTAGAAAAGACATCGATCAAGTACTGGGGTTAATTTAGTCCACTAATATTTCTGGCTTTCCTCCAATATTAGAAACCATTATGTATACATATATATATATACATATATACACATATTGGCTCTACGTATATATGTATATATATATATATATATATATATATATACTACACACACGTAGAGGCCATGATATTTATTTTACTGAAATACTTCCTTCTAATTATTTTAGATTAAGAAAGTATATTATAGAAATAAACTAAGAAAGACAATTCCGATTAATAATATTGATTTCTGAGATTGGTAAATATCCAAATACTTCGAGGTTAAGTGGAATTATCAACTGACTCCATCCAACTATATTAAGGTCTTTACTGGTACATATTATATCTATCCCGGCTGGAGGGGCGCCAAGTACACT
>OZ024751.1:43007486-43009986 GCA_964016885.1 Eledone cirrhosa
TATATATATATATATATATATATATATATATATATATATATATATATATATATATATATATATATATATATATATATATATATATGTATATATATATATATATATATATATATATATAAGTTGAAATAAAATGAAAACGAAATTTCATTTCTCACTCTTAGTACGGCACTTACTTAAATGTAAGTATGTGTGTATACGTACATACATATATGTATACAGACGTACAGTAGCATGCATATATATATATATATATATATATATATACATACAGGTACACATACATATATGCACGTATCAGTTTAGCGGACGCTTATTATAACGCCGCTTTGTTCGTTTGTAAACAAACTGAACAGCCTGAATTTTATGCCGTACGAACAAAGCGGCGTTATAATAAGCGTCCGCTAAACTGATACGTGCATATATGTATGTGTACCTGTATATATATATATATATATATATATATATATATATATATATGCATGCTACTGTACGTCTGTATACATATATGTATGTACGTATACACACATACTTACATATATATATATATATATATATATATATATATGTATAGTAATAATATTAAAATTGAAAACTAAAATCCAAAGAGGGCTTGATAAGGATAAATATATATCAAATATATAAGATCCCGTTAAGGTATATATATATATATATATTTATATATTTATTAAATTAACAGATTAAAGTTTAAGCAAAGAATCGCTGCTTTCACCCATAACGGGATCTTCTGAAACTAAAAAAAATCAATCTGTGAACGCAGAGGTAAATATTTCGAAAAACGTTTCCACCGAAGGAAGACAGGAAGTCGATACTTTGGTTCGTGGAAACGTTCCCTGGCAAAGAACTGAAAAAAACGAAGATAATACGTCATTATTTGTAGCGGTGAAAACAATTACGCGCAAAGACAGAACCACGTTTATGGTATAAAAGAAGTCGTAGACTAATATTATATTAGGTGGTTCATGGAGACGTTCTGTATATATATATATATATATATATATATATATATATATATATATAACGAAGGGGGTGTGGTGAGGAACCAGAAGGACCATAACGCACCAGAGTACTCAATACTTAGGGTAGTAGAGTTGGTAATAGGGAAAAGTTTGACCCCGACGGCAGAGCTCAAGCCGTTTCGACAGCTATTTCTGGACGCGAAACGGCTTGAGCTCTGCCGTCGGGGTCAAACTTTTTCATATATATATATATATATATATATATATATATATATATATATATATATATATATATATATACGAGGGTCGGCTGAAAAGATACTCTCATGAGGTTTATTTTTCAACATAGTCCCTGGAAAGAAACAATGCAGTTATTAATAAGGAGATTTGAAATTCATGCATGCAAGATTTCACATTTCTAATATTACTCTTTCTTAGGCAGGTTATGACAAATATTGAGAGTAGAGTGATTCAGTCAAGTGTTTTTATGTCTGTGACTTTATCTGGAGTTGAGGCTCCAAAGTGTTTTGGCAACTCTGTTGGGCACTGTTGTTTCAAATATAACTATTTACTAATACATACATGAAGTATATAAATATATTTATATACTTAAATACACATACAGAGATCACACCTTATATGTCTTTCCTAACATATTTACTAAGAAAAAAAACGAAAAGGGAAGGGAAAAATAAGGGCTCTTGGAGTCGATAATATAAAAATACACATACGCGTACACAAGGTCCGAACACAGAGGAGCCGAACTCCCAGAGTCATCGCCTCCGTTTATCTCGCCCTCCTCAGCTTTCGCTGGGAGTCTCTAATGGTAGAAAGTTCTAGATCCGTCGCTCCGATCAGCCAAATCATATTCGATCCTTTCAATCGTTGTAGAACTTCGTGGATCATTTTCGATAAAAAAAAAAAAAAAAAGATGTTTGAAAAGGGCGTCAGCTTGATATTGTGAATGTCGTTTGATGTTGCGCATGTCGTTTTATGTTGTTATTGTGAGAATGGGTGTGGCGTGACCGTTGTTGTTGTTGTTCTTGTTGTTCTTGTTGTCGTCGTTGTTGTTGTTGTTGTTGTTGTCGTCGTCGTTGTTGTTGTTGTTGTTGTTGTTGTTTTTGTTGTTGTTAGTATTGCCCAGCTTGCTAATTACTCTCTATAGTTCGTTACCGCTTGTGTTGTGGTTTATGTTAAATACAAACCTTTTACCAGTTTGCTGTTTGTCATTGAAGTTCTCCTCGAATTCCAACAGCTTAGCTGCTTCTCGTCTATAATTGAGGCAATATATTTTATGCTGCTTTGCGAAATATATTTTTGATGGCTACGTCTATAATTATTTATTTAATAAGGGCGAAGGATTGGCAGTGTCAGTAGAGCGGCATATAGTTACATACCTTTGCATTCTGAGTTCAAATCTCGCCGAGGTCAGCTTTACTTCTTATCCTTGCAGGGTCGATAATAAAATAAAGTACCAGGAAGGCCTTAGGCCAACTTAATCAACTTTTCCCTTCCCCTGGTGT
>OZ024751.1:43014986-43019986 GCA_964016885.1 Eledone cirrhosa
AAATGAGGACGATGGCGTCCCTAAGACTCCATCAGGAGCTACAGGTCTATACATACACAAGTACTAACGTACGATGATGGCATCCCTAAGACTCCACCAGGAGCTACAGGTCTGTAGAAACATGTGTGGGTGCTAACGTAAGACGATAGCGTCCCTAAGACTCCATCAAGAGCTGTAGGTCTAAACATACACAAGTGCTAAAGTACTTAGTACTGTGGACAAAACTAGTGTTTTTACGTAATTAAAATTACATTGGATAGAATAGAGCAAAATGTTTTAGCTTTAATTATTAATGGTAGTGATCGTCTCGTAGCGTTTGTTTCCCAGCAGCAGCAGCAGCAGTAGTAGTAGTAGTAGTAGTAGTAGTAGTAGTAGTAGTAGTAGTAGTAGTAGTAGTAGTAGTAGTAGTAGTGGTAGTGGTGGTCGGTTTCGGTGGTGGTGGTGGTAGCAGTAGCAGTAGTAGTAGTAGTAGTAGTAGTAGTAGTAGTAGTAGTAGTAGTAGTAGTGGTGGTGGTGGTGGTGGTGGTGGTGGTGGTGGTGGTGGTGGTGGTGGTGGTGGTGGTGGTGGTGGTGGTGGTGGTGGTGGTAGGAGTAGTAGTAGTAGTAGTGGTGGTGGTGGTGGTGGTGGTGGTGGTGGTGGTGGTAGTAGTAGTAGTGGTGGTGTTGGTGGTGGTGGTGGTGGAGGTGGCAGCCGTTTCAGTGGTAGTAGTAGTAGCAGAAGCAGCAGCAGTAGTACATCTGTGTATTACTGAATATTTACACTAAAATAAAATAGAAACAAGGAGGCAGACACAGTCCACCTTGGAATACAATATACCAGGAGTTGTTTGTCATGCTTGTTGTGTATTTTAAACAAAATCTTCTTTTGTTCGTTTTTCTCTTATAAAAAAATATATATAATTAACAGACAACAGGGTTGGAAAACTTCTTTTTGGTGGTGGTGGTGGTGGTGGTGGTGGTGGTTGTGGTTGTGGTGGTGGTGGTGGTGGTGGTGGTGGTGGTGTTGTAGTGGAGGTGGTGGTGGTGGTGGTGGTGGTGGTGGTGATTGTGGCGATGGCGTTTGTGTTGTTGGTGGCGGAGGTGTTGCTGTTGTTATTCTTGTGGTGGTGGTGGTGGTGGTGGTGGTGGTGGCGGTGGCGGTGGCGGTGGTGGTGGTGGTGGTGGTGGTGGTGGCGGTGGTGGTGGTGGCGGTGGTGGTGGTGGTGGTGGTGGTGGTGGTAGGTGGTGGTGGTGTTGGTGGTGGTAGGTGGTGGTGGTGATGGTAGGTGGTGGTGGTGTTGGTGTTGGTGGTGGTGGTGATGGTGGTGGTAGTAGTGATGTGGTGTCGGTGGTGGTAGTGGTGGTGGTGGTGATGGTGATGGTGGTAATGATAGTGGTAGTGACGGTGGTGGTAATGATAGTGGTAGTGATGGAGGTGGCGGTGTTGGTGATGTTGGTGGTGGTGGTGGTGGTGGTGTTGGTGATGTTGGTGGTGGTGGTGGTGTTGGTGATGTTGGTGGTGGTGATGGTGATGGTGGTGGTGGTGGTGGTGGGTTGTATTTTGGAGGGGAGAGGGAACTGTATTCTGTGAGTCTGTTTCGTTTGGGTTTTTTTGTTATGTTTGTATGAATATGTGTATATGTGTATATATGTATGTGTTTATGTCTATATGTGTTTATGTCTATATGTGTATATATGTATATGTGTATATGTGTATATGTGTATATGTGTATATATGTATGTGTTTATGTGTATATGTGTATGTGTGTATATGTGTATATGTGTATATGTGTATATATGTATGTGTTTATGTGTATATGTGTATATGTGTATATGTGTATATGTGTATATGTATATTTGTATATATGTGTATATATGTATGTTTGTATATGTCTATATGCCTATATGTGTATATATGTATATGTGTCTATATGTGGTTGTGTCTATATCTGTATATCTGTATACGTGTCTATATATGTTTTTTTCTATCTGTGTATATATGTATATATATGTATATATATGTTTGTGTCTATATGTATATGTATATGTATATGTATATACATGTATGTTTGTATATGTGTACATATGCCTATATGTGTATATGTATATGTATATGTAAATGTGTATATATGTGTTTGTGTCTATATGTGTATATTTGTATGCATGTATATATGTATATATCTATATGTGTATACATGTATGTTTGTATATGTATATGTCTATATGTACACACATGTATGTATATGTCTATATGTCTATATGTATATGCTTATATGTGTATACATGTATGTATATGTCCATATGTATATATGTCTATATGTCTATATGTATATAGATATGTCTGTTTGTATATGTCCGTGATTTCTTTTCTTCTGTCTTCCTATTTTATTTGACAAACATATAATTGAAGGAATATCATTAGTGCTAATTATATTTAATGATCACACTTCATTATTATATTTCTTTCATACAACAAATACCTAAAGCCTAATATCTGCTAGTTTTCAAATTAATAATTTGGTCTTCTTTATCTTTTGTCTAATTTATATATATATATATATATATATATATATATATATATATATATATATATATATATATATATATATATATATATTTATATATATATGAAGGACTAATTTTATCATATGTAACCCATGTTCAACCACGCAGTATGCTTCTTTCTTCTCATGTTTTTTATATATATTTACCTCGGCTGCGTTTATCTGTTTCTCTCTTACTGCTTCCCCGTTCTCTCTGTTTCACTCACCCTCTTTCACCCCCTCTGTCAGTTACACTTTCTCTCGACTGACCTCTTCCTCGCACTTCCACTCACTCACTCTCTGTTTCTCCCCTTCTCACTTCCTCCCGTTTGGCTAGTAGTGGGTTCTCTTCTTGCTCACATCTCACTCACGTCGAACGGTCTGTATCTCGATCGCTCATGAAATCCACCCAGCTCTTATGCTGACCGGATAACCATGTTGCTTGTTTATTCCCATCTTTGCGTTGCTTTCTCCCTTCTATGTTGTTTACTTGTCTCACTCGCTTTACGCGATTTACTTGTCCCAATAGCTTTTTTTAGTTATTGCTCGCACCAACCTGAGGTATATGATTTTTAATGCGATGAAATACCAATGATGGTTGGCAAATCACTGACGAAGGACTAATTTTATCATATGTAACCCATGTGCAACCACGCAGTATTCTTCTTTCTTCTCATGTTTTATATATATATATATATATATATATATATATATATATATATATCATAAAACATGTCTATAGAATCGCTAGATAAAATAGATACCGTTTCCTCTCCAATTAGTATAATTAACCATGTAAAACATTTTTTATATGGTTAATTATGCTAATTGGGAGAGGAAACGGTATATATTTTATCTGGTGATTCTATAGACATGTTTTATGATATATAGCTCTGATTATTTAATTTATTAATTCTTCATTGAGCCACAAATTGACCCGTTGCAAAACACATATATATTTATGACTTTATATATATATGTAAAACTTATATATATATATATATATATATATATATATATATATATATATATATATATATATATATATATATATATATATATATATATATATATATATATATATATATATATATATATATATATATGTATATATATATATATATAAAATAAATAAATATTTATATATATACACACATACACACACACACACACACACACACACACACACACACACACACACACACACACACATATATATATATATATATATATATATATATATATATATATATATATATATATAAGTATGTACACGTACATACATATATGTATACAGACGTACAGTAGTATGTATATATATATACATACATGCACACATATATATATGTACGTATGGATTCACCGAAAATTTATTATAATGCTCGGTGTGTTTGTAAGCAAACATCCCGTATTAAGCCGTACAGTGTCTAGCAACCATCGTTGCTAGCTTGTTCAACACTGACAAAGGAACGCTGTACTAGTTTCAAGCTTATTAGCTCTCGTCAGCAACGTATACCTTCTTGCCAGATTGTTGAACGTATATACTTACCTTATGCATATTAACGGCTGAGTAGCCCAAACTAGTACAGCGTTCCTTTGTCAGTGTTGAACAAACGAGCAACGATGGTTGCTGGACACTACAGCTTAATACGGGATGTTTGTTTACAAACACACCGAGCATTATAATAAATGTTCGGTGAATCCATACGTACATATATATGTGTGCATGTATGTATATATATATATACATACTACTGTATGTCTGTATACATATATGTATGTACGTGTACATACTTATATTTAAGTAACAGCCGTACTAAGAGTGGGAAATGAAATTTCGTTTCATTTTTTCCATTTATATATATATACATCTTTGCGTTGCTATCAATCCTTCTATGTTTGTTTACTTGTCTCGTCCGCTTTACGCGATTTACTTGTCCCAATAGCTTTATTTAGCTATTGCTCGCACCAACCGGAGGCATATGATTTTTAAAGCGATGAAATACCAATGAAGGTTGGAAAATCACTGACGAAGGACTATTTTTATCATATGTTACCCATGTGCAACCACGCAGTATTCTTTCTTCTCATGTTTATATATATATATATATATATATATGAAATAAAATATAAAAATATAAAAATATAAAAATATAAAAATAATAAAATAATAAAATAAGATACAATAAAATAAGATACAATAACATTTTATTTTATTTTTTATTTATTTTTTATTTTTCATTTTATTGTATCTTATTTTATTATTTTTTTATTTTTTTTATTTTTATATTTTATTTCTTCATTTTACTTTATCTTATTTCATTATCTGTTTGGCACCTCCCACCACGTGAAATAGTGGTAGGATTGATGCCAACCACACACACTCATTCTTCTAAAGACAGCAGCAGTAGAACTAAGGCAGACCTGCCAGCTGAGCCCCTAATACCAATAAACACAAGGGAAGAGGTCAGCTGTACT
>OZ024751.1:43029986-43037486 GCA_964016885.1 Eledone cirrhosa
ATGAATATGTATATATGTATGTATGCATATGTATTCATATGTATATATATATATATATGTATTAATATATATATATATGTGTGTGTATGAATATGTATATATGTATGCATATATACATGTGTGTGTGTGTGTGTGTGTGTGAGTGAGTGTGTGCGCGTATACATATATATACATACATATCTAAATGTATATATATATGTATACATATACGTATACTTGTACAGATATGTACGTACGTACATACATACATAATACATATGTAAACATACAGACTCTCTCTCTCTCTCTCTCTCTCTCTCTCTCTCTCTACTCTCTCTCTCTCTCTCTCTCTCTCTCCCATCCCTCTCTCAATCTTTCTTTATCACTCCCTCGCCCTTCTCTCTTTCTCTCCCTCTCATTTTCGCTCCCTCTCCTCTCACCTCACTCTCTCCTCTTCTCTCACTCTCCCCCTCTCTCTCAATCTCGCCTTCTCTCACATCTCTCTTTCTCCCTGTGCGTGTGTGTAATATATTAAACATAACATATCAATACAAGGGAAGTAACACAATATTTTACAACAAGAGTTTACTGCCCTTGCAAGCCTAGAAAAATCATTAGCTTAACAGTTTTTTCAATGATTATAATCATTGTTGATGTTGTTGTCGTTGGTGTTGTGGTAGTTGTTTTTGTAGCCGATGTATGTATATACGTATGCTATCTACCTATCTATCTATCTATCTATCTATCTATCTATCTACTAATGAACAATGTAAATTCTCTGTGAGAGAAGGTATCTTATAATGTAATGTAATAAGTTAGAATATTACTAGGGCTTGAAGACAATTGAAATTCTCATGGATTGTACCAATATTGGAACGAAATTGGGCGTCAGCTTGAACTATGGGTTATACCTATTAGTCAATTTAGTGCCCCATACTTTGAGAAAAAGAGACAATAGATATTGTTTAGTACAGCCAAACCTGACGGCCAAGCTTAAACCGTTTCATTTAGAAACGGTTTAAGCTTGGCCGTAAGGTCTGGCTGTACTAAACAATATGGTCAGGTCACCAGTTGGTGCTACTGGTAACATGTATCCCAGTACAACCTGTCCCATGGTCGGGTCGTTGGCGACTAAACTGGCAACCCCACCAAGGTTTCTTGGTGAGGAGGGTGACTTTGGACATCCTGCAGGACTAAAAATATATATACATACATATATATATATATATATATATATATATATATATATATATATATATATATATATATATATATATGTATATATATATATGTATATATATATATATATATATATATATATATATATATATATATATATATATATATATATATATATATATATATATATATATATAATCAAGGTTTAGCAAATAAGAAAAAGTTTCAAAATAAATTTCAAAAAATTCACTCTACTCACTATGGTTACCTTTACCGAATCGGTTTCGAATCTCAAAAATAAATGGACAGTCCTTACGGCCTTCCATTGAAAAGATAAACTCTCGTCAGAAGGTTCTTTTCACTCGGAGAATATAAAATTCCCGTGTTCAAATTACGAAGTGGCGCTATTCAAAATTGTTCCCGAGATGAGAATGAATGATGTGGAAGCAATTCTGTCCCGTGCCGTGTGTAAAGATAGAAGCAGAGGCAGGGAGGTCAGTCTACTACCACTATAAATAGCAGCAGTCAAAACGACCAAATTTTTTCTCGACCAAGAGGAGATAATAATAATAAAGTATATATCCCTACACGCAAAAAGCGTCCAGGGACACATGTATTGTCTAACCATATGCCAATGTGGTTCAATGGCAGGTTAATAAATTAACGAGCCAGAACATATATAATCAAGGTTTAGCAAATAAGAAAAAGTTTCAAAATAAATTTCAAAAAATTCACTGTACTCACTATGGTTACCTTTACCGAATCGGTAATCCGCATGCACAATAATTTTACTACTTGTTTTGAATCCATTAATAGAGGAGTTAAGTTTAAAAAGCATCGTAATAGAAACAACACCTTCTTAAACAAACTTAACTCCTCTATTAATGGACAAAACTAATAACATATACAGCCTAGATTATGATACATATAGAAAGTTTATATATAATGAGCTACACAAGAGCTACAAGAAAACTACTATGAAAAACCTAGAAGATATTAATTTGGAAGGCCGTAATATAGTGTCAAAACTGGGACTTCAGAGACATACACAACCATACACCCCGAACCCCCCAAGATTCTCTCTGAAGGACCGTAAGGAGGATTTCATTAGTAACCCTTCGATTAGACTAATCTGCCCTTCCAAGTCTGACATTGGCATTATCAGTAAGAAAATTTTAGATAAAATCATCCCACAGATTAAACACAAAATATACCTTAAACAGTGGGGAAATACGGGTGAAGTTATTGAATGGTTTAAGGATATCAAGGAAAACAAAAATAAAAAATGTATTCAGTTTGATATCAATTCATACTACACCTCTATTTCCCCTATCCTATTAAATAAGGCACTAATTATGGCCATGAACAATAGTGACCTGACTAGACCCCAGATTGATGTCATACTTGCGGCCCATAAAACCGTATTCACTTTTGAAGATCAGTTATGGATCCGCAAGGATACGCATAACAACTTTGACATTACTATGGGATCTAGTGACTCGGTGCAGGTCACTGATTTGGTGGGCCTATACCTACTAAACGAAATCCATAAGGACCTACCATACCTCAACGGTGGATTGTACCGCGATGATGCACTACTCCTATAAAAAATTTAATATAGAAAGAACTAGGAAACTATTGCATAAGACTTTCAAAAACTATAACCTAAGTATCACCATAGACAAAAACACTAAAAACGTTAACTTCCTTGATGCCACCCTTTACCTAGACTCTAAAATATATACACCATTCCATAAACTTAACGAAAAATTAATTTACGTAGATACCAAGTCTAACCACCCTAGATCAATATTAAACTCTATCTCTAAAGGAATATCCAATAGAATCTCTAATCTATCTTATGAGGAAACCATATTTAGCAAAAACTCACAATACTATAATCAGGCATTAGCTAGATCAGGCCATAATAATGAGATCGAGTTCCTACCTATAAAAACACATAGTTACAACATTATCTCTCATAATATGTCCATGAGGAAAAATAGTAATAAGAGTAATAACCACACACACACACTAATACGAAGGGTAGCAACAAACGTAACTCACACCAGAGAAGACACCAAAATACCATAAACGGAAACACCTCAACAGATATAAAAACAAAAATAGAAGAAGAACTAATACATCCCCCCCTCCCTCCCCCTTCAATCTAAACGTCTCTACCAACCTACCTAAGGCTTTCTTCTCACTCCTGGATAAAAACTTCCCAACTGGCCACAAGTACCATAGTCTTATAAATAAAAACACCATTAAAATCTCCTACTCTACCACGCCTAACATAGCATACCACATAGCTAGTAGCAATAAAAGAAAGTTTAATACTTACTTTCAACAAACTAAAACACAGCAGGGGGTAAACTTTCAAAACAACGTAATATCTGCAAACCCTGATATCAATAGTAATAATAGTAATAACACTAATGAAATCAATAACATTGGGAGCGACAACCCCCATAGCCATAATGCAATACCTAGCAACCAGACTTCTACACAACATAATAACCGACAGGTTAACATTCAAAATAATTGTAACTGTAGATCTAATAGAACCTACCCTTTAGATAAAAACTGCTTAATCAAGGACATCATGCACGGTCAGAACTAGCAACTCTTCTGAAACCTATATAGGCTCTACTTCGAACTGCTTCAAAACGAGATACAACTCACATCTCCATTCTTTCAAAAACCACAGTCTAGCCAACTCCACTTCACTATCTAGCTACATACACTATCTGAAAACTAGAAATAGATCACATACACTTCAACGGGAAGTGATAGGTAAGGCGGCATCGTACAGACCACCTAATAAATTCTGTAACCTCTGTCTACTAGAGACCCATACTATAATCTTCTCGAACCTTAACCTCCTTAATAAAAAATCGGAAGTGTTTGCGTCGTGCCAGCACCGCTTCCGGCACTCCTTCCAAAACTTTAAACCCAATATATAACAATGTCAGACTTGAACCCATCACCGCTTCTAACACCACACCTCAAGGGCGTGCCTTACACCACTACACCACACTCTCTGATCTAACCTTCCCTCGACACAAATCATTCTATCTATCTATAACTTTATACCCTAGAAATACCCCATAAACACCAACTTTTAATATAATTACTTTCAATTACTTATAATTATATAGTGATAGAAATATAATACAGTCTATATAAACTTTAAATACTAGATACGGCAGTGAATTATATATGCAATTGTAATTAAATGTATGGAGTAATAACATTAGATTTATATAGGATTAATTTATTAACATAAGGGATCTGTCTAACTTATATGTAGAGTGGTGTAATGAATTATATTTGAATTATATATGCATGTATAACTTGATGGATAGATTAATGACATTGTAAATGAGGTATGTATTTGTCTACCCAAGAGATGTATTTGGTTTTGTCATGCAAACAGCCGTACGCTGCTCCATAACTTACCAGGGGTTATGTAGACAAAATTCTAATGGGTCCTCTGATATGTTTTAAGAGTAGACTGTATTTATAGTGAACTTTGATATAAAGATATGGCACTTTGTATGGAAAATTCAATTATAGCACTATATAATAAAGAGTAATCAACTTCCTATAGATACCTTTAATACATTATGATAGAGTAGACTGTATTTAAAATCGAAAATTAGATATAAATATATAACCTTTTATATAAGGGACTCAATTGAGGCACCATATAATGTATGTTAGAACAATGAATTTAGTTATGAGAATCAGCTAGTTACCTCCCCTTACGCATTAACTCCCCTTAGTTACACACCTACTTCCGGGTAATAAACCACTGTAAATTCTCGCAGCAGAAAGAACCTATTCTATAAATATGGATTAAATAACACTGAGCCTCAATACGCTACAATAATTTAATGCATCAAACATTCAATACGGAATCATCGTAACTTATGTGATGGATGTAAAAATATTTCTTCCTTTTTCTGAATGTGAAAATGGTGGTAGATGCGAAAACTATAACTTTCTTCTTCTTTTTCTTTTTCTGCACACATACTTTTTTGATCTATACAAAAAATACCCTACCACTACAACCACCATAATACTCTTGCTTACCCGCTTAAAGTGCTTGCATTACATGTAACACCTTGCCAGACAATAATCGTATATAAGTGAGACACACTTGCATGCTCCATGTGTAACTAACGCATACACTACCTACTAGATCTGACTATCAAACTATCCTCTTGCATTATCTGTGTTATCTGCCGAATGTATTTTAATTTTAATTTTAATTTTGATTTTGATTTTGAATTTGAATTGCTGTACAAATATAGCATAGTATAATATATGTCACTCCACTGTACATCAATATATATATATATGTATCTGTATGTCTCTTGCGTTGGATAGGAGGTCAATTATATGTACAAACATTGAAAATTGCTCCGAAGAATCCAAGCCTAGGTTTGGATGAAACAATTGTAAGTGAATAAATGCTTTGAACATAGCTTTGATTCTTGTGAATTCTATATAACTGCTCTGTAGAACAACTGATGTTATTACATTGAGCTATTTATCTTACTGGTAATATGGTAGTAATAAATTACTGACCTTCCCTGTTTATGGTTTAAAATATACATAACTATAAATAGTATCCTTAATATTATATATAGAGAGAAGACGGAGAGAAGTGTATCTGAGAAAATATGCATAATATATATATATATTTAGTAAATTATGCATATTTTCTCAGATACACTTCTCTCTGTCTTCTAATTTCACTCTCTCTCTCTCTCTATCTCTATCTATCTATCTATCTATCTATCTATCTATCTATCTCCTTCTATCTCTCTCTCTCTCTATCTATCTCTCTCTATCTATGTATCTATCTATCTCTCTCTCTCTCTCTCTATCTATCTATCTATCTATCTATCTATCTATCTATCTCGATCTATCTATCTATCTATCTATCTATCTATCTATCTATCTATCTATCTATCTATCTATCTATCGCTCTCTTCACAACTAATTTCATGAGCATAATTACAGGTTTGCATTCATAACTTGAAATTTAAATCATAAAAAATCTGTATTTCAAAGGAAGGCAGAAAAACGCATTTGACATTCAAACAGCATAGAATATGCAGCTGTACATATAAATAGCATCACAGCCTTCCCCATCTTCTCCCAACCTCTTTTGCTTTACTAAGTACTGCCCGGGGGTGGAGGGACAGACAGCTGACTAAGTTTTCGACGAGATATTTTAGCTAGTACTCTATATTACACCTCAGAACACCCTGTGAATCACACATTCGGTGTGTGTCTGTCTCTGTGTGTGTTTTGTGTATTTCGTGTATTTTGGGTGTGTGTATAGATATATATAGATATTTATATATATATATGTATATATATATATATGTATATATATGTGTGTGTATGTGTCTGTGTGCGTGTCTGTGTGTGTCTGTGTCTGTGTCTGTGAGTGTTTTGTGTATTTTGTGTGTGTATATTTATGTATATTTATATGTATATATAATATATATATGTGTGTGTGTGTATGTGTGTGTGTGTGTAACGTTTTGGACACTAGTTCTTCATCAGAATGAGTAATAAATGATGAAATAGAAAATTAGAAAGTGAGAAAAAGAGAAAAGGAAAACATATTTGTGGAGAAAAAGCGCGTGTGAGTTCACACACATATATATATATATATATATATATATATATATATATATATATATATATATATATATATATATATATATATGCAAAAGTTCTATTTAAAATTGTTGTTGGGATACAACAAGTAAATATTTTTATAACTGATATAAAGCACTCGACAAGTATTTGGATAGGGTACGTCAAAGCTTATTTGTAAAACTGTTATATATTGTATTTTGTCTGATGAAGGCATACCATAATTTAATTTGGTATCCCTGAAATATGTATAATGAAATAAATATGGTTTTATAAATATAGCTTCCATTTATTAATATCGTATATATATATATATATATATATATATATATATATATATATATATATACAATTAACAACAAAGAGCGCTTAGAACATAGGTATATCTTTAATTGCTGACAATATATATATATATATATATATATATATATATAATGGTAGTTAAGAGAGGATTAATTCACCATAATTGTTTATTGCATGATACATATTTCCGTTACATGGTTATCCATGTGTCTTCGTCAGATTCTTACGCAATCTTAGGTGTAGTCATTTGGCTAGGACCTGCTTATCCTCGGGAAGTTACAATGGAACAACTAAGACAAACAACTGACTTCTGCAATATATATAATAAGATAGTCTAGCGTGAAGCTTCAAAAA
>OZ024751.1:43059986-43062486 GCA_964016885.1 Eledone cirrhosa
AAACAACTACAAAAAACAATTAATATTAAAACGAAAAAATTATCAATGATAAAAGAAGCGGATGCAACTTTTTTTTTTATAAAGTTATATTCCTGTTTCTTTAAAGAACATTTCATTTTTGTTCTATTGTAGGCGAAATAATGCAATGGTTTAATAGGGAAGATATAACTTACGAATTATGTCTCTAACCATGTAACGCTTTTTAAGTAGATAACTACAATTGAAAATACTAAAGAAATGGAACCAACAATTCAATTTGAAAGTCGTCTAGTGACAGTGTATTACTGGTACTTTATTTTATCGACCCCGTAACGATGAAAGGCAAAAATGCAAATGCTTAAAATTTAAATTGCCTTAATTCTATCGTCTGCTGTTTCATTAAAGGGAGATTATCGTCTGTATTTAATTCTATCGTCTACTGTTCCACTAAACAGATATACCTCCACTATCGTCTCTATTTATACATTTTAACTTATAACTTATACACATTTGATTTGAAATATTTTATCTAGTCCCCCCTCTCAATATTATGATGATTTCTTTCGAATGAAACAGTTCTAGTCCTGTAGAAGCCATTTATATATATAATTGAACTGAGTTAAAAATTCACAATATTTATAATTAAATAAGCTCATATATATATGTGTGTATTTATCTGTTTATTGTATTATATATAATGTGTGTATATACAGGATGTCCCCCAAAAATATATACACACTTCAACAGCATTCTAATAACTATTGCCTGTACAGGTAATCAAAGTGTCAATCGAATGTTAGTTTCGTGTTTTAACAGTACAAATTTACAATACACACATAAAACCAGTGTATATACATACATGAGAGTGTATACACATACATGAATGTGTATATACAATATATATGTATATATATATATATATATATAGACACATATATTCACGGTGCAACGGTACATTAAAATATAGATGCGGGAGAGGGGGGGTGTATATATAGGGGCGCTGGGGATAAAGGAGTGTAAAGCGTGTGTAATTGATATATTGAAGGAGAGGAGCGTGCAGCGATAGAGTAACAAATATATAGAGAGGGGGAGAGATGGTATTGAAGGGGAGGAGTGCAAAGCGAAAGAGTAAGAGATATATATAGAGACGGAACAGATAGAGAGAAACAGGCGTAAGTAACAGTGGAAGAGATATAGAGAGAGGTACTCTGATTGGTTGAAAATTAGCCAATGACATACGATCACCACCACCACGGCTATCCCCGAAAATTTTTTAAAGAAGCTAGGCATATATGTTAGAACACGAAAAGTGAACATTCTGTTGTTTCACACTTTTCGTGTTCTAACAGATATATATACGTATATATATATATATATATATATATATATATATATATATATATATATATATATACATATATATGCATATATATAAGTATGTGTACGTACATACATATATGTATACAGACGTACAGTAGTATATATATACATACATGCACACATATATATATGTACGTATGGATTCACCGAACATTTATTATAATGCTCGGTGTGTTTGTAAACAAACATCCCGTATTAAGCCGTACAGTGTCCAGCAACCATCGTTGCTCGCTTGTTTAACACTGACAAAGGAACGCTGTACTAGTTTCAAGCTTATTAGCTATCGTCAGCAACGTATACCTTCCTGCCAGATGATTGAACGTCTGAAAGTATATACTTTCCTTATGCATATTAACGGCTGAGCAGCCTAATTTGCATATCGAGTGGGTTAATTAGCCGGGTGCACCGAAAACGATAAACGGTATATATATATATATATATATATATATATATATATATATATATATATATATATATATATGCATATATATATATATATAAATATTTTATATATATATATATATATATATATATATATTGTTCATCATCTCACCAGAAGCCCAACATTCTTTATGTAGGCGGACAGTACCTGATTTGGAGTCGCAGAAACCAATACTGGATTTTACCATCAGTCCAGGGTCCGGGAAAGTATCAACACATATATTTTTATTGTTTGACCCGAATTACTTGGTCGTTTTGTTTTGGCTGTGCGGATGATATGTTTAACCATCATCTCAGTGTGTTTGGCCCTTAACGTATGTTGTAGCTCTGATTCATATGATTCATCGAGCGCTTGCCACACATATCGGACGTTGATTTTCGTTAATTCCTGAGCTGAAAACGATTCTCGCTAATTTATATTTGTATTTATATTTATATATATATATATATATATATAAATATTTTATGTATATATATATATATATATATATATATATATATACATATTGATATATAGGTTCGATCATTGCATCGATCGTGCCTCGAGCTGGTCGCCAGAGAAACGATTGTAGTATGTCTAATAAATTTTAATTCGTCGCACCACTGATTCTCCGTTTCTTATGTGATATATATATATATATATATATATAGGCACACAATATGTGTTGATATTGTTGTTGTTGTTGATGTTATTGTTGTT
>OZ024751.1:43064986-43072486 GCA_964016885.1 Eledone cirrhosa
TTAACTGGAAAGTCCGTTGGATTGAATATCAAGCCACTACCTGCAGCCTCAGATATTCAGGACGTATCGGAGGGTTCTTGCTGTTCCAAGCAAGCATGCCTTTTGAAGCGTTCCAAAAAGCGTGAAGGGGCCGATTTTCTTTAACCATCCCTGGAAACTTTTGGAGATAGTCCCCAGTGCGCCTATGACAATCGGGATCACTTTGACTTCATGGCAGTTCCAAATCCTTTTCACCTCCCACTTTAGGTCCTGGTATCGGTTAATGTTCTCCCTCTCCTTCTCTTGCACTCTCATTATTATTATTATTATTATTATTATTATTATTATTATTTGCATTTATCTTGCTTTATGTTTATACGAGTTATCACCAAGTCACAACCAGTGACCTCAAGAGACAACAAGGTCCGCCATGTTCAAGAAAGAACACACATATTCACACATGCATCCTTAGTGTTTAGACTTGTGATGTACTTATATTGACAGGATCTTCCTTAGTATATGGGCAGTTCCCATTAGTACTATCTTTTGTATTTCTCCTATACGCGGGTTTCCTGGGATTTGCGATAAGTAGTCGTTAGACCCCTTAGGTATCATTCCCAGAGCGCCTACAACCACTGGTATTGTTTTAGTTCTCAATTTCCACATTTTTCCAATTTCTATCTCCAGGTCCTTATACTTGCTCAATTTTTCAAATGTTTTTATAGATACATTCTTGTCTATTGGAACAGACATATCAATTAGCAGGCATACCCTCCTTTGAAAGTCCTTCAATATTATATCAGGTCTATTTGCATCTATTTTTCGGTCTGTTTGGATTCTAAAGTTCCACAAGATTGAGATGTGATCTTTTTCAAGTATGGGAGGTGGTTGATGCTCCCACCAATTCTTTTGATGGGGCAGGTCAAAATGCTTACACATTATCCAATGTATGTATTGTGCAGCTCTGTCATGCCTGTTTAGGTATTCGGTTGGAGCTATAGGACTGCACATTGAAATTATATGGTCAATGGTCTCTGGTTGTTTTTTGCATACACGGCATAGTGGGCTGCACCCATTTTTTATTATGTTGGCTTGGTAATTTTTTGTTGGCAGACACTGATCTTGTGCGGATATAATCAGTCCTTCAGTCTCCGATTTCAGTCCAGAGGATGCCAACCACTGATGGGTTAAAGTTTTGTCAACATCAGGATTGTTAGCTCGCTCTGGGTATTTTCCATACAGAGGCTTTTCTTGCCATTTCTTAGCCAGTTTCTGTAGCAGTTCTTTCTTTGCAGTTACTTTTACCTGCTTTGCTTTTTCTGTGTTTTCCATTTCAGCAGTAAATGGGACTTCTGAAATTTGTAGTCCATTACTGTATCTTTGTGCATCTTTTGTAATGGAATATGATCTTTTGGTGCTTTCGTGTTTCAAAACGAGTTTGATCATCCAATCATGTGATTCCCTTAGATATGTGGATAATCCAATTGTTGCAGTTTTCAACGCAATGTCTAACTGGATTAACCCACGTCCTCCTTCTTTCCTAGGGAGATATATTCTATCTATGTCTGCCTTAGGGTGATGCATTCTGTGCATGGTTAAGAATTTTCGGATTTTTGTATCGAGCCTACGGATCTCTGTGCTTGACCAGTTGATGACATTGTAACTGTAGGTTACTACTGGTATGGCAAGCGTGTTTATGGCATCGATCCTATTCCTTGCATTCAATTCCGTTCTTAAGATTGCTCTGACTCTGCGGTAACATTCCTTCCTTATCCTTTCCCTCATTGTCGAGTGCTTGATTCCGTCTCCTTCACAAACACCTAGATATTTGTAAGTTTGTTCTTGATCAAGCTCTCTTATCACGTTCCCCCGATCAAGATTAATGTCTGAACTCTTCAGCAGCTTTCCTCTGGTGAACGTTGCTTTGGCGCATTTATCCAGTCCAAACTCCATTTTAATGTCATCACTGAACTGCTTCACAGTGGATAATAGCCCTTGCAATTGTTCATCATTTTTTGCAAATAGTTTCAGGTCATCCATGTAGAACAGGTGATTAATGGTTTTGTCATAGACTCTATATCCATGTTTTGTTTCATTGAGCATTTTACTTAATGGTATAAGTGCGATGCAGAATAAAAGCGGTGATAAAGAGTCACCCTGAAAAATTCCACAATTAATGTTAACTTCTCCAGCTTCCAGTGATTTTGTTTCACTATTCAAAAGGAGTGTCGTTCTCCATGTCCTCATACTGAATGACAAAAACCTCCTGACAACGGGGGATATTTTGAAAATCTCTAAACATTTTTCAATCCAACTGTGTGGCAAACTATCAAATGCTTTTTTTATAATCTATCCAAGCAATCGATAGATTTTTGTGTCTATTATGACAATCTTCCAGTATCATTTTGTTAACCAGAAGCTGATCCTTACAGCCATATGAGCCTCGTTTACACCCTTTCTGCTCAATGGGAAATAGGTCATTTGTTATCAGGTGGTCATATGTGTATTCAGTTAGGACTGATGTTAAAATTTTATACATTGTGGTCAAGCAGGTTATCGGTCTGTAATTTTTGGGATTGTTTGTCTCATCATTCTTCGGTAGCAGGAATGTAATGCCGTTAACTAGCCATGATGGTATCTTTTCTGGCTCCTTAACTATTTCATTGTAAAGTTGGGCTAACAGCTCATGAGACTCTGTGAAGGCATTTATCCAAAAGTTTTGTATTTTGTCTTTTCCTGGGGATTTCCATTTGCTGGTTTTTCTTAGAGCCAAGCGCAGCTGTTCAACTGTTATATTTTCCCATGTTTGTTCTTCAAGGTGAGCTGTTTCTTTCATTTGTCTGTCTATCCATGGGGCATGTATGTTATGAACTTTTTCTTCGGCCCAGATCTTTTCCCAGAATTCTTGCACTTCCTCCTTGGGTGGTATTGATTTAGCAGTTATTGTTGACTTACCAATTTTTCTGTAGAAGTTTCTTTGGTTGTTTTTGAACATATTATTGTCCTTATAGAATCTAGATCGTTTTTCAAAGCGCCTTATACGAGCAGCTTTGGCCGACACTTTTTGCTTGATTGTTTCTATCAGCATGTCTATGTCACATGTTGATCTTATACTGTACTTTTTTTTTAATTTTCTAAGTTTAGTTTGTTTAACATGTTCACCTACTTTATAGTTTGTTAAAATTTCTATGTCAGATCGGAGAAGGTTTATTTGGCGATTGATGTTATCTTGCCAAGTAGATTTCTTGTGGGAATTCCTTTGTTTTTTCATCTTCACTCCACATAAGTGAGTGGTGACTTTAGCCGATGCATAATAGAGATGATTTAAGTCAGTAATGTTTATTTTGTTTGTGATGATAATGTTTTTGAGAATTATGTTAGTCTTGTGTATTATCTTTTGGTTCTGTTTGGAGTTCTGGATCTTAGGGAGGGTGTCTCGTTCCCCCATGTCAGATTCTTTCATTTTCATCCATTCGATCATAATTTCATCCTTCAAGTTGGCAAGTTCATTCTCATTCATTTCTTTATCATTTACGATCTCATTATTTTCATTTGGAGTTTCATCCTGAGCATGCACTCCCTCCACTTTTTCGCTCCTTTCTTTAATTTGTTCTGTTGCCAGTGATTCCGCCCCAACTCTGGGATTCGAAGTGTTACAGTTTACCTCGTTTTCACTGACACATGCTTCATTTTCCCTTCGCTGACTTTGTGCTACTAGCTTGATCTGATCAATTTCTATATCAGTTAGTAACTTTTTTCTTACAATATTTCTTCGTATATTGGCTAGTTTGTTACTGTCAATATAGCCTCTGTTTTCGGGATGTTTCTTTTTCCAGTTGATATATGTTTGCTCTGTATTCGATGTATTTGATGGGTAGTACATGGCAGTGTAGAAAGCCTCAAGGACTTCTTTATTATCTTCCCTTGACCATTTTTCTCTCTTTTTCTTTGGATTTCTTGGTGGTGAGCATGGAGGGCCAACAGTAGGAGTATTCCGGTTATGGGAGGTCTCCAGCTCCGAAGTGATGGGAAGGTTTGAACCATTAGCTGATTTTTCGACCCCAGTCTGGTTCCTCTCTGAGGGACGCGGCCCTTTTTTACCCGGGTGACGGCCGATCCGGTATGAGATTTCATCATTAGACATCTACCTTATTTTGTCGCGTTTTATCCTTAACCGCCAAGGGGTAATCTTTTCGTGTTACCACTTCTAGAACGAGTGTCAACCAAGATCTATCTATTATTATTATTATTATTATTATTATTATTATTATTATTATTATTAATATACATATATATATATATATATATATATATATATATATATATATATATATATATATATATATATATATATATATAAATGCAAGTCTGAAGAACTATTAGATAAGATATATACAATATTTCTTCTCCCATTCCGTATAAATTAACCACATAAAAAAATCATTTAAACGAGGCCATAAGTTTAAAATGCAATTATGAAGAAATAATAGATAAATGATACAGACTATCTTCCGCGATGTACAGTCATATGACATTTATTTACTTATTTCTTTTAGCCCGTACGAATTGACTAGACAGATAATTAATTACACGGAGTTAGGTACAATATATATATATATATAAATACAAATAAAATTATCGAGAATCGGAACTTCGGCCCACGAAATAACGAAAAACAATCTTCGAAATGTGCGGCAAAGTGCTCAATGGTTCGGATGAACCAGAGCTATAACTAACGTTTAATACCAACACACTGAGACGATGCTTAAACAATCATTCGCACAGCCAAAAAAATACGATCACGTAATTCGGGTCAAACAAATAAAAATATATATGATTGATATATATATTTATATATATATATATATATATATATATATATATATATATATATATATATATATATACCTACATATATATATATATAATATCAATAATATTAATTATTGGAAAATATCTTTATAAAACCATAATTATTTTATTATACGTATTTCACATGAAGACATGTCACCATCTTAACATCAATTATTATATTTCATCTGACGAAAGCGTACTTATATGGTTTTATAAAGATATTTTCCATTTATTAATATTATTTACATTAATGATATTCCGAATAAACACTGTTGAGTGCTTCTAATCTGTTGTAAAATTAACTTTGTTGAATAATCAACAAATCAAATAAGTAATTGTTTATATATATGTGTGTGTGTATGTGTGTGTGTGTGTGTGTGTGTGTGTGTGTGTGTGTGTGTGTGTGTGTGTGTGTGTGTGTGTGTGTGTGTGTGTGTGTGTGTGTGTGTGTGTGTGTGTGTGTGTGTGTGTGTGTGTGTGTGTGTGTGTGTGTGAAACACCCACAAAACATATTACTCTGATAAAGAAGATAGAAGTGGTTGCCGCCGGCTACAAATGTAAGTTTGTGAGCAATATTTTAAGTTGTAGTGCAAGCGACTTAAAAATAATCCTTTACTGAATACCAAATATTTATTGAATGCCAAATATTTACTTGGGTAGAGGAGAAATAGCAACCAAACCCTCCCTCAAAAAAAATATAAATCCTAGATTTTTCTTTCTCAAATCACACCTTACTGCCTCAAATAAAAGAAATCTGTATTGGATAATTTAGTCGTTGGTCCACATAAAAAAAAACAGAGTGGTCACGGCTAGAATGTCTTTGTTTATATGTCAGCGAAACAACAAATCTCCTCAAACTAACTTGTAAATGACTGAGAATTGTATAGCCATGTGTACCTTTAACGTAATTCTTGGGGAGATTCAGTTTGACAAAGTGTGTGACAAATATGGCCCTTTAAATTCCAAATGCAGTCTATCCAACTGGTTTTCAAACATTTTCCCTCTAGCCAGTTTCATTCACAGGGCATGGATCAACCCGTAGCTATTGTAAAATATTACTTGCCTCTGAAGTTACTCAGTGGCACCGAATCCAGACCTTAATGATTTTTGAAAATATATCCACGTCCACTTATGAGGTGTATGTAAAGAACCAGCACAAGTAAACCCCTGCATCCACAGAGAAAAATCAAACATGCGCCAATAACCCACAAAACTCTTTCTACGCAGATACATCTACTCGGATTTACACCAACGTATTAAAAAAAAAAAGTCACATATAGAACAACCCCACTCAAACATTCATATAATATAACACATAATACATTCTGACAAGCCTGTTTTCTCATCATGACAAACGTGTAATACTTATAGCCTCTATATTATACACAAACATGAACCACAATCTATATTCATCCACTCAAAATTTGACCTTCTTACACGTCAAAAGCACAACCCTTCCCATAAAACTTCCCAAATTGACCTACATATTCATTTAATGTTAAAATTAACACCCGAACACATTCACAAATATTCAAATAGTCCCATTTTTTTTATTATCTCACTATCTTACAATCTATACAAGACATACTAGGAGTAACTCTGATTTAATTTTGTCTGCTATTCTTTAGAAGGGGCATAACTCAGTATTTATTTAATTTATTTTTTTATATTTTTTTCATTTCACAATCTTACAATGTAAACTATGTCCTAATTCAGCCATTTTCTATTAAGGTTTTATTTCATATTTCCAATTGAGTTCCTTGCGATCCGTCAGATGCGTAACTTTTCTCGCTTATCAACATTTACCCTCCTTCGTTGGTTTCATTGCTGTTGTTGTTTAGACTTTATGATCAAAAACATTCCAGCCATGACCATTCCGTTTTCTGTTTGGCTATCAGGAAATGCGTAGGCCATTGCAACATTAAACATGTGATTTGAAGGGATTGCGGCTGCTACTTGTGGCAGATTTAACATTAATGTAGAAGTTGAATATTTAACAATATTCCTCGTTTCCACATACACTCATCATATTTTGAGGGAAATTTGACTGCTATTTTAGACAAGTAAAGCAGCCATGTAAAGAGGAGATTTTACAATGCTTTTCTTGTTTTCACACACTGTCGCCACATTTTGAAGTAAATTTGGCAGCCACTTTTCACAAGTAAAATAGCAATGGCGAAACCGGAGGTTTACAATGTTTTTATTTTGTTTTTACACACAGTCATCATATTTTGAGGGTAATTTGGCTGCTATTTTTCACAAGTAAATCAGCCATGAAGAAGCTGGATGTTTTACGATGCTTTTTCTTGTTACCACACAAAGTCATCATAATTTTAGGGTAATTTGGCTGTTATTTCTGGCAGGTCTAACAACCATATAGAAGCCATATATTTTACAATGTTTTCCTTGTTTCCACACGCAGTCATCATATTGCATACCTTTAATGAATAGATTTATTTTATTTATTTGTGTGTTTGTGTTAATCCCTGCCGTGGGGATCACGTGTCAACACACGCTCCAATCCCTTAATGCTGTTTGTGTTTGGATACACAACAACAACAAACAAACAAACAAATACAAATAATGAAAGCAATGAAAACAACCAAAAACAATGACAATATTAGTATACTCCTGCTACTACTACTACTACTACTACTACTACTACTA
>OZ024751.1:43074986-43079986 GCA_964016885.1 Eledone cirrhosa
ATCTATTTTAATATTGTATTCGTTGAGTAATCAACGAACCATATTAATCTTTGGTTATATATATATCAATGATATTAATAAATGGAAACTATATTTATAAAACCATATTTATTCTATTATATATATATTTCAAGGATACCAAAACTTTGGTACGCGCTCATCAGATAAAATACAGTGCTTGTTTTATAAACATTGACATATCCAAGAACGAGACCTTAACGGTTCAAGTTTTACCTGGATAGTAAAAGGAAAAGGGGGAAGAAAAGAAAAAACAAATATTTCACATTATTAAGATGAATATGAAAATGAGGTTGAGGCATAGGGCTGAAAAAAACATTATTTTTAGACGCTCGATAGATTTAAATAATTATTAGGATATATATATGTATGTATAGGAAGAAGAAAGAAAGAGAAAGAAAGAAAAGTTTGTATTTACGTGAATTTAAAAAGATTGAAATGTTAAGAATTAACAGTTTGTTGGAGTGGTGGAATATGATTCCAGAATTTAAAAAATATTTAGCTGAATTATGAGTTATAATATTATATATACAATCAATTAGATTATATGAAGAATTATGGTTGTAAGTATATAAATAAAGTACCAGTAATGTACTGAGTAATTGCTGGCCTTGTACCAAAAGCAGAAACAATTATTAGACTATATGATTTAGTCAAAATGTTATAGCGAAGCTTCTGTTCCTATTTCAAATCTAAACTATATATATATATAGGAACAAGTATGACCCCGACGGCAGAGCTCAAGCCGTTTCGACGGCTATTTCTGGACTGAAATAGCCGTCGAAACGGCTTGAGCTCTGCCGTCGGGGTCATACTTGTTCCTATTACCCACTCTACTACCCTAAGTATTGAATACTTTGGTGCGTTATGTTCCATCTGGTTCCTTACCACAATTCCTTCGTTATATATATATATATATATATATATATATATATATATATATATATATATATATATATATGGGCGGTGTGTGTGTGTGTGTGTGTGTGTGTGTGTGTGTGTGTGTGTGTGTGTGTGTGTGTGTGTGTGTGTGTGTGTGTGTGTATGCGTGTGTGTGAGGGGAGTGGGACGAAATATGTAACTATTTCTCTGAATGTGTCGAAGCGTGACTTATCAATTATGTGTGTATGTATTTATGTTTGACGATCTTTACATCTTTCATAGAATATCTTTCATACATATTTCATAGAAAAGGCAATAAAAACAAATAGAAATACTATGTATTCTATTTTGTCCTCTTTCATTTAATAACGATATAATAACTTTATTTCTTAATCTCGTCCACCAACAAACACTCACGCTTACCACTGTACATATGTACATATGTGTCTATGAACATGCATATATATGTAAACGCTATGAATCTTTGTCCTTATATATATATATATATATATATATATATATATATATATATATATAAAAACATGAGAAGAAAGAAGAATACTGCGTGGTTTGCACATGGGTTACATATGATAAAAATAGTCCTTCGTCAGTGATTTTCCAACCATCATTGGTATTTCATCGCATTAAAAATCAGATACCTCAGGTTGGTGCGAGCAATAATCTAAAAAAAGTTATTGGGACCAGTAATCACGTAAAGCGAGGGGGACAAGTGAACAACATAGAAGGATAAAAACAAACCAAAGAAAGGAAATATATATATATATATATATATATATATATATATATATATATATATATATATAAAACGAAGGAAATGTGGTAAGCAACCAGATGGACCATAACGCACCAAAGTACTCAATACTTAGGGTAGTAGAGTGGGTAATAGGAACGAGTAGGACCCCGACGGCTGAGTTCAAGCCGTTTCGACGGCTAATTCTGGACTAAATGAACATTTTTATCCTGGTAAATGAATAGCCGAGCTTCTCAGGGGGTAATTCCATATATGGTAAAAGTGATTGTCACAAGGATTGGTCAAAAGTTTGTTGTTGAGACACATAATTCTATCATGGGATTTTGTGGGAAGAAGGGGTAGCTGAACTTGCCAGTAGAAGAAAGAGGGAGAGGGAGTGGAGGAAACCCAGTCGTGCGTTGAAAGTGACAACTACAGCAGAATCCTAAGGATAAGAGGTCAAGAGAAGTATACTAGAGAGGGGAAGGGGGAGGAAGTCGAAACATAAGTAAATCTATATGGAGTAAATATATAGAAAAATAAGAATGTTAAAAATATAAAAAAACACAATTTCTGGTTACTATTCCCCTACCACAATCATCAAATCTCTCACTGGTTCTGCTAAACTATAGAAAAATTTAATAGGTGGGACGGGATACTAAATACGAGATTGTAGTGAAAGAATTTTATGAGTTAGTAGTAATCGGCCAAATCTTTCTTACGACAGGTCAACAAGTAGGGGGCCAAAATACTAAAAAAAACTAATATGAAATAATAATTCAGAGTCCCAAAACTAATACGAAATATTAATTCAGAATCCCGAAAATGAATACTAATACGATATATAAGAGTACCGCTACGATACATAAATTCTAATACAAACTACATAAATGCTCGTACGATATATATGAAAAATCTAATACGGAAAATTAATTCAGAATCACCCCCTAAAAGAAATAAATAAATACTGATATACGGGAAACTAAAGCAGAGATACCACTAAGAAATCTAGAAATTACGGAAATGGGGCAGCAATCAGATAAGAAAGCAAGTATCTGGGGTCTAGCACATCTGCTATAAAAGGCGGAGTCGGCCAATTCTATCATAGAATAGGGGGTGGAGGTGGAGGTACTGAGGCTACAGAGGACCGAAGGGCTGCCTCGGGGTGGGCGAGAAGGTGAAAAGAAGGACGACAAAGAAGGAGAACTGGGGTGGAAGGAGTAGGAAGGGATGGGGAGAAGAAGGAAATATAGAGGAAACGATAAAAAATATATAAGAAAATCTTACGTCTACTTTGTAAGCAGGGGTTAGCCATTACAAAGTTGGCAAGTGGAGTGTTACAGCCCTTGTCTACCCTCGCCCCCCTGGGTCATTATGGGGTTTGAGGGCGAGGTAAGTCCTACGCAATCTGTGTTTGCATGCAGTTATCAGTTCGTCTTTCTTGTTTAGGAGTTGGTCCGTCGAAAACAGCATTTGTAATGTTTCCTCCGAGCATAAGTTACACGGACAGCGTCCTCCCGTGTAAGAGTTGGCTCTGGACAGTAAGCTCCAAGTGAGATTATAGGTTATATTGTTATCTTTGAGGTCCCAGATGTGGCCCGAAAGTGTAGTGGCGTGACGCTGGGCCGGGTTTCGGAAAGTATGTCTGTGTTGGTACAGCCAGGTCTTGAAGTCACAAGCGCTTAATCCTATATAAGCTTTGTTGGAAGTGTCCGTCCTCACGTTGCACTGGTAGATCACATTACGATCTCTGCATCTGTTGTCGAGGGGGCAAATGGATCCATCAGGACAGTTACACCTCCTGGTCGGCTCTCCACTGCTATCTAGGTTATTTCTTCCATAGGGGTTGAGTATTTTGTTGTTAGAGGAGACGATGTTTTGTGCAATCCTTGTGACAATCACTTTTACCATATATGGAATTACCCCCTGAGAAGCTCGGCTATTCATTTACCAGCAAATACCCAGTACATTACTGGTACTTTATTTTATCGAGCCCGTAAGGATGAAAGGCAAAGTTAACCTCGGCGGGATTTGAACTCAGACTGTAAAGGGACGTAACTATGCTAGAAAGCATGGCGTCCAACCCTCTACCTATACTGCCAATTCACCGCCCTTGAACTAATACATATATGTAAACGAATTTTTGTCCTAATATATATGTGTGTGTATATATATATGTATATATATATATATATACATACATGAAGAGTAGTTGAAAAGTTCATAGGCTGAAGAAATCATACCGTGACCAATATACGCTCATGGAATGACCAAATGAGGTTTATTTTTCAACATAGTTCATAGAAAGAAACAATGCAGTGATTAAGAAGATTTGAAATTAAAGCATGCAAATGTTCACAGCTCTGGTATCACTCCTTCCTAGTCAGCTAATGGAGGTTTGAGCCTACCAACGTGTATGTATATATATATATATATATATATATATATAGGAAAAAGTATGACCCCGACGGCAGAGCTCAAGCCGTTTCGGAGGCTATTTCTGAGTCCAGAAATAGCCGCCGAAACGGCTTGAGCTCTGCCGTCGGGGTCGTACTTTTTCCTATTTCCCACTCTACTACCCTAAGTCCCTAAGTATTGAGTACTCTGGTGCGTTATGGTCCATCTGGTTCCTTACCACAATTCCTTTGTTATATATATATATATATATATATATATATATATATATATATATATATATATATACACACGCGTTGGTAGGCTCAAACCTTTTTTTATAATTATTTACATTATATACATTGGATGGATAGGTGTCCTCATCTTGTTTTGTTAACACAACGTTCGTCTGATGTACTCTCCATCCTTCATCAGGTGTCCCAGTGATGTTATTATTAACGTTTGTTCAGGCCCCTGTCTAGAATTGTACTCGAAATCTTGAGGTTAGTAGCCCGCTTTTTAACTACTCTTTTTTTGTTTCTTTTCGTCGAGGGGATTTGTGGTTTTGGATGTATCATCAGGATGTGGCTTGTCAACATAAGGATATGTATACTATCTATCCAATTGTAGGTTCTCTTCATATAAGAATTAATTTCTTTTGTGGGAGCGGTTAGAGAATGGCTATGTAAGTAGATATCTAATTTAGTGAATGTGTTTATGCATGTGTGTCTATGTACGCATCCGAGCGTATCTGCCTATTCAACTTGAGACAGAATAATCGTTGGGAGGAGGTGGAATTATATTTATCGCATCTCCCTTACCATTCTCCGGGGAAACGCCTTCTCCATTCCGTCCGCCGGGTCTGTGGGGAGGCCATCAATGTGATTACTTAACCCTTTCATTACCATATTTCTATCGAGATATATTATAATGTGTGTTCCCCCAGGCATGGTTA
>OZ024751.1:43092486-43114986 GCA_964016885.1 Eledone cirrhosa
GTAAGCTTAGTATGGATGATAATATAGCCAGCAGCTACCTAATTACCGTTGACATGATAGACATTTTTTGTATAGTAACATAGGTTTATATAGTGTGTGTGTGTGTATGTGTGAAGGGGCATGTACATATATGTGTCAGTACCTGTTTGTGTGTATGTGTCTATGTATGAAAGAAAGAAAATGTGTGTGTGTGTGTGTGTGTGTGTGTGTGTGTGTGTGTGTGTGTGTGTGTGTGTGTGTGTGTGTGTGTGTGTGTGTGTGTGTGTGTGCTTATAGAATTAAGAAATCTGAGGTTTCTTACGTGTCAAATGAACTTCCTAGAAAATTGCGTAACGTGTTATACACAACATATATTTAAAGAATATACACGCAAATAGTTATATATTTTTATTTATATATACACCTATATTTATATACTTAGAGATTATACACACCTATATTTATATACTTAGAACATATACACACCTATATTTATATACTTACAGAATATACACGCTTACACACATATAATTAGAGCATATACACACACATATACTTATATACCTATAGTGGAGGCACGGGGCCTAGTGGTAGGGGTGTTGGACTTACGATCATAATGTCGTGGGTTCGATTCCTGGGTTGCCTGAAAATGAGTATCAGCAATAGCTGGAAGTTTAACCCTGCGATGGATTGGTGTCCTGTCCAGGAGGAGGTGTCTTGTACTCTCAGTCGTTTCACGCCATGAAATCGGGATAAGCACCGGCCAAATAGCCTTCTGGCTTAAGACAGACTATAGACTTTAGACTTATATACCTATATTTATATACTTAGAGCATATACACACATATACCTATAATTATATACTTAGAGCATATACACATTTATGCTTAGATAGAGAGAACATGTAAACATTTCTAGTTAATAACAGAGTGTATATGAAACCATGTACGATATGGTTATGTTTGATAAACATACTAGCGTTTAGCTATCAATGTTTTAAAGCTGTGAATATGCTATAACTATCTCAGTAGCCGTGACAATACCAGACAGCTGTTTCTGGATTTTTATCCACCATCAGTGAGATTTACTCACTCAGTACTGAAATGAGAATAGACTAAAGCCTACATGGTTTTTGCATACGAAACATTAACTGGAGATGCTCATTTGCATAATTCTTGTCATAATTATTCCCTTCTTTTTCTTCTTATAAACGAATACCACAAAACATTCTATCCGCCACCTTGTCTTTTGTTGTAACCTATTAAAAATAAATATGATAGCTTCCATAGTTAAACCAATTTCCATAGATAAAACAGCTTCCATAGTTAAACCAATTTACATAATTAAACCAGTTTCCATAGTTAAACCAATTTCCATTTTCCATAGTTAAACCAATTTCCATAGATAAACCAGTTTCCATAGATAAACCAGTTTCCATATATATACATGCTAGTTTCCATAGATAAGCCAGTTTCCATATATATATATATGCTAGTTTCCATAGATAAGCCAGTTTCCATATATAAACCAATTTCCATAGATAAACCAGTTTCCATATATATATGATAGCTTCCATAAATAAACCAGTTTCCATATATATATATATGCTAGCTTCCATAGATAAACCAGTTTCCATATATATATATATATGCTAGTTTCCATAGATGTACATATTAAACATAGATGGACTTTATTTCTAGGTAAATCCGTTGTTGGAGTTGTTTGGAAATGCTTCAACTGCCCTCAACAAAAACTCCAGTCGGTTCTGTAAGTTCATTGAACTTCAATACTCAGATGGTGGTCAGCTGCTCAATGGTAAGTCCATATATTAATTAATTTATTCATTTGTGTGCATGCGTGTGTCAATGTGTGTTTGTTTGTATGTGCGTGGACACTTGAAATGTGTGCGTCCCAACGCAAATGGCTATAATAACAATAGTTGCGAAAATCGGATAAAAGTAAATTGATGGCTATTGAGAGGAATCGAATCTCGCATCCTTCGAATGCCGGACGAGTGCTTTAACCACAACGCTAAAGAGCCACTGACTAACTAATTCCGTCTACTTAGATGTTAATCCTGTAGCTAAAAGAGAGGAAATCCATTAAATCGATCTCAGTGCAATACTGGTACTTTAATTTATTGACTTTGTAAGTGAGGGCGTGTGACTGAGTGGTTAGAGAATTGGATTCACAATCTTGAGGTTGTGAGTTCGATTCCTGGACCGGGCGATATGTTATGTCCTTGAGCAAGACACTTTATTTTACGTTGCGACCGATAGATAGTATTAGCAGCTGGAAAGACCAACGGAAACATTGTTTCCTCGGTCCGATTTGACGAAAGTCGATCGATTCTTTTTTTTTTTTTTTTTTTTTTGTAAGGAAGATAGACAAAGCTAAACTTGCCTTTCATCCTTACGGGTTCGATAAAATAGTCAATCACTATAAATAGTAGAGAAAATTGGGTAGAGTACGCCTTGGGGCGGAATAAGTTGACAGAGGCCCCAGCGGAGAAGTAATAGAAAATTTATTTTTATGTTTGTTTTTTCTTTATTTCTCTTCCCTTTCTTCCAGGTCAGATACAGTCATTTATTCTGGAGAAATGTCGTCTCATTCATAGGCAGAAAAATGAGAAAAATTTCCATATATTCTATGCTTTACTGGGAGGTCTTGAACCGGAACTCAAAGAGAAATTCTTCCTGGGAGAAGCAGCTGAATATAGGTTTGTTTGTGTTTTCCCCCTTACTTCTGTATAGTGTGATAATAGGTTGGTCTCGTTAAACAACAGTCCTGGTCAGTTGACTTGTGGATTTGGTAGAATCACTTGAGCGTCGGATAGTATGTCTTGCGGCAATCAGTAACGTCTCTTTACCTGGGGTCAAATCTCGTTGAGGTCAACTTTACCTGCATCCTTCCGAGATTGACAAACTTGGGCAGTGGATTTGACAGAATTGGTAGATCGCCAGACAGTATGCTTTATGGCATTCAGTAATGTCTCTTTACCTGAGGTCAAATCTCGTTGAGGTCAACTTTACCTGCATCCTTCCGAGATTGACAAACTTGGGCAGTGGATTTGACAGAATTGGTAGATCGCCAGACAGTATGCTTTATGGCATTCAGTAATGTCTCTTTACCTGGGGTCAAATCTCGTTGAGGTCAACTTTACCTGCATCCTTCCGAGATTGACAAACTTGGGCAGTGGATTTGACAGAATTGGTAGATCGCCAGACAGTATGCTTTATGGCATTCAGTAATGTCTCTTTACCTGGGGTCAAATCTCGTTGAGGTCAACTTTACCTGCATCCTTCCGAGATTGACAAACTTTGGCAGTGGATTTGACAGAATTGGTAGATCGCCAGACAGTATGCTTTATGGCATTCAGTAATGTCTCTTTACCTGAGGTCAAATCTCACCTATAATCCTTCCGAGATTGACAGACTTGGGCGCTACATTTGGCAGAATCAGTAGAGCATCAAACAGTATGCTTTATGGTATTCAGTAAGGCGTCTTTACGTTCTGGTGTAAAATATTGCTGAGATTAACTTTACCTTTCATCCTTCCTAGATTGATAAATCAAAATACCAGTCCGGTGCGTTATGGTTCGGGTTAGGGTTAGGCTAGATACCTTGCGGTATTTATTATGGCTCCCTACATTCCGAGTTCTTGTGTAGCAGACTTAATCCTTCTCTTGGTTTAACATCGCAGTTTATTCCTTGGGTGTATTTAGCAGAATTCGCTTTATTGCAAGCATTGGGGCCATGTCTCCGATTTCAGGATAATTTCATCCCTTCATTTTACCGATCTCAGGGACTATCTGAAAAGAAGGGCCATGGGTGCTACCCTGACATCTATGGCCGCTACTCTGTCCTCTGACTAATCAGTAAAAAACAACTATTGATAGCATATTTCGTCTACTTTATTTTTCTCTCTTTCTGTTTGTTAAGCGAAAATTTCATAATCCTCGTTTAATTTTGTTTCTGTTCTACTCTTCAGAATTGTACAAGGTGAAGATGAAATGGCCCCTGTGTTCGACAACACTGAAGATTACGATGAATACATTCGGAAATTTGCATCACTAGAGGAGGCCCTGCAAAAAATTGGTTTTGATAATTTGGTGAGAATCTTTCATTTTTTACTATTTCTGTATATATGTAATTTGGAACTATTGTTCATCGTTTACTTCTCGCCACCGAACACACTCTTTTACTCTTTTACCTGTTCCAGCCATCCAGCTGAGGCCATGCTGGGCCACCATATACACGTTTATTGTGGACGGGGGTTATACTGACACTTGAATCAACTTTAGTATATTGAATTTCTGCACTTTACCTACAAAGTGTTATCAGCTGTACTTGTTATATGATGTGATGTGTTTCAATATTTGTCGTTTCTTGTGTCAACAGGAAGTGACTGTCAACAGAAAGTGACTATCAACAGGAAGTCAGTGATATGTACAATGTGTTATCAGCTGTATTTGTTATGTGATGTGTTATGTTTCAACAGGAAGTGACTGTCAGTAGGAAGTCACTGTCAACAGGAAGTCACTGATATGTACAATGTGTTATCAACTGTACTTGTTATGTGATGTGATGTGTTTCAACAGGAAGTCACTGTCAATAGGAAGTCACTGTCAACAGGAAGTCACTGTCAACAGCAAGTCACTGTCAACAGGAAGTCACTGTCAACAGGAAGTGACTATCAACAGGAAGTCACTGATATGTATACTGTGTTATCAGCTGTATTTGTTATATGATGTATTATATTTCAACGTCTGACATTTTCTCTATCAACAGGAAGTCACTGATATGTACAACGTGTTATCAGCGGTACTTAATCTAACAAATATCAACTTTGAGTTAGATGAAGAAGCTGAAGATGGTGAAATTGATGTCCCAAGAGAAAGTAAAATCATCATAAGTAATGGTAAGTACCACTATTTTATAATGTAACAGTATGTTGTATTATTGCTGTTGTTACTGTTGTTGGTACTGTTGGTGGTCCTGTTGATGGTGGTGGTGTTGGCGTTGGTGTTGGCGATGGCGGTGTAATTGGTGTTGGTGTTGGTGTTGTTATTGGTTTTGTTGGTATCGTTGGTGGTGGTGTTAGTGATGGCGTTGTTATTGGTGTCGGTGTTGTTGTTGGTATTGGTGATGGCAGTGTTTGTTGGTGTTGCTGTTGGTGATGGTGTTCTTGTTTGATGGTGTTCTTATTGGTCGTAGTGTTGTTGTGTATACATACATGTATGTAAATATGTATATCTGTGTGTGTGTACGTATGTATGTATTTGTGTGTATGTATATATATGTGTGTGTGTGTGTGTGTTGAAAAAAAGGAAAAGAAACTTCACTTGTAGTTCTAAACAATGTGATTTAATTTTATAATTGTTTCTACTTTTGGCACAAGGCCAGCAATTACCCAGTTCATTACTGGTACTTTATTTTATTGACCCCGTAAGGATGAAAGGCAAAGTTAATCTCGGCGGGATTTGAACTCAGAATGGCAAGAGCCGTAAGTCTATGCGTCAAAGTATGGCGTCCGACCCTCTACCGATAATATTATGATTTTACAATTTGGTTTTGTAGTAAGTTCTGTGTTAACTTCGTTGGGGAGATTTTTAAAGATTCCTGGTTAACTTTCCTGGAGAACTTTCTCGCATTTGTCGTTGGCGATTTAATAACTGTGTATGTTTTCTATATATTTCAGTTGAGAACCTTCTAAGTCTCCAAGAAGATGTTCTCTACGAGGCTCTGATAAGAAAATCTTTATTTGTGAAAGGTAAGTACTGGACAGTATGTTACGTACATTGAGTTAAATAATTAATGGTATGTCATATCACCCGTATACATACATACACACATACATACACACACACACACACACACACACACACACACACACACACACACATATATATATATATATATATATATATATATATATATATATATATTCATCGGTACATCCGATACACCCGATGAAACCTAAACCTACAATTGTTTACAATATAGATTATCGCTAAAGTATATATATATATCGGTCTCTCTCTCTCTCTCTCTCTCTCTCTCTCTCTCTCTTCCTCCTTCTATGTAAGAATTTGGCTGTGTTGTTAACTGCAGGTTTTAAAAATGCGCGAGAAACGCCGTATGTCACTACGGCGCCCCTGAGACTCTATCAACAGTTAAGAGTCCATATATATATATACATGATTGTTATTTGTTTTTTTATTTTTTCTGGCCATGGAATATGAAAGTGTTATATATAATTAACTTTGTTCTTCTCTGTTTTTTTTTTGTTTCCTTTCGTGTTTCAGGTCAGAAGATCACCAAACGTAAAAGAATAGTGGAGGCGAACGAAGGGCGAGATGCTTTAGCAAAAGAGTTGTACTCTCTCCTCTTTACTTGTGTCATTGATCAAATTAACAGCAAGTTAAAAGAGAGTGTCTCCCCTGACGCTTGTATACAGTGAGTAACATACAATCTGTTTCTATCTATATAGGGTTGTTGTTTTTTACTGAATCGGACGGCAGTGGGTGTATTGGTAGAGTAGGATCATTCGAATGTCGGGTAGAATACGTTGTGGTATTTGTTCCGGCTCTCTCAGTTCAAATCTTGTCAGCTTTAGAGGTAAATTAAAAAAAGTACCAGTCTAGTACTGGGGTTGATTCTTCCTCTATATCTCTTTCTCACACACACACACACACACACACACACTCTCTCTCTCTCTCTCTCTCTCTCTCTCTCTCTTTCTCTCTCTCTCTCTCTTTCTCTCTCTCTTTCTCTCTCTCTCTCTCTCTCACTCTCTCTCCCTCTCTCTCTCTCTCTCTCTCTCTCTCTCTCTTTCTCTCTCTGTGGAAGAAATCGTTTGTATTCAGACCTAGAAAGCGATGGGTGGTGGTAAGAATTTCCATTGGACACGCAAAGTTATTGTCTACATATAGAGTTGAAATATTGCACAAGTTTACTGATTAATGAAACAATGTTTCGATATTAGTCTAATGATTTTTCGGGGTTATGCCAGATTTAAAAGGAAGACCAAGACGCAATGTATGGCACTACTGCGTCGCTACCATTCCATTACGAGTTACGGTTCCATACGTAAAATTGGCTGCCACATTCTTTTTTACTTATATATATATATATATATATATATTTACACTCATTCAACAGTATCTATCTATCGATCTCACTGTCTATTTTCTTATCGTTTCCACACAGAACCAGTCGCAAGTCACCTACAATCAGTCTGTTGGATATATCAGGCTTTGAAAAGCTTTCAGTCAACGGGTTTGAACAGTTATTGATTAACACGGCCAATGAAGTGCTTCACCAGATCTTCTTAACTCACGTTATCAGACGAGAACAAGAAGAATACGAGAGGGAAGCTATTCACTGGAAAGATATACACTTCCACGATAATAAAGATGTTATAGATTTGATTTTAAAGGTAAGGCTTTCATTTTGGGGGAACATTCATACAGCCAGGCAAACACATACACACTTTTTTCAAACGTAAAAACGAAAGAGGTTACAAAATAAAACGAATGATCGATGTGTTCTTCCCTAACTAGTCTAAGTGTCAACAATACGCATGCGTGGAGCAGTTATAGTAGCCACACAGCTTCGTGCATTTCTAATCTATTTTTTCTTTTATTTGTGGCTTTTTCATGTTTGACGATTGTCTTTATGTATTTCAAACATTTTCGTGTCCTCATCAGAAGATAACATAAATGATTGTTCTGTTTCAGAGCGGAGGAAATAAGGGTGTAAGCATCTTCTCGATTCTTGAAGACCAAGCTAGTTTCCAGAAGATATCAGATGCAGGTTTAGTACAGAAGCTCAATGAGAATTGCTCACAGAACAGTCGATATATTCGACGGAACGAAACAGAGATATCATTCGGTATCATACATTATGCAGATCAGGTAAGATATATATAGAGAGAGATAGATATATATGGCTTCTAATATCAACGTTTGGTATCGTGTTATTGTTAGTAGTGGCTGTGGTGGTGATGGTGGTCCAGCGAACGACTGATGGAATTGGACTCTCTGTGTTTCGTTCGTTTTTCCGTTGTCTTCGCCCATATATATATATATATATATATATGAAAAGATTCAGGACCCCGACGGCTGAGCTCTGGCTGTTTCGACAGCTAGATCCGAACTCTGGTGGGATATGGTACCACACCCTAACTAATATATATATATATATATATGTATATATATATATATATATATATACACACACACACACACACACATTTATATATATATATATATGTGTGTGTGTGTGTATATATATATATATATATATATATATAAATATATATATATATATAGATAAATCTACCAAAATATACGGTAGCGTCCAATCCGTATGAAGAACTCAATGTAATCCAAATATCATGAAAAGAGAAGATGTATTCAAAATTTTTTCGATGAAAAACACAGGAAAACAGAGTCAAGATAAATTAATAAAAACAATGAATAAAAACAAAGAAACTGTTCCTTATATTAAAAATTCATCATTTTACGATCGTTTCTAGGATATATATGTGTGTGTTGGTATGTATATCATATAGATCTATGTAAAAGTTTTACAAACTATCAGAGGGAATATATGATATACATACCAACACACACATATATATCCTAGAAACGATCGTAAAATGATGAATTTTTTAATATAAGGAACTGTTTCTTTGTTTTTATTCATTATTTTTATTCATTATTTTTATTAATTTATATATATATATGTAAGTTATTCTGGGTTAAATCGGAGGTAACCACAGTAAGTAATGAAACAGTTCTAGTGCTGTAGAAGCTCTTCTATATTAAAACTTTTATACTCTGCTATGTATTGAGTTTAATATAGAAATGGCTTCTGCAGGACTAGAACTGTTTCATTCGAAGGAAATGATAAGGAAAGCCAACTGTCATTGTGATATGGTGGTATTTATAGGTTCTCTAGTGGTAGAGGAACTTTAAATTGAACTTTAAATGTGTATATAGATATCTATATTCCTCTATATCTCCTCTCATAACAACAGGTCATCTACAATGCCACTGGTTTGGTGGAGAAGACAAAAGATACGTTATCCAAGTCACTGAGATCAGTTATTTGTTACAGTGGAAACCCGCTTTTAAGACGATGTTGCCCGTAGGTATATCATAATACTGTATCTTCTAATTATAAACTATATACACTTTCTCCCTCTCTCTGTCTCTCTCTCTCTCTCGCTCTCGCTCTGTCTGTCTCTCTCTCTCCTCTCTCTCTCTCTCTCTCTCTCTCTCTCTCTCTCTCTCTCTCTCTCTCTCTCTCTCTCTCTCTCTCTCTCTGCCATTCTTTGTAATTCTATACATTTATCACTATCTATGTTCCCTATATACATATACACACACATGTATACATACATATATATATATATATATATATATATACATATATATATATATATTTGTGTGTGTGTGTATATATAAATATATATATATATAAATATATATATATATATATATATACATATACATATATATATATATAAATATATATATATATATATATATATATATATATATATATATATATATATATATATATATATATATATATATATATATATATATATATATATATAGTAATAATAATAAATGCGAAGACTAATAAATATATATATATGTATATATATATATATATATATACACACACATTCATATATATATATATATATATGTCGCTAACCCTTTCTTATTCTCTACTTCTACAGAAATTTGAACTGTTTAAATTCTTTCCTTGTGAAGTCGTTTGTCGTCTCTCTATCTTTATCTTACAATTAAGTACAATGGTTGATTTGTATTTTTTTGTTTTTATCTTGTATTAATAATCTCATAATTCTCATTTCCTGTTCAGTACCGGAAGTGGTGGAAGTCTTGTCAGGAAGGGGAATATACAATTAAAGTAAGAACAATGCAATATTTTTTATAACATGAACTGGCATATATATGTGTGTGTGGTGGGGTGGGGTGTAAAACTAGTTAGGCCATTACTCAATACAGTACTCAATACGAGGTGTAATAGAATATGGCGATACTACTACAGCTGAGCTTTTACCGTTTCAACAGATCAGTCTGGAACTAATTATTGACACATCAGGAACGCCGCGCCAAGTCCTGATTCTTTATATAATATATATATATGTGTATGTGTGTGTGTGTGTATATATATATATAAAGAAAGAGAGCTAGAGAGACTGGAAGACAAACAAACAGACATGGATATATATATATATATATTTAATACAATAACAGAGATAGTTTAAAGCTAAACTCTGACTGGTAACCATCTCACTCAACAAACATTAGGTTATATTTAAATATAAACCCAATTTAAGTGTTTGGGGTGCTAACAATATGTATAATGTGGAAAAACCAGTTGTATTATTTTATGAGATATAATTAAAGTTAAATATGTATATATATAAAGAAAGAGAGCTAAAGAGAGAGAGAGAGAGAGAGAGAGAGAGAGAGAGATATAGAGAGAGAGAGAGAGAGAGAGAGAGAGAGAGAGAGAGAGAGAGAGAGAGAGAGAGAGCTAGAGAGACTGGAAGACAAACAAACAGACATGTATATATATATATATATATATATATATATATATATATATATATATATATATATATATATATATATATATATATATAGATAGATAGATAGATAGATAGATATATATATATATATATATATATATATATAGATATATAGATATATGTCTGTAGAAGTTATATTTAATTTGTTGGGATACAACAAGCAAATATTTTTATAACTGATATAAAGCACTCAACCAATTTTATATATAATGAAATAAATATGGTTTTATAAATATAGTTTCCATTTGTTAATATATTGTATATATATATTTATATATATATATATATATATACGGGGTAACAAATTATTGTTATAGGTAGTCCACTTAAGTGTAGTCCAGTTAGGGTACTCCGGGTAGTGGATGATATCAACGCTTGGCTAAGTTTGACTCAACAAGGCGTTTCCATAGTGATGCTGCGAGTACGCTGTAATTCCTATGTTATAAACACTTGGAGTAATGATAAATCAGGAAAGAAGAGTGACACGGTTTGCTATACAGAAAAGGTTTTTAATCTCATTGCTGACAATTGTTTCTCTGAACTGGTAGGTCTAGAGATCGCTACCCGCTTGTTTTCACGTTATTCGATCACCATGCCTGTATATTCTCTTCATTCTCACAAGCTCCGATGAATTGACTGGTTATAACTTTGTATTGGTGATCGAATGACGTGAAAACAAGCGGGTAGCGATTTCTAGACCTACCAGTTCAGAGAAACAATTGTCAGCAATGAGATTAAAAACCTTTTTTGTATAGCAAACCGTGTCACTCTTCTTTCCTGATTTATTATATATATATATGTAAGTATGTATGTATACGTACATACATATATGTATACAGACGTACAGTAGCATGCATATATATATATATATATATATACATATATACATATATACATACAGGTACACATACATATATGTACGCATCAGTTTAGCGGACGCTTATTATAGCGCCCGCTTTGTTCGTTTGTAAAGAAACTGAACAGCCTGAATTTATGCCGCACGGTGTTAAGGCTATCACGTCACCTTTTTGTTCAACACTGACACAGGAACGATGTACTAGTTTCAAGCTAGTTAGCTATCATCAGCACCGTATACCCATCTGCCAGATAGTTGAACGTTCGAAAGTATATACTTTCCTTATGAAAATTAACGGCTGAGCAGCCTAATTTGCATATCGAGTGAGTTAAATCGGTCAGGCGCACCGAAAACGATGAGTTGTAATAAAATGAAAACGAAATTTCATTTCTCACTCTTAGTACGGCACTTACCTAAATGTAAGTATGTATGTATACGTACATACATATATGTATACAGACGTACAGTAGCATGCATATATATATATATATGAAAAAGAACACAAGAGCGTCTACAACATCAAAAGATTTTTATTGGCTAACAATGTTTCTTCCTTACGTGTAACCGTAGGATTCATCAGAGCTATAAAAGGGGTTTGATTGGTGTTATGGACTCTACCAACCAAATACCCAAGAACAAAGAGTAAAGAGAGTAAAGAGCAAAAGTAGGGGACGATAAGTCTAATTTTGGTGCGGGAGGGTGGGGTGTTGGTCCTTGTTTACTAGCTGCGGTCATCGGGGGTCGGGTGGTTAGCTGAACCATAGATGGGGTGGCGTGGATAGTATGGTGCAGAGGGTGCGCAGAGGCTACACAAACACAAAGGGCGTAGAATACATATACACATATAGCGGAGGAGACGGTACATGAGGTAATTAGAAATGGAAAAAGAGTAATAATAATAATCTATAATTAATAGTGTATAATAAGGCATGGGGAAGATTACACTATAATAAGGTATAAAGGTAAGAATAAGGTAAAATATAAAGGAGGATAAAAGTGGAAATAATAATAAAGATAAAAAATATATAGAGAATATATAAGGAAATATAAGCGAATATTTGGAGGGGAAAACACAATGTAAAAAAAGGGATTTTTTTCAAACAATAATAAAAAATAATAAAAATATAATAATTATGGGGGGAGAAAACAGGATAGAGAAATATGATCAAGTGTGATTCGTTGAGAGAATATAGGATGATAACAGTTGTGTCCGGTTTATACATCTTAATAATAAATAATAAACAATATGTGTATCAGAGTTTCAGAACCTTCAATTCACTTACGGGTTCAAGCCACGTGGCATGGTCCATTGTTTATCTGTGCGGTCATGTGCGTTTGTTTTTGACACCACAGCAGATGCACAAGTTTGTAAATTCCAATGCAGATAGAAGTCAATTTTTCTCACCCGGACATTGACCGAGGATCCAATATTCCTAGTTCAATATGTGTTTGGTGTTATTTTGTTCGCACAAATCAATCAATTGGTTCAATATATGGAGTATGGTTTCCTGGTCTTCGTGACAGTGTCAGTGGTTGTATATTTGGAAGTCACAAGGATCACAGTACTCCGGTTTGGTGTGATACCCAAACGTTGAACTTTGGTGTCGATAGGACATCAACGAAGCAGGGTGATATCGCATCTGTGGTACCACTGTATACATATATGTATGTACGTATACATACATACTTACATTTAGGTAAGTGCCGTACTAAGAGTGAGAAATGAAATTTCGTTTTCATTTTATTACAACTCATCGTTTTCGGTGCGCCTGGCCGATTTAACTCACTCGATATGCAAATTAGGCTGCTCAGCCGTTAATTTTCATAAGGAAAGTATATACTTTCGAACGTTCAACTATCTGGCAGATGGGTATACGGTGCTGATGATAGCTAACAAGCTTGAAACTAGTACATCGTTCCTGTGTCAGTGTTGAACAAAAAGGTGACGTGGTTGCCTTAACACCGTGCGGCATAAATTCAGGCTGTTCAGTTTCTTTACAAACGAACAAAGCGGGCGCTATAATAAGCGTCCGCTAAACTGATGCGTACATATATGTATGTGTACCTGTATGTATATATGTATATATGTATATATATATATATATATATGCATGCTACTGTACGTCTGTATACATATATGTATGTACGTATACATACATACTTACATTTAGGTAAGTGCCGTACTAAGAGTGAGAAATGAAATTTCGTTTTCATTTTATTACAACTCATCGTTTTCGGTGCGCCTGGCCGATTTAACTCACTCGATATGCAAATTAGGCTGCTCAGCCGTTAATTTTCATAAGGAAAGTATATACTTTCGAACGTTCAACTATCTGGCAGATGGGTATACGGTGCTGATGATAGCTAACAAGCTTGAAACTAGTACATCGTTCCTGTGTCAGTGTTGAACAAAAAGGTGACGTGGTTGCCTTAACACCGTGCGGCATAAATTCAGGCTGTTCAGTTTCTTTACAAACGAACAAAGCGGGCGCTATAATAAGCGTCCGCTAAACTGATGCGTACATATATGTATGTGTACCTGTATGTATATATGTATATATGTATATATATATATATATATGCATGCTACTGTACGTCTGTATACATATATATATATGTACGTATACATACATACTTACATTTAGGTAAGTGCCGTACTAAGAGTGAGAAATGAAATTTCGTTTTCATTTTATTACAACCTATATATATATATAGAGAGAGAGAGAGATAGAGAGAGAGAGAGATAGAGAGAGAGAGAGAGAGAGAGAGAGAGAGAGAGAGAGAGAGAGAGAGAGAGAGAGAGAGAGAGAGATAAAGGAACTTTACAATGACTATTACTGTACTATTGATACCATTCTCTTTTTCTTCTTTCTTTTCTCCACAGTGAGACAGGAGTCTCAAAGATGAATGAAACTGTGACAAAGCATTTCCAGGTATATTTTGAATATATATTTATTTGTAAAAAAATTTCTAATTCAACGTCCGTCTACACATTCAAACCAGTTTTAATTGTTTTTCTTTACAAACACGTACATAACATATATATATATATATATATATATATATATATATATATATATATATATATATATATATATATATATATATATATATATATATATATATATATATATTATATATATATATATATATATATATATATTTATATATATATATATATATTTATATATATATATATATATATATATATTTATATATATATATATATATTTATGTATATATATATATATATACATATATATATATATATATGTATATATCTTGTGTATGAGACTGTTGCTGTCTCAAGTATTTGTTGTTCACCTGATCGAGATCAGTGATCAGTTGCCAGGGCCCACCGCTAAGAGGTTGACAAACTTGTGTCCCAAAGATAAGGTACTTCATATGATCTTCTTTGTAATGTCTATGTTTTACCTCAAATATTTAGAGATGTTTCATGAAATAACTTCTATGTTATTAAGCTGGTGAGATTGGTTGATTTGAAGATTCGGTAGAGCGTTGAATAAAATGTCTTGCGGCATTTATTTAAAACCTTTTACTGCTGACTTCAAATTTACATTTTATCTTTCTGTGATCCTATAAAATAAAATAAGTCATGTATTGGTGTCGATATAATCAGCTATTTAAAAATGCCTACTCAGTGAACCTATTGTTATTTTCTCTTATGAATTAATGTTTATAATGTTTAAAATCATTCCCTAACAATGTTCGACTTATTCATTTAATATCCAATACAACATCAGAACAATCACCACCTCAATAAGCCCCTCATAAAGTCCTAGCTTTACTTCAGACAATAATTATTTCTACTTTTGGCACAAGGCCAGCAATTATACCAGTGTATTACAGGTACTTCAGACAATAATGTGATTAGAAATATGACAACACTTCTATCAAATCCTCAGCAAACCCCTTAATAAGACTCTAGAATTTGTTCAAACATTAACCTTCCTAGAAATACAACACTTTCAGCAACATATCAGCAAACCTCATCATAAGACCCTAGACTCATTTCAGACAATATGCAATATCTATATTGTATACATCTGATCTCTTAAGAATTGTGGAAGCTCCTGGTGATTTCAATCCTTATGTATGATTGTGTGAGCTAGAATCATACAGCTGATGTGGAACGAAGAATGTGGGGTTATGGTTTGGGTTAGTGTTAGGGTTGGGTTCTTCAGAAGGCTACCAGGCATATGGTATACGGAACACAAAACAAATAGCTTTGTCAGGCAGCAAGTCAATAGTTATGCTAGCTAACTCCAACGCCTAATTGCAAAGGTAAAAAGACGGCAGCTCACCAGGTACGGTCATGTACCCCACCTCTCTCCCTAACTAAAATCCTGCTTCAACAACCATCAAGCACTGGTAACAACACTGTGATCCTTCTTCACATGATGGAGGATTGATACCAGTGGTGATGGATGACTGTGAAAACATCTACTGTAGCACCTCAAAGACTGGTTGCACCAGTTGTGGAAACTTAATTAATGATGATGATGATGATGATGGTGATGAGCTGTTAAGACAGCTGGCAACAAGCCGAGGAAGTTTAAAAAAATTCACATTAGTAGCATTGCTGTGTCACCAAAGCAGAGCCACTTAGCTATCATTAATTTAATCCATCTAACTGTAAACAGATAAATTAAAATTGTTGTCTGAAATCCCCTAAGGCTGTAGATTTAGCTCCTGTTTCACAGTGTGAATTAAATGAGAGATGACTCACGCCTTTGAAAAGGGCAACGTCCTATTACAGCTAATATTTCTATGTGTGCTATCTATTCCAAAACATTAAGTATGTTTCATTAAGCTTCCCATATAAAACACATGCACCAATAAACGACGCCTTAAGCTTACACGAGCACCTAACATGCTGAAGATAGCAACCAAATATCCCTCAATTTACACCCTATTATTTTAAAAAATAAAGGAGACATTTGATAATGTTGTTCTAAATACTACAGCATGTCTGTGAAACAATAAGACTGGATCGTCAAACCTGGAACGCCTTAAAAGAAAGTAAAATAAAAGAAATATGAATATGTTTGTACATGCCACTTCTTAGGTACATATATATATATATACATATATTTATATATACATACATACATATATATATATATATATATATATACATATACACATATATATACATACACACACACACACGCATATATATACATATATATATATATATATATATATATATATATATATATATATATATATATATATATATATATACAATATTAAATAAATGGAAAACTATATTTATAAAACCATATTTATTTCATTATATATATTTCGGGGATATCATATTAACAATATGCTATGCCTGTTAATATGATATCTCCGAAATATATATAATGAAATAAATATGGTTTTATAAATATAGTTTTCCATTTATTTAATATTGTAAATATACTCCAAATATTTGTCGAGTGCTTTTATATCAGTTATAAATATTTACTAGTTGTAACCCAACAATTTGAAATATAACTTTACATGTATATATATATATATATATTAATATATTTTTATTGTTTCAATATCGAGCCACTCAGTGTTCGATCGTATATATATATATATATATATGTGTGTGTGTGTGTGTGTGTGTGTGTGTGTGTGTGTGTGTGTGTGTGTGTGTGTATGTAATACATGAAAACATTCGGTTTTGTTAGGAAATATTAACGTAGATTTATTACAAGAGAAACAAAACGAAAACGCCTTTTTTTTTCTTTAAATTTTAATTTTTCATTTTAACCCAGATATCAAATTTGAAATCTTTTCAAGTAAGTAGAGTTTTACTAATGAGAACACAAAATTCTACACACTGGCATGAATACCACAAAACCTCTTAGATTATTTCCAGACCAGAGATGGCATTTTTTTGTTTGTTTTCTTTTCTTTTATGGAGCACAAGCACTCGTGATAACCATAGTAGTAGTAGTGGTAGTAATGGTTGTTATAATAGTGGTGGTGGTGGTGGTGATGAAAATGGTACTGTTTCTATTAATCAGTTCTATGTATATTGGTGAAAGAAATTTGTGGTGGTGGTGGTGGTAATAGTGAATAATTTTGTAATGTAGCTGTTGTTGTTGATGTTAGTTATTGCTTCTTTCCTTCTCTTCCTTTTCTTTCTTTTTTTTGTTGTTTTTGTTGTTGTTGTTTGTGTATATATTTTGTGGTTCCACCATAATATTCTACTTAAAGGCAAGCCATGAATTAATTACTGCTTCAATTTTCTACAAAAATAGTAATATATATATATATATATATATATATATATATATATATATATATATATATATATATATATATATATATATATAAGTTAAGAGCCAAAACACTTGCTTGAGGGGGGTTTCTTCTAAGAAAACCTTTTGCTGTCGAACTCTCCTGACAGTTTCCTACCACTATATATACATATATATATATATATATATATATACATATATATATATATATATATATATATATATATATATATATATATATATATATATATTAATGATTTTTGTTATTGGTTTCTTTCCTTTTGCCTTTTTGCTCTCCCTAAGCAAGGCAATAAAGCCACTAAAATGCAAGGGGTTACAAAGAAGGGAGAAGGACAAGACTGAGAATGTGATTCAATGAGAGAGTATATGGCGATTGATCTTGCTTTTGAATTTGAATTGTAATGGATCAGGAAAGCAAGAAGCTGGAAGAGAATTTTATATGCGAGATGTAAGTGCATGGGAAGAAACTATCAGATAAGAACTTACGATTTCAGAAATTCATCGAAATGCTACAGGCAGTGAATATCACATGATGGCACGTCAGACATAATATTTATGTGTCACATGACTCTTTTGTTTGGTTGTTAATTTGTTTTGTTATGTTGGGCTTTTATTTTACCTGAATATATTTCAGAGAACCTGGATTTACAATAAATCTTAAGAAGAATATTTAATATTTCTCGTCATTTTTTTTTTAAACTCTAGAAATCTCTTCGACAACTCCAAACCAAACTAAATCAATCGAGACTTTTGTTTGTCAGGTGAGGATTGATTCAATAGATTCTTATTGATTTCTACTAACCATTTTGAATTGCAAGTTTGATATGATAATTCTCGAGCATGTCTTTAATAATGTTTCTTTGCAATCTCTCATGTAATTCAGTGATTAATTTCACTGTACAACCCTTTGAGGAGCAAATGTCTTCCATTATAGCTCAAGGTTTAAGTTCAATCTTACCACTAAGCCACAAGCCTTCAGTCCACTTATATATAAATATATATATATATATAGGGAAAAAAGATGAAATCGAAAATGCAACTGAAGTCTTTTTAAGAATATTTATTTGTTTCCTTTACCGAGAAAAACCACAAACCCTCCATCTCAATTCAACTTTTGAAAAACATAAGAACTATGAAACCGGTAAAGGAAACAAATAAATATTCTTAAAAAGACTCCAGTTTCATTTTCGATTTCATCTTTTTTCCTTATACTTTCACTCGTGTAGGACATCTCTTTCTTTTTCATTTTGGAAAAAAAAAACTCATTTTCTTATATATATATATATATATATATATATATATATATATATATATATATATATATATATATATATATATGAGTGGACTGAGACAATGTAAAATAAAGCTTGTTGCTCAAGGACATAATGTGCTACCTGATGTTGAAACCGAACGCATGTAATCTAACGAGACATATGTCTTCACAATTTAAGTTGTAAGCGTTCATAAAATAACAATCTAAAATAAATAAACTGAGGATTAAACTATATGTGTTTATTTATTTACTTATTTGCAAGTTCGATTCCCGGACCAGGCGATGCGTTATGTCCTTGAGCAAGACACTTTATTTTCAGGTTGTTCTTTCTGCCAGGAGTTGTGACTGGCAGATATTATCAGCAATGGAAAGTCCAATGGAAAACATTGTTTCCTTGGTCTGATCTGACTGGTTCCACCTCCCTCGGAAATCGAGTGAGGTCTGGGGTCTTGTCGATCGTTTCGTCCAAGGAAATTCAACATGATGATGATGAGGATGATGATGATGATGACGACGATGTCGGCGATGGCGATGATGGCAACGATGACGACGATATGGCGATGATGACGATGATGACGATGATGATGATGACGATATATCTATTTATTTATTGTAATTGTTTGTCCTCTAGATGTCTGAAACCTAATGCTGACCTCAAACCTAACAAGTTCGATCGTCAATGTATGCATAAACAGTTGAAAGCTAGTGGACTGACAGAAGCAGCGAATATTAGAAAAGATGGATTTCCCATTAGACAGCCCTTTACAAATTTTGCCAAAAGGTAAAACTACTTCACTTCACAGTATTATTTCTGTTGTGTTTGTTGGTAAAACTATCTGTATATAAGCCTTCTTCACTTCACAGTATTATTTCTGTTGTGTTTGTTGGTAAAACTACTTGTATATAAGTCTTCTTCACTTCACAGTATTATTTCTGTTGTGTTTGTTGGTAAAACTACCTGTTTATAATCCTTCTTCACTTCACAGTATTATTTCTGTTGTGTTTGTTGGTAAAACTATCTGTATATAAGCCTTCTTCACTTCACAGTATTATTTCTGTTGTGTTTGTTGGTAAAACTACTTGTATATAAGTCTTCTTCACTTCACAGTATTATTTCTGTTGTGTTTGTTGGTAAAACTACCTGTTTATAATCCTTCTTCACTTCACAGTATTATTTCTGTTGTGTTTGTTGGTAAAACTATCTGTATATAAGCCTTCTTCACTTCACAGTATTATTTCTGTTGTGTTTGTTGGTAAAACTATCTGTATATAAGCCTTCTTCACTTCACAGTATTATTTCTGTTGTGTTTGTTGGTAAAACTACCTGTTTATAATCCTTCTTCACTTCACAGTATTATTTCTGTTGTGTTTGTTGGTAAAACTATCTGTATATAAGCCTTCTTCACTTCACAGTATTATTTCTGTTGTGTTTGTTGGTAAAACTATCTGTGTATAAGTCTTCTTCACTTCACAGTATTATTTCTGCTGTGTTTGTTGGTAAAACTACCTGTATATAATCCTTCTTCACTTCACAGTATTATTTCTGCTGTGTTTGTTGGTAAAACTATCTGTGTATAAGTCTTCTTCACTTCACAGTATTATTTCTGCTGTGTTTGTTGGTAAAACTATCTGTGTATAAGTCTTCTTCACTTCACAGTATTATTTCTGCTGTGTTTGTTGGTAAAACTACCTGTATATAATCCTTCTTCACTTCACAGTATTATTTCTGTTGTGTTTGTTGGTAAAACTATCTGTTTATAATCCTTCTTCACTTCACAGTATTATTTCTGTTGTGTTTGTGGTAAAACTACCTGTATATAATCCTTCTTCACTTTTTATATTATTTCTGTTGTGTTTGTTGGTAAAACTACTTGTATATAAGTTACTTCACTTCACAGTATTATTTCTGTTGAGTGTGTTGGTAAAACTACCTGTATATAAGTCTTCTTCACTTCACAGTATTATTTCTGTTGTGTTTGTGGTAAAACTACCTGTATATAATCCTTCTTCACTTTTTTATATTATTTCTGTTGTGTTTGTTGGTAAAACTACTTGTATATAAGTCTTCTTCGCTTTGTAATATGTGAATTAACTATGACTATTGTTGCTGTAATTATTGTTGTTGTTGTTGTAACTGGTGTTGCTGTTGGAGGTGGTGGTGTTGTTGCTGCTGCTTTCGCCCATTCTCTGCGCCTCTCTCTCACCCTCTTTCACCATCTCTCTCCCACTCTCTCCCCATCCCTATCTCTCTCTCTCTCTCTCTCTCTCTCTCACACACACATTTATTACATCATCCCCCGTTATTCTATTCATATCCAGGTACAGTTCTTTACTCAAAGATGATATACAAGATGAAATCACTGATCCACGAAAGCAATGTGAGATGATAATCAATGAAGTGAAACTCCACAACTACCGCATTGGCAAGACCAAGGTGAGTGTCACTGCCTCCTCCATCATCATCATCATCATCATCATTTTATGTCCGTTTTTCCCTGCTTGCAAGGGTGGGACGGGTCCTATTCAGCACAGCATCTCTCCACTTGTCACGGTCCTTCGTCGTCTCCTCTGTGAGCTTCAGCGATCTGAGGTCTACTCTCCCCACCTCTGCCCATCTTTTTCGTGGTCTTCCTCTACTGCGTCTTCCTTCTACTGGGATTACTTGGTACTTCTTTACCCAGCGATCATCCTCCATGTGTATTACATGTCCATACCATTGCAGTCTTCTCTCCCGCACCACTACAACTTATTCCTCTTATACCCAGTTTCTCTCTCGACTCATCCATGCTTGGTCGTTCATGCACATTGACATTGCACATCCAACGGAGCATACTTGCTTCATTTCTCTCCAGCCGTCGCATTTCCTCTGCAGTTGCTGCCCATGTCTCACTACCATGCAGCATCTCACACAGGCATCATATAACCGGCCTTTCGTACGCAGGGAGAAAACCTTCTTCGTCAGCAGAGGAAGCAGCTCCCTAAACTTCTTCCAACCCATCCTTATTCTAGATACTCCATTCTTATTATACCACCATACTAAAATAGCGGTGGATTGGCAGAATCAGTAGAGCACCGGACAACATGCTTTGTGGCATGTATTGGTAGAATCGGTAGGGCGCTGGACAACACGCTTGGTGGCATGTATTGGCAGAATCGGTAGGGTGGCAAACAATATGTTTTGTGGTGTGTATTGGAAGTACCGGTAGAGCGTCGGACAATATGATTTGTGACATAGAGTTACGTCTGAGGTATACATCACTTCCCTTGTTGTTTTCTTCTGAAATTATGATTCAAGTAGAATCAACTAAACCTACCCAGCCATATAAGACAACCAGCTTCTGACAGTATGATGCTGCAGACCTATGATTCATAGGCTGCAGACCTACTACCATAGGCTGCAGACCTACTACCATAGGCTGCAGACCTACTACCATAGGCTGCAGACCTACTAC
>OZ024751.1:43119986-43122486 GCA_964016885.1 Eledone cirrhosa
ATATATATATATATATATATATATATATATATATATACACGTATATCCGTATGTGGTTGACTGCTGAGAGAACAGAGTACTCAATACGGAAGGAGAGTTTTAATATTCATTATTAAGGCTAAATACTCTGGAGTGTCGCGGACCAGGAAAGGAGGGACATCTTCTCTCTGTATTTTTATATTCAAATGCTGACTGTTTATTTCATTTTCTTCTTTTACAGATAATGCTGAGATATCATGACAAGGACATCCTCGAGAATCGTCTCAAAGAACATGTAAGCTCAATTCTACTTTCCTATATTCTGATACCTCCAATGTATTGTGATATATAATTGTTTCTACTTTCGGCACAAGGCCAGCAATTACACCAGTGTATTACTGGTACTTTATTTTATCGACCCCGTAAGGATGAAAGCAAAGTCAACCTCGGTGGGATTTGATCTCAGATCGTAAAGGGACGTAACTCTTTGCTGCAAAGCAAGGCATCCGACCCTCTACCGATACTACCAAACCACCACCATATATTGTGGTATATAATGGCGTCTTATTACGTCCTGCGTTCAAATTATACTGGGTGAGGCTGGGGTCAACTTTGTTTTTTATTCTTTGGTGAATAAACTGATATATGATCATTCAACATGTTAGAAATAACAGCCAAATGTCTCTCTATACTGAATTTAAAAAGAAAGGACTTTGCTAGAGCTTTTAATTCTGTGCAACACAAAAGATTTATGGCAAAACTCTCTGCAATGGTATTCCCCCTCCATACACACGTGTGCGTGACATTTGAACATTATTCTATCTACATGCACCTTTGATGAGTTTTAGTGCACCTGAGCACTGTACACAATAATTAAATTATTATTATATATATAAGTATTGAACATGATATAATCAAATATCCTCTCTATCCAGGTGTATGTACTTTCATTTTACCTTAGTTAAAATTTTACTACTATTATGTTAAGAATCGGATGTCCATTGGAGAAAATTACTTGCAGTGGCTTAATGGTTAGGGTGCTTGGTGTTTGATAGTCAATTCTTGGACCGTCTGCTGTGTTGTGTTCTTGGGCAAAACACTTTATTATTATTATTATTATTATTTTATTATTATTATTGTTGTTATTCCTTGAATCTCAGTCATTGATGTTGGTTAACTGGAAAGTCCGTTGGAATGAATATCAAGCCACTACCTGCAGCCTCAGATATTCAGGACGTATCGGAGGGTTCTTGCTGTTCCAAGCAAGCATGCCTTTTGAAGCGTTCCAAAAAGCGTGAAGGGGCCGATTTTCTTTAACCATCCCTGGAAACTTTTGGAGATAGTCCCCAGTGCGCCTATGACAATCGGGATCACTTTGACTTCATGGCAGTTCCAAATCCTTTTCACCTCCCACTTTAGGTCCTGGTATCGGTTAATTTTCTCCCTCTCCTTCTCTTGCACTCTCGTGTCGAACGGGCAGGCCACATCCACAATCAGACACGATCTTTTTTCTTTGTCCACAACCACCAGGTCAGGTCTATTGTGTTCCAGTTTTTTGTCCGTCTGTATCCTAAAATCCCACAGCACCTTCACCTGATTGTTCTCCATCACCGCCTCTGGCCTATGCTCATACCATTTCTCAGAATGTGGTAAATTGTTTACTTTGCACAGGTGCCAGTTGATCACCCTGCCCATCACATCGTGTCTCCAGCCCTTATAGTGGGTCTGGGCTAGGTGTTTACACTCGGACACAATGTGAGCCACAGTCTCCTCTCTCTCTCCACAGATCCTGCACAGTGGGCTAGCCTCCTCCTTGTAAATATAGTGCTTCAACCACTTCGTTTTGAGGGCCTGCTCCTGCGCAGCCATTAGCATTCCTTCTGTAGCCTTTTTGAGGTCTCCTCTTCTCAACCAGTTCCATGTCTGTGGATCTCTAAATTCAGTTTTCTCAAAGGAGGTACTATGAAGGGATTTTCCCTTAAGGCTGCTCTTCCTCCTTGATGTTATTTCCTCCTTGGACATCCCCTGGCCTACTGTCCCCTCCTTCAGTACAGTTCTGAGCATTGGCTCCTTACTATCAGTCACGTATTTGTATAGGTTGTTTTTCTCCATCTGAACACAGTCCTCTATGCTGATAAGACCTCTTCCACCCTCAGATCTCCTTAGGTAGAGTCTATCGACATCACTCCTCTTGTGGAACATGTTGTAGATAGTCAATAGCTTCCTAGTCTTCCTGTCCATTTCTTTTTGTTCAGCAACATTCCATCTCAGAATTCCCGCACTGTACCTAATAATAGACACAGCTCGGGAATTTACTGCGCTTATGGCATTTCTGCTGTTCAGATGTGACTTCAATACGCTCCTTACTCTCCGAATGTATTCAGTTCTTAACAATTCCTTCATTTTTTTGTTCTTTATGCCATCAGCCTCCAGAACGCCCAAATACTTGTATCCTTCCTCAGAGTCAATTTCCTTTATCATCTCACCTGTTGGTATCTGGATCCCGTTACTTCTGCTCAAC
>OZ024751.1:43132486-43149986 GCA_964016885.1 Eledone cirrhosa
TTAACTTTGCCTTTCATCCTTACGGGGTCGATGAAATAAAGTACCAGTAATGCAGTTGGGTAATTGCTGGCCTTGTGCCAAAAGTATAAACAATTATGAGATATTCAGTATTTATATATAGAATTACACCTCGCAAATTTCACTTTTTTTTTGTTTTTGTTTTTCTTCTTCTTCATAGAAGTTACGACTTCTTCCGTGAAACTGAACGTGAGATCTACGGAGAGATCGATGTCTTCAATAAACTACTAAAGCTTCTTCGACTTCTCTTCTATTTGTTCACCATTTCCGGTATTCTGATCACAGGAGTTGTCAATCGGATTACTTTGCAGTTGATGGCCACAGCTAAACCTCCTCAATCAGTGAGTAGTGTCATTTTTAGCTATAAAGTCATAGACACGTGTCTGAGCATTAGTGTTACTGTTGCTGTGTCTTGTTCAATAAGACATCGGAGCACTGGTCACGTCGCACATCCTCTGACAAGCTTACACACACACACACACACACACACACACACACACACACACACACACACACACACACACACACACACACACACATATATATATATAAATATATATATATAATAATAATAATTTGTCGATCGACTTTCGTCAAATTGGACCGAGGAAACAGTGTTTCCGTTGGTCTTTCCAATTGCTAATACTATTTACCGGTCGCAACTCCAGGTAGAAGCAGCAGCGTGAAACAAAGACATAACGCATCGTCCGGTCCAGAAATCGAACTGACAACCTCACGATTGTGATATATATATATATATATATTAAGACAAGGGGGGAAGAAAAAATGGCTTCACTTGTGCTTTCAACAAATTTATTTTCTTCACAAAATCCAAAAAGAATTTTTCTTAAAAAAAATTATTTTATAAATTAAGTTGTTGGTTGTTGGTTAGGTCTTAGGAGTTCTTGGTTAACGTAGGAGGTATTGTTTCGTTTTTAGAAAGACCTTTCACGCTGAGGTGCGCTTGTCAAAACCAACAACTTAATTTATAAAATAATTTTTTTTAAGAAAAATTCTTTTGGGATTTTGTGAAGAAAATAAATTTGTTGAAAGCACAAGTGAAGCCATTTTTTCTTCCCCCCTGTCTTAATATACCTAACTGTACCAAGGATTACACACATTTTCCAATATATATATATATATATATATACATATATATTCGGAATACAACAGTTTCTATCAACGTTATTTTTAACTAATATATAGAATAGTTAGATACATACATGTTTTATCTATATTACTTAAAATGTGTATAACTTTCGAATTGCATCGTTTATAGGTTAGCATAGCCATATAATATAATACAATACAATATAGTATAATATTATATATATATATATATATATATATTTATTAAAATAACAGATTAAAGTTTAAGCAAAGAATCGCTGCTTTCACCCTTAACGGGATCTTCTGAAACTAACAAAGTCAATCTGTAAACGCAGAAGTGGATATTTCAAAAAATGTTGCAACCGGAGGAAGACAGGAAGACGATACTTCTATATATATATAGAAGTAGTAACACAACAGTTTGTTGACCATACTGAGAACAAGTGTTCTCGGTATGGTGAACTAACTGTTGTGTAACCACTTCTACCAAACTCGTCCCATGGACTGAGTGCTCTACTACTACGGATATTACCTTCCAGTGTTCTACCTCTCTCGCTCTATATATAGTATGTAATTTATTGCTTATTGTCATCCACAGAAATCAGCTCACAGCAAACTGATCATATCATTGGTAGTGCCAACTGTAATATTTTGGTTACTAACTTTGATTAAATCCGTGTTCCGGAAGACGGAATGGCCTTCCAAGAAACTTCTCTTTAGTGTAAGTAAACAAGGATTTTTTTTTCTTTTTCATTTTGAATGTGAAGGAAGTGAAATGTGGCCATCATGCCCTTCCCATGATGGTTTTTTAAAAAATATAAATGATTGTAATAGTTTCAATGGAAGTACACCGAAATGAAGTCTGAAGCTTCACTTCCAGCAGGTTTAACTTGGTGTACTTTTACTTAATACTTCAATAGCCTCTTCAGTAAGAAGAGACGTTCACTGAAACTTCGAAGTCACTGTCACCATTTTTCTTGTAAAAATAAACAAATAGATACATTAGCGGTAGCTTATTCTCGTCTCAATACCGAGTGATTAAACGTCATCGATAAATGGGTTAGAATCCTGAAATGCTAGCCTCTGGTGTTTTCACACGGTTATTGAGATACCTGTGACTGATCACAGCTTAAAACATCTATAGCGAGACTACTTATATGTGTTTATTATACATTATTATATCGTATATGTGGAGGATCATGGCCTCACAATGTCGTGGGTTCGATTCCTGGACTGTGTAGTGTGTTGTGTTCTTGAGAAAAACACTTCATTTCCCGTTGCTCCAGTATACTCAGCTGAAAGTGAGTATCTACAATAGCTGGTGGTTTAACCCTGCGATGGACTGACATCCTATCCAGTGTGGGGGAGTGTTTCACTCTCAGTCACTTAACACTACGAAAACTGAGATAAGCACCGGCCTGATAAGCCTCTGGGCTCGAGATAGACTTTAAATTTAGATATCATATATGCTTCTAGTGAAGGCGAGTGGCTGAGTGGTAAGAGAATTGGATTCGCAATCGTGAGGTTGTGAATTCGATTCCTGGACCGGGCGATGCGTTATGTCTTAGAGCAAGACACTTTATTTCACGTTGCTCCTTCTACCTGGAGTTGCGACCGATAGATAGTATTAGCAATTGGAAAGACCAACGGAAACATTGTTTCCTCGGTCCGATTTGACGAAAGTCAATCGACTATCGATACGCCTCTATATACACTCTGTTATGAATAGATAAATAAAAACATTATATTTCACTTTCCATTTATTCCAGGTGTTTCTCTTTGAATGTGTACAGATAACAGGGAAGGCGTTGTTCCTCTTCCGTATTCTTCCAACTCTTGGTTTATTTAGAACTTCTGTGATGATTCTTGGAACAGGACAAGTCCCTGCTGCTATGCTGCTTCTTGAACAGATCTTCGGGGCAAAATTTCAGAAACTATCCACTAGGTGCTTGGGCCTGATTTTCTACTCCCTTGCCTGTTGTATCCAAATAGGTATCATACCAGTGTTTTTCATAACTGGTTTTTTCACATGGACGACCGATCAGGGCGAGAAGATATCAAAGACGGAAAACTGGATTGTACCAGTTGCTATAGTGCTGACATCGTTCACGTGGTGGGAGAACTACGCCTTTTTTGATATTCAGTGTTGTAGATTATCGATTCCGTTGAAGAGGCTACGGCATCGAATTGAGAAAACGAGAGAAGCGACTGACATTTTCACAGTACCTCTGAAAATGGTGCTTTTATTCTGCTTATCATTAGCTCTGTCACAGCAAGACATAAAGAGTTTCATGGTCGATTGGAAAGACTCTATAAGCACGGATTTCTTATTTACTCATTTAAAGTCTTACGGTATTATGTATGTCCACATCTTGTCTGGACTTATATGCTGCTATCTGGCTGGTATGGCTTGTAAACTTCATATGCAGAAAATTGGATTTTCCTTGCCATTAATTCTTATCACTCCTGTTTCTGTCGGGGTCGATATAGCTCAATGTTCCAAGACTATTTTTCCAGATTACTTAGCTGACGAAGAATGGGCTTGTTTCAAAATGGAAATTCCTGGAGAAATACTCACACCAATTCTAATGATGGGTCTTCTATTTATCTCCATTATAATCATCACACACCATGTCTGGATACCAAGTTCCGAGAGAATGTCACAAATAGAGAAGTAGGTTATATATTTTTTATTTTATCTTTATTCTGTTGAAGTTGGTGTATTAAGCTAAACACATACACACATACACACATACACACATACACAAACACACAAACACACACAACTTTTCCTTTCATTTCATCCATCCGGGGTCAATAAAATAAAGTACCAGTCAAATACTGGGGTTGATTTAATCAATTTTACCCTTCCTTCAAGTAGTGAATTGGCAGAGTCGTTCGAACGTCTGATAGAATAATTTGTGGTATTTGTTTCGATTTTCTCCCCTCATCTAAAAACCTTAAGGATCATTGCTCTGACTGTTTCTTGCCTTTAATCTTTCTCCCCTCATCTAAAAACTTTAAGGATCATTTCTCTGACTGTTTTCTTGTCTTTAATCTTTCTTCCCTCATCTAAAAACTCTAAGGAACATTGCTCTAATTGTCTTCTTGTCTTTAATCTTTCTTCCCTCATCTAAAAACTCTAAGGAACATTGCTCTAATTGTCTTCTTGTCTTTAATCTTTCTTCCCTCATCTAAAAACTCTAAGGAACATTGCTCTAATTCTCTTCTTGTCTTTAATCTTTCTTCCCTCATCTAAAAACTCTAAGGAACATTGCTCTAATTGTCTTCTTGTCTTTAATCTTTCTTCCCTCATCTAAAAACCCTAAGGAACATTGTTCTAATTGTCTTCTTGTCTTTGGTCTTTATCACCTCATCAGGTTATTTGTATTACCACACTACGAACCGATCTTTCCCGATATGGGCTTGCTCCTACGACGGCGCCAAGACGTTAAGGAAAAGACATTCCGAATAAAAAAAGAGGGCTTAGATAAGAACAACATGCGGCCCAAGATCCTCATCTGTGCCACTACATGGCACGAGACACGTCAAGAAATGTTACAGTTGCAAAAATCTTTATTCAGGTAATTGTTCGTTTGTTTGTTTGTTTTTAGAGGATGTGCACGTGCGTGGAGATGGCATATATTGGGTCGTCAAGTATACAATTTGTAGAAATTTATGGAAAAAAAGCAAATTTCTACAAATTTCATACTTGACGACCCAATATGTATGCGTGTGAGTATATATGTGTCTGTGTTTGTGTGTGTTTATGTCTGTTTTTGTGTTTCTGTCTTTATGTGGGTGTTTGTGCATGTGTATGCAAGCGTGTGTGTATATATGTGTGCGTGTATATCTGTGCGCATGTATGTGTCTGTCTAACTGTGTGTGCGTGGGTGTGTGTGTGTGTATGTGTGAGTGTGTGTATTTGTGTGTGTCTGTGTGTATGCCAGGTGTGTGTATATATGTGTGCGTGTATATCTGTGCGCATGTATGTGTCTGTCTAACTGTGTGTGCGTGGGTGTGTGTGTATGTGAGTGTGTGTATTTGTGTGTGTCTGTGTGTGTGTGTCTGTGTGTATGCCAGGTGTGTGTGTATCTGTGTGTATGTCAGGTGTGTGTGTATGCCAGGTGTGTGTGTATCTGTGTGTATGTCAGGTGTGTGTGTATGCCAGGTGTGTGTGTGTGTATCTGTGTGTATGTCAGGTGTGTGTGTTTCAGCAACCATTAAGTACTAAATCGACTGAAGTGACGATAAACTTTCTATTCCCAACTATAGTTAAATCATTTTATTTCTAGTGTTTAATTAGTTCGTTAATGACTTCATTAAAGATGTGTTAATTAATTATATTTAATTATCTGTTACAGACTTGACCTGGAGCAGGTCACCAAGAAACTAGCCCAAAATTATACCCACTATGTTGATGTTAATAACTACGAATTGGAAAGTAAGACCATTTATGTTGGTTGTTGTTGTTGGTGGTGGTGGTGGGGGTTGATGGTGATAGACGTTGTTGTTGGTGGTGGTGGGGGTGGTTGGGGGGTTGATGGTGATAGACGTTGTTGTTGGTGGTGGTGGGGGTGGTTGGGGGGTTGATGGTGATAGACGTTGTTGTTCGTGGTGGTGGGGGTGGTTGGGGGGTTGATGGTGATAGACGTTTTTGTTGGTGGTGGTGGTTGGGGAGTTGATGGTGATAGACGTTGTTGTTGGCGGTGGTGGTTGGGGAGTTGATGGTGATAGACGTTGTTGTTGGTGGTGGCGGTGGTGATTGGGGGGGTTGATGATGATAGACGTTTTTGTTGGTGGTGGTGGTGACGGTGGTTGTGTGTGGGGTGGTGGTGTGTGTGTGGGGGGGGGTAGACGTTATTGGGGTGCTATTACTATATTGTTATATTACTTGTCCAGTAATATAACAACTTTCTCTCCTATTCTCCTCTCTTGCCCAGTAATATAACAATTTTATGTCCTATTTTCCTCTCTTGCCCAGTAATATAACAAATTTATGTCCTATTTTCCCCCTCTTGCCCAGTAATATAACAATTTTATGTCCTATTTTCCCCTCTTGCCCAGTAATATAACAATTTTATTCCTATTTTCCCCTCTTGTCCAGTAATATAACAATTGTATGTCCTATTTTTCCTCTCTTGTCCAGTAATATAACAATTTTATGTCCTATTTTCCCCTCTTATCCAGTAATATAACAATTTTATGTCCTATTTTCCCCTCTTGTCCATTAATATAACAATTTTATGTCCTATTTTCCCCTCTTGTCCAGTAATATAACAATTTTATGTCCTATTTTCCTCTCTTGTCCAGTAATATAACAATTTTATGTCCTTTTTTCCTCTCTTGTCCAGTAATATAACAATTTTATGTCCTTTTTTCCTCTCTTGTCCAGTAATATAACAATTTCTTGTCCTTCCTGTTCTTCTAGTCCATATCATATTTGATGATTCCTGGGAGACAGATACCAACCACAATCGAATACCGAACGGTTTTGTGAGAGAATTTGTAGAGTTAATACCAGAAGCTGCTCAGTAAGTATCACAAACGTTTCAAATATTTCTATTTGTTAACTCTAATTATAGTTCCAACAACTACAATTAACCATTTCACGAGACATGGAACACTGGAGCTCAAACAAAACGAGAAGTCTTTTACGTTGGTAATCGAACTAAATACAAACTTCGAACTGAATTTACTAAGAAATGTTAAGTCCCCTTTTATATATATATAAAGGGTGAGTCATAAGTAACCGGGAAGTCAATGCATTTTTATTGAAAGGTTCACAGATAACTTTTTTTGATCATACGCTTCAAAATGTATTGAGGGTCGGGGTCAGCTTTTCAAACACTCTACACTTGTATTACTTTAATACAAGGCATTATTTCTGCCACTATAGCTATTCTAGCCATCCAGTTGCTATATGTCTTTCATTATATTAACTGGATTGGCAGTATCGGTGGAGAGTCGGACGCCATGCTTTCCAGCATAGTTACGTCCCTTTACGATCTGAGTTCAAATCCCGCCGAGGTTGACTTTGCCTTTCATCCTTACGGGGTCGATAAAATAAAGTACCAGTAATGCACTGGGTAATTGCTGGCCTTGTGCCTAAAGTAGAAACAATTATATTAACTGGAGGTTTAGGGCGGAGGGTTGGTAGAATCGGTAGAGGGTTCGACGCCATACTTTGCAGCATAGAGTTACAGCCCTTTATGATCGGAGTTCAGATCCCGCCGAGGTTAACTTTGCCTTTCATCCTTACGGGGGTCGATAAAATAAAGTACCAGTAATGCACTGGGTAATTGCTGGCCTTGTGCCAAAAGTAGAAACAATTATATTAACTGGGGGTTTAAGGAGTTGGGTTCGTAGAATCGGTAGAGCTCGGACAACATACTTTGCGGCATATAGTTACAGTCCTTAAGTTCAAATCCCGCTGGGGTTAACTTTGCCTTTCATCATTTCGAGGTCGATAATATAAAGTATCAATATTTATCCCTCCCCTTAAAATTGCTGGCTTTCTGCTACATTAGATATCGTTAAAGGTGGTGAATTGGCAGTATCGGTAGAGCGCCGGACAACATACTATGTGGCAAATAGATACGTCCCTTTATGTTCTAAGATCAAATCCCGCTGTGATCAACTTTTATCCTTACGGGGACGATAAAATGAAGTACCAGTAACGCACTGGGGTCGATTTAATCGATTTTCTCCTTCCCTTCAAATTATTGGCTTGTGCCTGATGTAGAAATAATTATTAAATCGATTTATAAAGGCGATTGATTGGCAGAATCGGTAGAGTGTCGGACAAGATGCTTTGTGACATAAAGTTACAGCCCTTTACATTCTGATTTCAAATCCCGCTGAGGTTAGCTTTACCTAAAATCCTTACAAGGTCGATAAAATAAAGTACCAGGAATGCACTGGGTCGATTTAGTTGATCTTTTCTCTTCTTTTCAAATTGCTGGTCTTGTGCCTTCAAGTAGAAACAATTGTATTTACTGAGGATTAACAAAGATAAACGGTTTTAATTACCAAACAATGACTGACAAGAATCGTTGACATATTTTCAAACATGTTTATCTTTTATCTAAAAGTACAATTTTCTATTTCTTTTAAGGAATACGTGGAATTTATTAGTGAAACTTAGATATATAGCAAACTGATAAGCTTGCTACTCTCTCTTCCAGTGAGAGCCTAGAGCGGGTGTGAAATATATGATATCTGATAAGCTTGCTACTCTCGCTTCCAGTGAGAGCCTAGAGCGGGTGTGAAATATATGATATCTGATAAGCTTGCTACTCTCTCTTCCAGTGAGAGCCTAGAGCGGGTGTGAAATATATGATATCTGATAAGCTTGCTACTCTCTCTTCCAGTGAGAGCCTAGAGCGGGTGTGAAATATATGATATCTGATAAGCTTGCTACTCTCGCTTCCAGTGAGAGCCTAGAGCGGGTGTGAAATATATGATATCTGCAGTATTTTACTTTATTTTATTTTATTAAATATTGGTTTCTTTTATTTATTAAATAATTGTTTCTACGTTTGGCACAAGGCCAGCAATTACCCAGTACATTACTGGTACTTTATTTTATTGACCCCTTAAGGATGAAAAGCAAAGTTAACCTCGGCGGGATTTGAACTCAGACCATAAAGGGCCGTAACTCTTTGCTACAAATCATGGTGCCCGACCCTCTACCGATACTGCCAATCCACCAATGATTTCTAGTATAGGCACTAGGCCAGTAATTTGGGGAGAGGGGAAAGTCGATTAAATCGACCCCAGTGACTGACCGATAAAATATAGTACCAGTCACGCACTGGGGTCGATTTAATCGACTTTCCCTTCCCCAAAAATTGCTGGCCTTGTGCCTAAACAAGAAAACATTATTTAATAAATAATCAAAGTAAGAGGAAGGGCGGTGGAGTGGCCGAGTTTATATCTCAAATTTTTGTAGGCGGTAAACATCAGCCGCGTCCTACGGACAAAATGGCAAAAGCATTGTTAGTGTGGAAAGCGGCGAGCGAGAACCTCTGGGGGACGTATTTTACACTATCTATGTCCCTATGGTGCATGTAAAACTTATTTTGATATATATATATATAGTAATAATAATAAATTTGAAGACTAAAATCCAAAGAGGGCTCGATAAGGGTAAATATATATCAAATATATAAGAACTGTAGAGCAAATTTGGCTCGGTTGAGCACTCTATTGACTTATATATATACAACAATAGAATAGAAATGTAAAAATATAATTGTTTCTACTTTTGGCACAAGGCCAGCAATTACCCAGCGCATTACTGGTACTTTATTTTATCGACCCCGTAAGGATGAAAGGCAAAGTCAACCTCGGCGGGATTTGAACTCAGATCGTAAAGGGACGTAACTATGCTGGAAAGCATGGCGTCCGACCCTCTACCGATACTGCCAATCCACATGTAAAAATATAATTGTTTCTACGTTAGGCACAAGGCCAGCAATCACCCAGTGTATTACTGGTACTTTTTTTTATCGACCCCTGTGACCCGTTTTGTTATTTATTGCAGGTCTGTAGCTAAAGGTTATATCAATTTGCCTCCATATAAGAAAGTGTCAACCCCGTATGGTGGAAGAATAGAACTTGTGATGCCAGGGGATACACAAATGATAATTCATTTAAAAGATAAAGACAAGATTAGACATAAAAAGAGATGGTCACAGGTCAGTACATGTCTGTTATCTGTCTGTGTAGGCTTGTCTATCTGTTTGTGTGTGTGTCTGTTTGTGTGTGAGTCTGTTTGTGTGTCTGTCTGTGTAGGCTTGTGTGTCTGTTTGTGTGTGTCTGTGTGTGTCTGTTTGTGTGTGTGTCTGTTTGTGTGTGTCTGTTTGTGTGTAGGCTTGTGTGTCTGTTTGTGTGTGTGTCTGTTTGTGTCTGTTTGTGTGTGTGTCTGTTTGTCTGTGTGTGTGTGTCTGTTTGTGTGTGTGTCTGTTTGTGTGTCTGTCTGTAGGCTTGTGTGTCTGTTTGTGTGTGTGTCTGTTTGTGTGTGTGTTTGCTTGTGTGTGTGTCTGTTTGTGTGTGTGTCTGTTTGTGTGTATGTCTGTGTAGGCTTGTGTGTCTGTTTGTGTGTGTCTGTGTGTGTCTGTTTGTGTGTGTGTCTGTTTGTGTGTGTCTGTGTGTGTCTGTTTGTGTGTGTGTATGTTTGTGTGTCTGTTTGTGTGTGTCTGTTTGTGTGTCTGTCTGTGTAGGCTTGTGTGTCTGTTTGTGTGTGTGTGTCTGTTTGCGAGTGTGTCTGTTTGCGTGTGTCTGTTTGTGTGTGTGTCTGTTTGTGTCTGTTTGTGTGTGTGTCGGTTTGTGTGTCTGTTTGTGTGTGTGTTTGTTTGTGTGTGTGTCTGTTTGTGTGTCTGTTTGTGTGTGTGTCTGTTTGTGTGTGTGTCTGTCTGTCTGTGTGTGTCTGTCTGTGTGTGTCTGTCTGTGTGTGTGTGTCTGTGTGTGTCTGTCTGTGTCTGTCAGTGTGTGTCTGTGTGTGTGTGTGTGTCTGTCTGTGTGTGTGTGTCTGTGTGTGTCTGTCAGTGTGTGTCTGTATGTCTGTCTGTCTGTGTGTGTCTGTCAGTGTCTGTGTGTGTGTGTGTGTGTGTGCGTGTGTGGCATTATAATCGTCGTCGTCGTTGTTGTTGTTGTTGCTCATGATGATGATAATGATGATAATAATGTTATCGTTGTTGTTGTTCTTGATGATACTAATGATGACGGTATTGTTCTCATTGTTGTTGTTGTTGCCATCGCCGTTGTTGTTGTTGTTGTTGTTGGTGATGATAATGGTGGTATTGATATCGTTGCTGATGTTGTTGCTGTTGTTGATGTTGTTGTTGCTGTTGTTGATGTTGTTGCTGTTGTTGTTGTTGCTGTTGTTGATGATGTTGTTGTTGTTGCTGTTGTTGCTGTTGTTGTTGTTGTTGTTGTTACTGTCGTCATCATTTTTTGGAGGTGTCGTCATTGTTGTTGTTGTCATCGTCATTGTTGTTGTTTATGGTCTGAGTTCAAATCCCCGCCGAGGTTAACTTTGCCTTTCATCCTTACGGGGTCGATAAAATAAAGTACCAGTAATGTACTGGAGTCGATTTAATCGACTTTGCCCTCCCCCAAAATTACTGGCCTTGTGCCTATACTAGAAATTATTATTATTATTACAGTTGCATTTATCTTGCTTTATGTTCATACGAGTTATCACCAAGTCACAACCAGTGACCTCAACAGACAACAAGGTCCGCCATGTTCAAGAAAGAACATACATACACACACATGCATCTTTAGGTGTTTAGACTTGTGATGTACTTATATTGACAGAATCTTCCTTAGTATATGGGCAGTTCCCATTAGTACTATCTTTTGTATTTCTCCTATACGCGGGTTTCCTGGGATTTGCGATAAGTAGTCATTAGACCCCTTAGGTATCATTCCCAGAGCGCCCACAACCACTGGTATTGTTTTAGTTCTCAATTTCCACATTTTTCCAATTTCTATCTCCAGGTCCTTATACTTGCTCAATTTTTCAAATGTTTTTTATAGACACATTCTTGTCTATTGGAACGGACATATCAATTAGCAGGCATACCCTCTTTTTAAAGTCCTTCAGTATTATATCAGGTCTATTTACATTTATTTTTCGGTCTGTTTGGATGCTAAAGTTCCACAAGATTGAGATGTGATATTTTTCAAGTATGGGAGGTGGTTGATGCTCCCACCAATTCTTTTGATGGGGCAGGTCAAAATGCTTACACATTATCCAATGTATGTATTGTGCAGCTCTGTCATGCCTGTTTAGGTATTCGGTTGGTGCTATAGGATTGCACATTGAAATTATATGATCAATGGTCTCTGGTTGTTTTTTTACATACACGGCATAATGGGTTGTATCCATTTTTTATTATGTTGGCTTGGTAATTTTTTGTTGGCAGACACTGATCTTGTGCTGATATAATCAGTCCTTCAGTCTCCGATTTCAGTCCAGAGGATGCCAACCACTGATGGGTTAAAGTTTTTTCAACATTAGGATTGTTAGCTCTTTCTGGGTATTTTCCATACAGAGGCTTTTCTTGCCATTTCTTAGCCAGTTTCTGTAGCAGTTCTTTCTTTGCAGTTACTTTTACCTGCTTTGCTTTTTCTGTGTTTTCCATTTCAGCAGTAAATGGGACTTCTGAAATTTGTAGCCCATTACTAATGGGGTATGATCTTTTGATGCTTTCGTGTTTCAAAACGAGTTTGATCATCCAATCATGTGATTCCCTTAGATATGTAGATAATCCAATTGTTGCAGTTTTCAACGCAATATCTAACTGGATTAACCCACGTCCTCCTTCTTTCCTATTATTATTATTATTATTAATATTATTATACAGGTTATGTATATGTACTATCTATTGGGATATAAAATGTTTGGTGACCGTAGAACTGAGGACGAAATATGTCTGAGTACAGAAGCAGCTGGTCTTAAAAAACGTAAAACTAAAAGCCACTCAAATGCTTCCATTTTGAACCACCTCTCTGATGACGATTTCAAAAAGGTAAAGAAACTGTTGCTATTTACCTCCCTTGGTTTATTTGTTGTTGCCATGTTTATAAATATCACTCATAATTCTAAATTCTTTCGTATAGCTCCCCCTCCTTCACCTCCTCCCCGTCTTCGCCTCCTCCTCCTTGCCCTAATTCTCATCATCCTCATTCTCCTCTCCCACTTCTCCTCCCCTCCTCTTTCTCCATCTCCTTCTCCTCTCATAATCCTCCTCCTTCTCCTTCTCATCTTCATTCTCACCCCCATCAGTCTCATCCTCACATCCCCTTCATCTCCATTACATTCATCGCCATCCTTTTTCACCTCCATCTCCCACTCCCCTTTTCTTCTTCTGCCTGTTTTCTTTATTTGTTTTTGTTTGTTGCTGGGTTGTTTTTTTTTGTGTTCCTATTGTTGTTTTTGTTTATTTATTTGTTTGTTTTATTCAGATTGAAAACACTTTCATCTTAACTCTTGACGGTGATGTAGATTTTAAACCCAATTCTGTGAAACTTCTCCTTGATCGAATGTTGATAAATAAAAAGGTCGGAGCCGTTTGTGGTAGAATACATCCAGTTGGTTCAGGTTAGTTAAAATTCCAAACCCATCAAACCCATGTCCTCGTTGTTCTTATTTTTGTTGTTGTTTTTTTTTGTTGTGTGTGTGTGTACTATTGTTTCTTTTTTCTTTCTTTTTTGTGGTGGAGACGGTAGGGGTGATCAATGGAATCCAGAACCGATATATATATATTAGGGTTCCAGTTCACTCCGTTGAAAATGAGTTTTTGTAGCAATAACTGGGGAGTTAACCTTGCGATTGACTGTTGTCCTGTCCAAGGGGTGGTGAGTTTTGTACTCTAAGTCGGATAACACCAATGAAACTGGGATGATAAGCACCAGGCTGATGAGACTCTGAATTTAGGACAGACTTCTTTAAGTGGTTAGGTAGGATATTAGGCTTTCGAAACCCCAAGTGTTCTTGATCAAGGCACTTCATTTCACGTTGCTCCAGTTGACTCAACAGCAAAAGGTGAGTAGCAGCGGCAGATGGATTTAACCTTGTGGCGGACTGGTGTTTCACCTAATCCTCTACTCTCAACATTGTCACGGGGTCGGACAATTCGGTTCTGAGTTTAAATCACGCCAAAGTTAGCTTTGCCTTTCTTCCTTGCGAGGTCAATAAAATAAAGTACCAGTAATGCACTCGGGTAGATTTAGTCGACGTTCTCCTCCCAAAAACATGTAAACATGTTGATATTGTGCCTAAATCAAAAACTATAATTATTTTTGCTGAATTTGCTTTATACCTTTTGGTTATTACTTCTATCATACAGGTCCCATGGTATGGTACCAACAATTTGAGTACGCTGTAGGCCATTGGCTACAAAAAGCCGCTGAACATGTCTTCGGTTGTGTGCTGTGCTGTCCAGGCTGTTTTTCTCTCTTTCGAGCGTCAGCCATTATGGACGACAATGTCATGAAAGCATATACACGAAAGCCCGTGAAAGCGCGAGACTTCATCCAGTATGAACAAGGTAAACTTGGGCATTTTCTAAAGCATGCGTGTGTGTGTGTGTGTGTGTGTGTGTGTGTCTGTGTGTGTACGTTTGTGACTGAGTGTGTATACGTTTGTGTGTGTGTGTGTACGTTTGTGACTGAGTGTGTATACGTTTGTGTGTGTGTGTGTGTAAGAGCAGAAGTGAATTAATATATATTATGCACACTTGCATTTGTTGTGGTGCATATATATGTATATATATATATGAATAAATTTAGTCCTTCATCAGTGATCTTCCAGCCTTCATTGGTATTTCATCGCTTTAAAGACCATATACCTCTGGTTGATGCGAGCAACGGCTAAAGAAAGTCGTTGGGACACGTAAATGGGGGGAACGAGCGAGACAGTCTGTGCGAAATTCTTTCCTTACTCACATTTCGACCAGGTTTGATGGTCTTTATTCTCTCTCGTCCACGATTTCACAGAACTTATGTTCATCGATTTCAGGGACTTGACTCCTTCTTCCTCACTTTTTGTTGCATTACCATCTTTGTTTGTTTACTGTCTCGCTCGTTCCCCCTATTTACGTGTCCCAACGACTTTCTTTAGCCGTTGCTCGCACCAACCAGAGGTATATGGTCTTTAAAGCGATGAAATACCAATGAAGGCTGGACGATCACTGATGAAGGACTAAATTTATTCATATGTATCCCATTTGCAACCACGCAGCACGCCATGTTTTCATATTTTTCATATATATATATATATATGGGAAAAAATGAAACGAAATTTCATATCTCATACATTGTGTGGGTGTGTGTGTGTGTGTGTACATATAGGTATGTATATATAATATATATATTCTCTGTTTCTATTAGGTGAAGATCGTTGGTTGTGTACTTTACTGTTACAGCAAGGATATAAGATCGATTACTGTGCTGGTGCTGATGCATTTACATTTGCACCAGAAAGCTTCCATGATTTCTTCATCCAAAGACGTCGATGGGCGCCCTCTACAATTGCAAACATTATGGATCTGCTCTCAACATGGAAGATTACAGTTAGCTTAAACGATAACATCAGCGCTCTCTTCATATTATACCAGTTTATTTTAATGACATCAAGTATATTAGCCCCAGCTACGGTAATTTTGATGATTGCTGGTTCCTACAGCGCTGTACTCAAACTGAGCATGTGGAAATCTTTTGCTCTCTCACTTGTACCTGTTATACTCTTTATCATCGTCTGTTTAAAAGCCAAAACCAATACTCAGATAACATTTGCTGCTTTTATGACCAGCGTTTATACTGTAGTTATGGTTGTTGTAACAGTCGGAACCCTTGTTAATATCCTTGATGAAGATTTGATATCACCTAACGTTGTGTTCCTCGCCGGTCTTGCCTTTATATTTTCCGTCTGTGGTCTTTTACACCCTCGAGAGATCGTCTGCCTTATACATGGTATCTTATATTTTCTCACTGTACCATCGTCGTTTATTTTCCTCACAGTATATTTTCTCTGCAATTTAAATAATGTGTCATGGGGAACTCGAGAAACTCCAAAGGTTTCTGAAGAAGAAGGCGCGAAAAAAGAAAATAACGATAAAAAGAAAACAATTTTTAGTCTTTTTAATCTGAACAGCTTAAGACCAATAATAGAAGACTTTAAGAAATTTATTTACGATATTCTTGGTAAGAAACCAGGAGAAATGGCTGAGACACGATCAAATGATTCGACAATCGATGTAGAAAATCAGAAACCGACCACACAACTGCAGTCAATTCAGGCTGGTGTAAAAGTAATACGGACTAAAATCACGGATGATTATTCACAGTTAAAGGTAGATCCTTTTTACTGGAAAAAGTTGTCATTTCTAGGCAATGGAGAAGAAAGCTGTGTAAATGACGACGAAGTTAAATTTTGGAATTATATACTTCGAAAATATTTGCATCCTTTAAAAGAGAACAAAGAAGAAAAAGAGAGGATCAAACGGGATTTAGAAACTACGCGAAATAATGTTGTCTTTGGTTATTTCTTACTGAATCTCTTGTGGAGTGTGGCAGTTATGCAGTTACAAACCATGAAACATGAACTCTTACCATTCTTTATATTGGAAAAATACGAACCAATATCCGTGATATTTCTGACAGTTTTTGGCCTCGTGCTTACTTGTCAGTTTGTCGGAATGTGCATGCATCGTTGGGGGACATTTTTGCATCTCATGTCCACAACACACATCTTGTCAAATGGCACAGAAGAAAACCGGATGATAGAAGATTTTATTCGAAGTATGGCCTCTCCTTCAAGAGATATTGACATCCAACCAGATTATTCCAGCGATGAGGAATCTTCTTTGGAAGAACATCCCGTTGAAGATTATCCTGACGATTCCGCCGATGAAGAAACCCCAAAGAGTGTCTATGAAAAAATATATCATGACCGTTGGAAAACTATTCGCAAAGATTTTAACAAACGTGTTCCAAAGAATCGCAGAGGATTCTACAAAGATACATTTCTAACAAATGATAATCGTGGGTATACAAACCAAGTATTCCATAACGTCTAAAGTAACTTCAAAGTTACTGTCTATATCCCTTGTCTCTGTTTGTTATATTTGGGCATCAATGTTATCAGTATTCTTCTTATTGTTATTACTCTTATCATCATTATACTTATTATTCTTATTATTAATATTAAGTTTGAAAAGGGCCGGTGGATTGGCAGTATCGGTAGAGGGTCAAACACCATGCTTTTGCAGCATAGAGTTACGGTTCTTTACGGTCTCAGTTCAAATCCCGCCGAGGTTAACTTTGCCTTTCATCCTTACGGAGTCGATAAAATAAAGTACCGGTAACGAACTGGGGTCGATTTAATCGACCCCCCCCCCCCATTACTGGCCTTGTGCCTATACTAGAAATCATTATTGATATTAAGGGCGGTGGATTGGCAGTATCGGTAGAGCGTCGGACGCCATGCTTTCTAGCATAGTTACGTCCCTTTACGATCTGAGTTCAAATCCCGCCGAGGTTGACTTTGCCTTTCATCCTTACGGGGTCGATAAAATAAAGTACCAGTGAGGCACTGGGTAGTTGCTGGCCTTGTGCCTATACTAGAAATCATTATTGATATTAAGTTTGAAAGAAATATTTTTAGGAATCGTTATACATTATATAGGAGGCGAATTGGCAGAGTGGTTAGAACGTCGGATAGAATGTCTTATGGCATTCATTTCAGCTTTCTGCTCTCGGAGTTCAAATCCTGCTGAGAGAAACTTTGCCTTTCATCCATTCGAGGTCGATAAAAATAAAGTACCAGTCTAGTACTGAGGTCGATTCTTCCTCTATA
>OZ024751.1:43162486-43164986 GCA_964016885.1 Eledone cirrhosa
AGAATTATATTAAAGATACAGATTTCTGTGGAATGTTCAGTCACTTATACTATAATACATGATGGACTCTACATATAATTCAAAATACCAGCTTTGAATTGTATATACACGGTGATTCACACTGAATCTCCCTGAGAAATGTGTTAAAGGCACTTTAATTTCATGAACAGGTTGTTTCCGTCGATCGAACCACTGAAACACTCATCGTTGATACCGACGGAGGTCCATTTCATGTTGTGTACCAAGCTAAGACCTATACTTAAGAACGATAAAATCTACAGTGTATGTAAATATAGCGTGTCTACAATATATTAGAATACAAATGTATTTATGTAAATATAGAAGGTCAACTGTACTGCATGTATATATATATATATATATATATATATATATATATATATATATATATATATATATATATATGCGTTATATATATATATATATATATATATATATATATATATGCGTGTATATATATATATATATATATATATATATATATATATATATATATATATATATATATATATATATATATGCGTATATATATATATATATATAGGAACCAGTTCCTATTACCCACTCTACTACCCTAAGTATTGAGTACTTTGGTGCGTTATGGTCCACCTGGTTCCTTACCACATTTCCTTCGTTATATATATATATATATATATATATATATATATATATATATATATATATATATATATACGCATATATATATATATATATATATATATATATAATATTATATATATATATATACCTATACATGTATATATATATATATATATACCTATACATGTATATATAGGTATACATATATATATATATATATATACACCTATACATATATATATAGGTATATATATATATATATACACCTATACATGTATATATAGGTATATATATATATATATACACCTATACATGTATATATAGGTATATATATACATGTGTGTGTGTATGTGTGTGTAGATAACTATGTGTTTAAGTGTGTGTGTGTGTGTGTAGATAACTATGTGTTTAAGTGTGTGTGTGTGTGTGTGTGTGTAGATAACTATGTGTTTAAGTGTGTGTGTCTGTGTGTGTGTGTGTGTGTGTGTGTGTGTGTGTGTGTGTAGATAACTGTGTTTAAGTGTGTGTGTGCGTGTGTGTGTAGATAACTATGTGTTTAAGTGTGTGTGTGTGAACATATAGAACTCTACGTTACCCCATGACAAGCCTGGCCCCTTTAATTACAGATACGATGGTAAGCTGAAAAGTTCATATGGTGACCAAGATACTCTCATGGAATGACCAAATGAGGTTTATTTTTCAACAGTCGCTGGAAAGAAACAATGCAGTTATTAATAAGAAGAGTTGAAATTAATGCAAGATTTCACAGCCCTAGCATCACTCTTTCATAGTCAGCCTATAAACCTTTCAACCAACCCCAGTACAAAACATTTTTGACAGCAGAGATGTCTGGGGTAACTAGGAATAAAGTGAAGGGCGAACTCCGTACACGCTCCTGGGAATCGAACTTATGACTTTAAGATCATAAACCCATTCAAATCCCGCCGAGGTTGACTTTGCCTTTCATCCTTACGGGGTCGATAAAATAAAGTACCAGTAATGTACTGTGTAATTGCTGGTCTTGTGCCTAAAGTAGAAACAATTATAATTAAAAGTAAATCTCCTGTCTACTCCAGTTGATATAGATATATGTGTTATCTGTAGTATCATCAATACTATAAACACCACCACCACCACATTACAACACCACCACCGCCACACCACACTACAACACACCACACTACAACACACCACCACACTACAACACACTACCACAACACCACCACACTGCAACACCACCACCACACTACACCACACTACAACACACTACCACAACACCACCACACTGCAACACCACCACCACACTACAACACACTACAACACACTACCACAACACCACCACACTGCAACACCACCACCACACTACAACACACTACCACCACACCACCACAACACACCACAACACACCACAACACACCACCGCCACACTACAACACACTACCACCACACCACCACACTGCAACACCACCACCACAATACAACACACTACCACCACACCACCACCACACCACCACCACAACACACCACCGCCACACTACAACACACTACCACCACACCACCACAATCCACCACACACCAACACCACACTACAACACACCACCGCCACACTAACACCACACACCACCACAACACACCACCACGCTACAACACACTACCACAACACCACCACACTACAACACACCACCACCACAACACACCACAACGCACCACAACACACCACCACACCACCACAACACACTACAACCACACACCAACACCACACTACCAGCACACACCACTACACACCACCACAACACACCACCACCACACCACAACACACCACCACAACACACCACCACCACACCACAACACACCACAACGCACCACAACACACCACCACACC
>OZ024751.1:43167486-43212486 GCA_964016885.1 Eledone cirrhosa
ACTTTATTGTGAAGGCTATTCCAGCCGTGACCTTCACATCTATTCATGTTCAGACACAATCTAGTCTATCGTTGGTTTTATTTAAACACGTGAGACTGCAGTGATTTTTTCACTTGCAGCTGACCTTTTCTTCTGCATCTCAAAATCTAATTTTTACGTAGTTCTAAATCTAAGTTTTCTACCTTAAGTTTACATTTTCTGCCATATACTATATGTTTCTGCCATATACTATATGTTTCTACCATATACTATATGTTTCTGCCATATACTATATGTTTCTGCCATATACTATATGTTCCTGGACCGAGCGATGCGTTATATCCTTAACCCTTTAGCATTTTTCCGTTGCTCTTTCTGTCAGGAGTTGCGACCAATAGATAGTATCAGCAATGGAAAGACCAATGGAAACATTGTTTCCTTGGTACGATTTGACGAAGTCAACCCCACTCGATAAGCAAATGATGGCTGAGATCTTGTCAATCGAATTCCTTCCGTCCTTCTTGCGTGGTAAATGGTGGTTAAAAGACTTAAAACACTCCTAAAATATTAAATATAGCCGGCCATTACTAATGTTTCTCAGGCTCAGAGAATATCAAACACTGGATCATGGCATCTGTCTCACAGATTTATGCGTGTGTAGGGGCCAAGACTTTGCTGAAGTATTACGATGCCAGAGTCCCAAGTACGTATATTATGACACTATTCCACTGCACGGCACATCATGAAGGGCCTTATACCATAGCTTCGCGTCGACCCAGAACTTGTGGGGGAAATTTGATAAACAGAAACCATCCTGTGTGGTGGTCTTTATATGTCATCCTGTTTAACATCACCAGGTCCTAGGATGGTGGGATTCATTTGTCACCCTGTTTAACATCCCATGGTCCTTGGTTGTCTTTCTAAAAATCTGTTCTGTTGCAAACATTTGAGCCAAGTCTTCAGCTTAAGAATAACTTCCTTCCTCCCACCCTTCTGAAGGGGCCAGAAAAAGGGGTCAAGTGTTCTTCTTGTTTCTTCCTCTGACCAAATCATTAAAATAGAAATTTTAAAAAAAGAATAGGTGAGTGAAGAGAATAGAGAGTAGATCTAGTGAGAGTGTAGAGAGTAGAGAGAATGGAGAGTAGATCTGGTGAGAGTGTAGAGAGTAGAGAGAATGGAGAGTAGATCTAGTGAGAGTGTAGAGAGTAGATCTAGTGAGAGTGTAGAGAGTAGATCTAGTGAGAGTGTGGAGAGTAGAGAGAGTGTAGAGAGTAGATCTAGTGAGAGTGTAGAGATTAGATCTAGTAAAAGTGTAGAGGGTAGATCTAGTGAGAGTGTAGAGAGTAGATCTAGTGAGAGTGTAGAGAGTAGATCTACTGAGAGTGTAGAGAGTAGATCTAGTGAGAGTGTAGAGAGTAGATCTAGTGAGAGTGTAGAGAGTAGATCTACTGAGAGTGTAGAGAGTAGATCTAGTGAGAGTGTAGAGAGTAGATCTAGTGAGAGTGTAGAGAGTAGATCTAGTGAGAGTGTAGAGTAGATCTACTGAGAGTGTAGAGAGTAGATCTAGTGAGAGTGTAGAGAGTAGATCTACTGAGAGTGTAGAGAGTAGATCTAGTAAAAGTGTAGAGAGTAGATCTAGTGAGAGTGTAGAGTAGATCTACTGAGAGTGTAGAGAGTAGATCTAGTGAGAGTGTAGAGAGTAGATCTAGTGAGAGTGTAGAGAGTAGATCTAGTGAGAGTGTAGAGTAGATCTACTGAGAGTGTAGAGAGTAGATCTAGTGAGAGTGTAGAGAGTAGATCTACTGAGAGTGTAGAGAGTAGATCTAGTAAAAGTGTAGAGGGTAGATCTAGTGAGAGTGTGGAGAGTAGATCTAGTGAGAGTGTAGAGAGTAGATCTAGTGAGAGTGTAGAGAGTAGATCTAGTGAGAGTGTGGAGAGTAGATCTAGTGAGAGTGTGGAGATTAGATCTAGTGAGAGTGTAGAGATTAGATCTAGTGAGAGTGTAGAGAGTAGATCTACTGAGAGTGTAGAGAGTAGATCTAGTGAGAGTGTAGAGCGTAGATCTAGTGAGAGTGTAGAGAGTAGATCTAGTGAGAGTGTAGAGAGTAGATCTAGTGAGAGTGTAGAGAGTAGATCTAGTGAGAGTGTGGAGAGTAGATCTAGTGAGAGTGTAGAGAGTAGATCTACTGAGAGTGTAGAGAGTAGATCTAGTGAGAGTGTAGAGCGTAGATCTAGTGAGAGTGTAGAGAGTAGATCTAGTGAGAGTGTAGAGAGTAGATCTAGTGAGAGTGTAGAGAGTAGATCTAGTGAGAGTGTGGAGAGTAGATCTAGTGAGAGTGTAGAGAGTAGATCTAGTGAGAGTGTAGAGAGTAGATCTAGTGAGAGTGTAGAGAGTAGATCTAGTGAGAGTGTAGAGAGTAGATCTAGTGAGAGTGTAGAGAGTAGATCTAGTGAGAGTGTAGAGAGTAGATCTAGTGAGAGTGTAGAGAGTAGATCTAGTGAGAGTGTAGAGAGTAGATCTAGTGAGAGTGTGGAGAGTAGATCTAGTGAGAGTGTAGAGAGTAGATCTAGTGAGAGTGTAGAGAGTAGATCTAGTAAAAGTGTAGAGGGTAGATCTAGTGAGAGTGTAGAGAGTAGATCTACTGAGAGTGTAGAGAGTAGATCTAGTGAGAGTGTAGAGAGTAGATCTAGTGAGAGTGTAGAGAGTAGATCTAGTGAGAGTGTAGAGAGTAGATCTAGTGAGAGTGTAGAGAGTAGATCTAGTGAGAGTGTGGAGAGTAGATCTAGTGAGAGTGTAGAGAGTAGATCTAGTGAGAGTGTAGAGAGTAGATCTAGTGAGAGTGTAGAGAGTAGATCTAGTGAGAGTGTAGAGAGTAGATCTAGTGAGAGTGTAGAGAGTAGATCTACTGAGAGTGTAGAGAGTAGATCTACTGAGAGTGTAGAGAGTAGATCTAGTGAGCGTGTAGAGAGTAGATCTAGTGAGAGTGTAGAGAGTAGATCTAGTGAGAGTGTAGAGAGTAGATCTAGTGAGAGTGTAGAGAGTAGATCTAGTGAGAGTGTAGAGAGTAGATCTAGTGAGAGTGTAGAGAGTAGATCTAGTGAGAGTGTGGAGAGTAGATCTAGTGAGAGTGTAGAGAGTAGATCTAGTGAGAGTGTAGAGAGTAGATCTAGTGAGAGTGTAGAGAGTAGATCTAGTGAGAGTGTAGAGAGTAGATCTAGTGAGAGTGTAGAGAGTAGATCTACTGAGAGTGTAGAGAGTAGATCTACTGAGAGTGTAGAGAGTAGATCTAGTGAGCGTGTAGAGAGTAGATCTAGTGAGAGTGTAGAGAGTAGATCTAGTGAGAGTGTAGAGAGTAGATCTAGTGAGAGTGTAGAGAGTAGATCTAGTGAGAGTGTAGAGAGTAGATCTAGTGAGAGTGTAGAGAGTAGATCTAGTGAGAGTGTGGAGAGTAGATCTAGTGAGAGTGTAGAGAGTAGATCTAGTGAGAGTGTAGAGAGTAGATCTAGTGAGAGTGTAGAGAGTAGATCTAGTGAGAGTGTAGAGAGTAGATCTAGTGAGAGTGTAGAGAGTAGATCTACTGAGAGTGTAGAGAGTAGATCTACTGAGAGTGTAGAGAGTAGATCTAGTGAGCGTGTAGAGAGTAGATCTAGTGAGAGTGTAGAGAGTAGATCTAGTGAGAGTGTAGAGCGTAGATCTAGTGAGAGTGTAAAGAGTAGATCTAGTGAGAGTGTAGAGAGTAGATCTAGTGAGAGTGTAGAGAGTAGATCTAGTAAAAGTGTAGAGGGTAGATCTAGTGAGAGTGTAGAGAGTAGATCTACTGAGAGTGTGGAGAGTAGATCTAGTGAGAGTGTAGAGAGTAGATCTAGTGAGAGTGTAGAGAGTAGATCTAGTGAGAGTGTAGAGAGTAGATCTAGTGAGAGTGTGGAGAGTAGATCTAGTGAGAGTGTAGAGAGTAGATCTAGTGAGAGTGTAGAGAGTAGATCTAGTGAGAGTGTAGAGAGTAGATCTAGTGAGAGTGTAGAGCGTAGATCTACTGAGAGTGTGGAGAGTAGATCTAGTGAGAGTGTAGAGAGTAGATCTAGTGAGAGTGTAGAGAGTACATCTAGTGAGAGTGTAGAGCGTAGATCTAGTGAGAGTGTGGAGAGTAGATCTAGTGAGAGTGTAGAGAGTAGATCTAGTGAGAGTGTAGAGCGTAGATCTAGTGAGAGTGTGGAGAGTAGATCTAGTGAGAGTGTGGAGAGTAGATCTAGTGAGAGTGTAGAGAGCAGATCTAGTGAGAGTGTAGAGAGTAGATCTAGTGAGAGTGTAGAGAGTAGATCTAGTGAGAGTGTAGAGAGTAGATCTAGTGAGAGTGTAGAGAGTAGATCTAGTGAGAGTGTAGAGAGTAGATCTAGTGAGAGTGTAGAGAGTAGATCTAGTGAGAGTGTAGAGAGTAGATCTAGTGAGAGTGTGGAGAGTAGATCTAGTGAGAGTGTAGAGAGTATATCTAGTGAGAGTGTGAAGAGTAGATCTAGTGAGAGTGTAGAGAGTAGATCTAGTCAGAGTGTAGAGAGTAGATCTAGTGAGAGTGTAGAGAGTATATCTAGTGAGAGTGTGGAGAGTAGATCTAGTGAGAGTGTAGAGAGTAGATCTAGTGAGAGTGTAGAGAGTATATCTAGTGAGAGTGTAGAGAGTAGTTCTAGTGAGAGTGTAGAGAGTAGATCTAGTGAGAGTGTAGAGAGTAGATCTAGTGAGAGTGTAGAGAGTAGATCTAGTGAGAGTGTAGAGAGTAGATCTAGTGAGAGTGTAGAGAGTAGATCTAGTGAGAGTATAGAGAGTAGATCTAGTGAGAATATAGAGAGTAGATCTGGTGAGAGTATAGAGAGTAGATCTAGTGAGAGTGTAGAGAGTAGATCTAGTGAGAGTGTAGAGAGTAGATCTAGTGAGAGTGTAGAGAGTAGATCTAGTAAGAGTGTAGAGAGTAGATCTAGTGAGAGTGTAGAGAGTAGATCTAGTGAGAGTGTAGAGAGTAGATCTAGTGAGAGTGTAGAGAGTAGATCTAGTGAGAGTGTGGAGAGTAGAGAGAGTGTAGAGAGTAGATCTAGTAAAAGTGTAGAGGGTAGATCTAGTGCGAGTGTAGAGAGTAGATCTAGTGAGAGTGTAGAGAGTAGATCTAGTGAGAGTGTAGAGAGTAGATCTACTGAGAGTGTAGAGAGTAGATCTAGTAAAAGTGTAGAGGGTAGATCTAGTGAGAGTGTAGAGAGTAGATCTAGTGAGAGTGTAGAGAGTAGATCTAGTGAGAGTGTAGAGAGTAGATCTAGTGAGAGTGTAGAGAGTAGATCTAGTGAGAGTGTGGAGAGTAGATCTAGTGAGAGTGTAGAGAGTAGATCTACTGAGAGTGTAGAGAATAGATCTAGTGAGAGTGTAGAGAGTAGATCTAGTGAGAGTGTAGAGAGTAGATCTACTGAGAGTGTAGAGAGTAGATCTAGTGAGAGTGTGGAGAGTAGAGAGAGTGTAGAGAGTAGATCTAGTGAGAGTGTAGAGAGTAGATCTAGTGAGAGTGTAGAGAGTAGATCTAGCGAGAGTGTAGAGAGTATATCTAGTGAGAGTGTGGAGAGTAGATCTAGTGAGAGTGTAGAGAGTAGATCTAGTGAGAGTGTGGAGAGTAGATCTAGTGAGAGTGTAGAGAGTAGATCTAGTCAGAGTGTAGAGAGTAGATCTAGTGAGAGTGTAGAGAGTATATCTAGTGAGAGTGTGGAGAGTAGATCTAGTGAGAGTGTAGAGAGTAGATCTAGTGAGAGTGTAGAGAGTATATCTAGTGAGAGTGTAGAGAGTAGTTCTAGTGAGAGTGTAGAGAGTAGATCTAGTGAGAGTGTAGAGAGTAGATCTAGTGAGAGTGTAGAGAGTAGATCTAGTGAGAGTGTAGAGAGTAGATCTAGTGAGAGTGTAGAGAGTAGATCTAGTGAGAGTATAGAGAGTAGATCTAGTGAGAGTATAGAGAGTAGATCTGGTGAGAGTATAGAGAGTAGATCTAGTGAGAGTGTAGAGAGTAGATCTAGTGAGAGTGTAGAGAGTAGATCTAGTGAGAGTGTAGAAAGTAGATCTAGTGAGAGTGTAGAGAGTAGATCTAGTGAGAGTGTAGAGAGTAGATCTAGTGAGAGTGTAGAGAGTAGATCTACTGAGAGTGTAGAGAGTAGATCTAGTGAGAGTGTAGAGAGTAGATCTAGTGAGAGTGTAGAGAGTAGATCTAGTGAGAGTGTAGAGAGTAGATCTAGTGAGAGTGTAGAGAGTAGATCTAGTGAGAGTGTAGAGAGTAGATCTAGTGAGAGTGTAGAGAGTAGATCTAGTGAGAGTGTAGAGAGTAGATCTAGTGAGAGTGTAGAGAGTAGATCTAGTGAGAGTGTAGAGAGTAGATCTAGTGAGAGTGTAGAGAGTAGATCTGGTGAGAGTATAGAGAGTAGATCTAGTGAGAGTGTAGAGAGTAGATCTAGTGAGAGTGTAGAAAGTAGATCTAGTGAGAGTGTAGAGAGTAGATCTAGTGAGAGTGTAGAGAGTAGATCTAGTGAGAGTGTAGAGAGTAGATCTACTGAGAGTGTAGAGAGTAGATCTAGTGAGAGTGTAGAGAGTAGATCTAGTGAGAGTGTAGAGAGTAGATCTAGTGAGAGTGTAGAGAGTAGATCTAGTGAGAGTGTAGAGAGTAGATCTAGTGAGAGTGTAGAGAGTAGATCTAGTGAGAGTGTAGAGAGTAGATCTAGTGAGAGTGTAGAGATGTCTGTCATTAAATATATTGCCGTTGATTAGAATGTTTCCAATTATCATTCAAGGACACTGGTATTGATCTCCTCCTCCTCCTTCTCCTCCTCACCCCTCCTTTTTCTTCTAATCAAGCAGCTCTGTCTTTCATGTCTTTCCTTTTTTCTTACAAGCTACTGTTGCTGCTGCTGCAGTTGTTGTTGTTACTGCAGTTATTGTTGCTGCAGTTGCTGCTACTGCTGTTGCTGCTGTTGTTGTTGCTGTAACTGTTACTGTTGTCGTTGTTGCTGCAGTGGCTGTTGATGCTGCTGCTGCTGCTGCTGCTGCTGGTGTTATTGTTGTTATTGCTGCTGCTGCTGCTGCTGCTGCTTCTGCTGTGGCGGTGGCGGTAGTGGTGGCGGTGGTGTTATTGTTGTTACTGCTGCTGCTGCTGGTATGGCGGTGGCGGTAGCGGTGGCGGTGGTGCTGTTACTGCTGCTGCTGCTGCTGCTGCTGGTATGGCGGTGGCGGTAGCGGTGGCGGTGGCGGTGGTGCTGTTACTGCTGCTGCTGCTGCTGCTGCTGTAGCGGTAGTGGTGGCGGTGGCGGTGGTGTTATTGCTATTACTGCTGGTGCTTGTGCTGCTGCTGCTGCTGTGGCGGTGGTGGTGGTGGCGGCGGTGGTGGTGGTGATGGCGGCGGCTGTCTTATTGCATTTTCCTTTCTTCTGTCAACCGTCCATGATAACAGACAGGACAATAGATGAAACTTTCTACATCTACCTGTCTTGTGAGGGAAATGGAGTAGACGGGTGGATTCTACCCGTGATTCAAAGAGTCAGATTTGTCACACACAGTGTTATGCTGAATCTCCCTGAGAATCACGTTAAAGATAAGATATACGTGTCTGTGAAATGCTCTGCAACTTGCACTATGGTACACGATTAACTGCAGCTGTAATTCAAAGGGCCAACCTTGTCACGCTGAATCTCCCTGAGAATCACTTAATGGGTACACCTATCTGCGGAATGCTTAGCCACTTGCACTATGATACATAATTAACTGAAAAAGGTCAGTCTTGTCTCACACACAGTGTCACGTTGAATCTCCCTGAGAATCATGTTAAAGGTACACGTGTCTGTGCGATGCTGAGCCACTTGTACTTCAGTTTCACGAGCAGGCTGTTCTCTTGTTCAAACATCTGAAATACTTTAATATTCAAAATGTATTATTTTATGTTATTCCTAACCATTTCTTTTCCTTTCTTGGCAGCAGAAAATGAGAAAATGAAAGAGTTCGTGTTTTTACCATTCCATATGAGTCTTCGTTACAGAAAGGGCCCTTTGTTTAACAGCTGTCCCAATAAAACTATTTGACCCTTGCTTACAAAATAAGGTCCATTCGGTTAACAACTATTCCTTCGTTTAACGTTATCTATCAATCGACTGGAATCTGATTCATAAGAAACAGGAATCATGTCGCCAACAGATGAGAACTCTTTGACTTTCTTAAGGATTACCGATACTACATGGGAGAACGTGGAGATGAGTTTGTGGTTTTCCATGGTCGTTATTCTTGCTGTGACCCTCTTCATACTGTGGAGGAGAAAAGATGACAACTATCCACCAGGTCCATTTAGTTGGCCCCTGATTGGAAACATCCAGCTGAACAAAGCACACCTCCAGTTGACAAACTTGAAGAACCAATACGGTGATATCTACAGCGTCACAATTTCTCGCCAAAATATTGTCGTTTTGTGTTCTTTGGATAGTATCTTGGAGTGTCTTCATTATAACGGCGACGCATTCGCAAACAGACCCAGTTGCCCGGTATTGAATTCTCTCTACAAGTCTGGAGATAAAAACGAAGGTAAGAAACTGTATTACTATTTTCCGTTTTATTTATTTTTTTTTTTTTGTTACATCTTTTGTTTTTCTTTCCCCTTTTTCTACACGCAAAAACCCATATTTGAACCGTCCTGTACCGTCCTGTACCGTCCTTATAATAAAATAATAATTATTGTTATTTTTCTGGTTGTCTTTAGGTTTCATAACCGCTGACTACGACGATAAACTGGAACAAAAACGTGATTTCTTGCAAGACTGTATGGTTGACGGCACCTATTGTCTGGAATATGACACAGAGATGAAGATTGGTAGTGAGGTTCAAGACGTATTACAGAAATTTATAAAGGAAAAAGCCCCTTTTAACCCTTTCAATCTCCTCTACCCTTCATTTCTTAACGTCACCCTTTCTATAATATTCAGCCAATGGCATCGCAATGATGAGAGAGACACCAATTTTCAAGAGATTCTCAAATCACTCACTCTTCGGGCAAAATGTCTAAAGCAGACGTTTCCAGATATTTTCCCTATACCATCTTTCTTGGAAAATATACGTTTTAAACAAATCAAAGAGAGGATGCGCCTTCAACATGAATATCAACGGAAACTTATCAACTTCCACAAAGATACTTTCAATCCGTGTGTCCTGAGAGATTTGACAGACCAGCTCCTTGTCTATGTCGAAAACGGTGATGATAAAGGTTTGTTTGCTAGTTCGGATATGGAAAATATTCTGTTGGAGATTTCAGGCAGTGGATTTGAGTCAACTGCCGTTTGTCTGACCTGGCTTCTTGGTTATATGGCCATGTACCCTGAAATACAGTCCCAGGTTCAAGAGGAGTTAGACATGGTTATAGGAAGGGAAGACAACCCGTGTCTTGCTGACCAGTCTAAATTACCTTACACACTTGCTACTATATGTGAGGCTCACAGAATGGCCTCTGTCATGCCGTTTCTTTACCCACATCAAGCTGTTAAAAATACAGTATTACAAGGTAAGATATTATTATCATTATTATTATTATTATTGTTGTTCTTGTTGTTGTTGTTGTTGTTGTTGTTGTTGCTTTTGTTAATGCTGCGACTAAGAAGGGTGGTGGTTTAGTAGAATAATTACAGAGACAAACAAAATAACTGGAAACACCTGGAGGAGTCGTAGGCGTACCGTGATGGTATACAGCATGTCTCGAGCTTTTTAAACCTTGCAGAGTCCCTCCCTTATCATCTTCCACAGGAGAGAGAGGGGGGTGATAGACAGCAAGTAAAAATAGATATAGGGGAAGAATCGACTCCAGTACAGGACAGGTCATTTTATATCAACCTCAAAAGGTTTTGAATTCAGAGAGAAGAGAGCCGTAAAGAATACCGTAAAACATTCTATCCGATATTATAACACCTCAGCCAACTCTATGCCGCGAAGCATTTTGTCCGACGCTCTACCAATTCTGCCAATCTACTGGTCTTAGTTTACCCCGGCGGGATTTAATCTCAGAACGTAGAAAGTTGTAACTAAATATTACAAAACATTGACTGCGACGCTCTACCGATTCTGCCAATCCAACTCATTATTTGACTATGCAATGTAATAATACATTTACACTGGTTTTACCTTTAGAACGATATCATAATACAGTATATCTTTATATTATTTGCAATCCCCTTTGACAGGCTATGACATTCCCAAGGACACTTGGATCCTCTGTAATATCTGGAGCCTTCACTATGATACAAGATATTGGAAAAATCCGAAGAAGTTTGACCCAACAAGGTAAAGATTAAACCTTTTTCTAAATATTCTAAAAATTGCATAAAATTACATTGTGTGATATAAACACTTCTAAATCTACAATGGTGTGCCTGAGAGACGTGGCACATTGTGTGATATAAACACTTCTAAATCTACAATGGTGGGCCTGAGAGACGTGGCACATTGTGTGATATAAACACTTCTAAATCTACAATGGTGGGCCTGAGAGACGTGGCACATTGTGTGATATAAGCACTTCTAAATCTACAATGGTGGGCCTGAGTGACGTGGCACATTGTGTTATATAAACACTTCTAAATCTACAATGGGGAGCCTGAGAGATGTGGCACAATGTGTGATATAAACACTTCTAAATCTACAATGGTGGGCCTGAGAGACGTGGCACATTGTGTGATATAAACACTTCTAAATCTACAATGGGGAGCCTGAGAGACGTGGCACATTGTGTGATATAAGCACTTCTAAATCTACAATGGGGAGCCTGAGACACGTGGCACATTGTGTGATATAAACACTTCTAAATCTACAATGGTGGGCCTGAGTGACGTGGCACATTGTGTGATATAAACACTTCTAAATCTACAATGGTGAGCCTGAGTGACGTGGCACATTGTGTGATATAAGCACTTCTAAATCTACAATGGTGGGCCTGAGAGACGTGGCACATTGTGTGATATAAACACTTCTAAATCTACAATGGTGGGCCTGAGAGACGTGGCACATTGTGTGATATAAACACTTCTAAATCTACAATGGTGAGCCTGAGTGACGTGGCACATTGTGTGATATAAGCACTTCTAAATCTACAATGGTGGGCCTGAGAGACGTGGCACATTGTGTGATATAAACACTTCTAAATCTACAATGGTGGGCCTGAGAGACGTGGCACATTGTGTGATATAAACACTTCTAAATCTACAATGGGGAGCCTGAGAGACGTGGCACATTGTGTGATATAAACACTTCTAAATCTACAATGGTGGGCCTGAGAGACGTGGCACATTGTGTGATATAAACACTTCTAAATCTACAATGGGGAGCCTGAGAGACGTGGCACATTGTGTGATATAAACACTTCTAAATCTACAATGGTGGGCCTGAGTGACGTGGCACATTGTGTGATATAAGCACTTCTAAATCTACAATGGTGGGCCTGAGAGACGTGGCACATTGTGTGATATAAACACTTCTAAATCTACAATGGTGAGCCTGAGTGACGTGGCACATTGTGTGATATAAACACTTCTAAATCTACAATGGGGGGCCTGAGTGACGTGGCACATTGTGTGATATAAACACTTCTAAATCTACAATGGTGGGCCTGAGAGACGTGGCACATTGTGTGATATAAACACTTCTAAATCTACAATGGGGAGCCTGAGAGACGTGGCACATTGTGTGATATAAACACTTCTAAATCTACAATGGTAGGCCTGAGTGACGTGGCACATTGTGTGATATAAACACTTCTAAATCTACAATGGTGGGCCTCAAAGAATGTAGTCCGACGCTCTATCGATACTGTCACCCAACAACCTTTAACTAAATAATTGTTTCTGATTCAGGCAGAAGGCCAACAATTATTGGGAAGGAGAAAGTCGATTAAATCGACCCCAGTGCATTACTGGTGCTTTATTTTATCGACCCCGTAAGAATGAAAGGCAAAGCTAACCTCGACGGGATTTGAATTCAGAACGTAAAAGGACGTAACTCTATGCCACAAAACCAATTGTCCGACGCTCTACCGATACTGCCAATACCCCTTTAAATAATTAATACTATAATCATCACACACACATTTTTATACTTTCAGGTTCCTCAAAGATGAGAAAACTATATTTATACCAGACTTCTTTTTACCATTTGGAATTGGTGTCCGAGAATGTCCCGGAGAATCACTGGCAACACTTAATCTGTTCCTTTATTTCACACACATCCTACACAGGATGAATATTCGACCGGGTGACGACAAAACATCTTTTCAAATGGAAGGCGAATTAGAGTACCTTCTGCTGCACAAACCGAAACCATTTAGAATAAGAGCCATCAGAAGAGATACTTCAAAGATTCTGCGGTAACTACTTCATTTGAGTATTGTTGTGGCAAATATATATATATATATATATATGTATATAAATATATGTATATATATATATATATATATATATATATATATATATATATATATATATAAATATATATATATATATATATATAAGTAAAAAACAAATACAATAACAAAGAGTGCAGTACGAACAGTGTTGAGAGTGGGGGACGACGTTTTGGGCATAAGCCCTTCATCAGGAGAAAGGTGCCTAGGAAAAGAGTTCGAGGTGGTGTGAGGGAAAGTAGTGGAAAGACATTAAAAAGGGGGGAGGGGGGTTAAAATGAAGGAAAAAAAATTAAAATGAGGGGGAAAAAAAATATATATATATATAAAATAAAGTAATTAAGTCAAATATTTAAGATGGAATCATATCATATGATTCCAGTTCCTCAGAGAAATAACAACCCAACCAGGAGCTGGACATATCGGAGTATTGACGGGGTAAAACACTTTAACAACATGTGTACCTGTCTCTACCACACTAATTCGAACTGCCTGAAGAGGTCACAGCCAATGAAGGCTGTCACCGAAATATATATAGCAATACATCTTTAATAAACGAAGTCAAATTTTAAATATTTGACTTAATTACTTTATTTTACATTACTCCAGAGTAACCAAACAAACCTGCGTACTTCGTCGAGTGCTCCAATCTGCATACTGAGGTGTCGGTAAACAACCAACATATACTCAATATATATATATATATATATATATATATATATATATATATATATATGACAACTGCTTTTTTTTATTTCAGCTAATAACGGTCAATATAAGGAAGATGTGAGTTTTGATCCTATCCAAAACACAAAAAGAAAACTACAAAGAATAACAATGGGTTACTACTACTACTACCACCACCACTACTACCACAACAATTACTACAACTACTATTATTACTTCCACGACTAAAACGAAGATGAAGTTTTCTTTTGAATGAAGAAGAATCGTTGGTTGTTGTAAAGAAAGTTTGACTTAGACAATCAAATAACGAGAAGATAGAAAAGAATTGACAGCTTTTCATTTGACTTTAAGACATAAATCTCCATAAAGGAACGTTTAATCTGATGATTATCTAAACATTTCGTCAATTTGATGTATAACAAAACATTTTAAAAAAAGTAATAAAAACACTTTCAAATAAAACAGTTGTTCGTTAAAGACAAGTTCATTTTCTTTGGGAGAAATAGCTAAATGTTGTGATAGGTTAAGGCAGAGATTCTCAAACTTTTGATGCCACGCCACCCTCCTCATGGCCGCGTAATACACTCGGCGCCCCCGCCCCCTATTTCCAGAGAGACCTTCCTACATGCAAATTGTAAATAATATATCTATATATATTAAGTTGTAGTTCCTGTCTGATTTTTCTATTAATTAAATGTAAATCAACAAAAAAAGCTCCTCTCTTTCATAGTAAAATTTGGCTATGGCAAAACACCACTAGAATTATTACAAAAAAAAGTGTGAACCGCAGCAAGGCGCGGGTAATTCGGCTAGTAATAAATAAAATCGTTAATTTATATATAATAAATAATATAATATATACTATGTATAAATAAATATTTCATATTTTTTTTTTTACTATATTTATATATACAATATGTATAATTTGGTATACTATTATATCATCTCTACCGTCCCCAGTGCTCCGCTAAACCTTCTCAGCATCCCCCGGAAGGAGGTAGCACCTACTTTGAGAACCTCTGGCCTAAGGGTTCTCGAACGGTGTACGATGAAATTATGATCCTCTGCAACTAGAAAACTCTTTTTCAGAGTGTTTTTTTTTTCCGTTTTTTTTTCTTCTCTCTCTGTATATATATATATATATATATATATATATAAATATATATATATATATATATATATGAAAATGTTTAACCCCGACGGCAGAGCTCAGGCCGTATCGACGGCTATTTCTGGATTGTCCAGAAATAGTCGTCGAGACGGCCTGAGCTCTGCCGTCGGGGTTAAACATTTTCCTATTACCCTAAGTATTGAGTACTCTGGTGCGTTATGGTCCATCTGGTTCCTTACCACACCTCCTTCGTTATATATATAAAGGAATTTGCGATGGAGAAAACAAGACTTTTATCAACAAATTTTATTCCTTTCACGTACAGCTCTCTCTTTGTCTTTATATATATACATTTATATATATATATATATATATATATATATATATATATATATATATATATATATATATATATATGAACTAGTAGGACCCCGACGGCTGAGCTCAAGCCGTTTCGACGGCTAATTCTGAACTAAAAAAAATAAATAAATAAAATAAAATAAAAATTTTTTTTTTTTTTTTTTAGTCCAGAATTAGCCGTCGAAACGACTTGAGCTCAGCCGTCGGGGTCCTACTCATTCCTATTACCCACTCTACTACCCTAAGTATTGAGTACTTTGGTGCGTTATGGTCCACCTGGTTCCTTACCACATTTCCTTCGTTATATACATATATATATATATATATATATATATATATATACAGTATACACATATATATATATATATATATATATATATATAAAATTAAAAATGGAGTTAAAGACTCACGTTAATCCCTTATAATTTAATGACTTCGAGGAATAGTCCGGGCTCTTTATAAGACAGCATATAGAGAAAAATACACAAAGAGGTATGTGTTCAATTATAGGGGATACAATACCAGCAGAGTGAAAAAAGATGTATACACACTTCAACAGCATTCTAATAAAATTGCCTGTACAGGTAATCAAAGTGTGTATACATTTTTCCGGGGAACACTGTGTATATATATATATATATTTATTTATTTATTGCGCCGCATCAAGGGGTTCTGGATTTTCCTTCTAAGAATTTTTTAGACAAGCAACCATCAGCATTGCCTCACCTGACAGCGAGGCTGAAATACTGGACCAGCGAGATACTTTTACCAAGAACATACACCAAATACGATCAGTAAGGCGAGCAGCCAACAATAACAACAACCTCGTTTCGAATCTTATAGGATGAAAAATAAATATAATAATTTTCTGATAGGTCCAGTTATTCTAGAATTTTATACGGTTAGCCAATGGAAGCGGTGTATACCTGTAAATGTTATCAACTAAAGTAAAGTCCTCTAATCATTAAAAAAAAAACAATAACAAAATTTCTTTAAGGATGGGGTAATGGGGTTTAAGTGACTTCGTTACTGAGAAATATATAATTATTCCTACGAGGGAAAAATTATTGTTTTGTGCCTGTGTGTGTGTTTATAATCTCTAAATAGTTTCTTTAACAATGAAACTGTTGCAAAATTGACCACTTTCCGATAAGATTTGTCGTTAAACCTACAGCTGTGGAGACTTCTGGTGTTCTTCGTCCTCAAACCATCTCCCTACTTACTGCTATCGAAGATAAATTAGCCACCCACAGGAGTTGAGCCTCGTTAAGTTGGAATAGCTATTTCAACGGGTTTCATTCGCTATTCTCCGGTGTAACGCTTTCTGTCCGCTTGGACTTCGAGACGGCTTGTGTCTGGGATTCTTCACGCCAGTGGTTTTTTCCCACACTGCCTGGGCTTTTATCATTGCAGTAACGATACTATAGGTTGTTGATATCTAAAAACATCTATCTGCATACACACAGTTATCAGATTTGCCTTTATTAAGATATGATAAAATATATCGTCATCAGGTTTTTTTTTTAAATAATAAAACAAAAAATAAATCAAGTTAGATCACTCTCAACCGCAGATATTTTCAATAAACCTCTTCAGGAAAGGAGATTGAAATGTGTTTACGCGCATATAAAGGATTGTTATTTACAGAGAAACAAAACACGTTAAGAAAATTGAATATAAACTTATTTGACAGGTAAGAGCAATTACTGGTGTAATAAAGCTGATTGTTGGTATTTATATATATTACGGTCAATAGATAGTTTTTATTCACAGTTGTATAAATAAGATTTCAAATATATATATATATCATAGGTAAGAATAATTACTAGTATATTAAAGCTTATTGTTGGTATACGGCTGGAAGTATATTTTACAGGTAAAAATAATTATTGATGACAGATTGGCAGAGTCGTTAAGAATATGGGATATAATTGTTTCTACTTTTGGCACAAGGCCAGCAATTACCCAGTGTATTACTGGTACTTTATTTTATCAACCCCGATGTTAGCTTTGCCTTTATTCTTACGATGTCAATAGGAAGAAAAATAAACGTACCAGTCACGTACTGAGGGTCGATTTTCTCTCTTTTCCTCTGTCAGTCTCCTTCTCTGTAATAAATAGGTTGTGTTCAGACCTGGAGATGGAGATAATCTCCCGCCAAGTTTTAAATGCCCCTAAACCGCTCTATGTCACTAGAGTGCTGCTACGACTCTATCGGGAGTGTTATAGGTCCGTAAAACAGGAAAATTACAGGCGATCAATTGACAGAGTCGTTAGAAGTCGGATAGAATGTTTTGTGGTATTCATTCCGACTCTCTACACTGGTCTGTTCTTCCTCTTTATCTCTTTCTCATTTTCATTCTCTCACTTTCTATCTTTCTCAGAATGTGTGTCGAAAGAACTTTAATGAACTAATAACTAATGATAAAGCTGAAGTGAAAATGAACTGCTGCGTGTGATTTTTGTTGGCAGTATTGGTAACATGACCATCTCCGAATATGACTTTCCATCATGCTTTTATATAAGAACATTTGCTAAGTGATATGTCAAATACCAGCTTAATAATGACTAAGTTATATTACTAAATTCCTTCATATTTTCGATTATTTTCAAAATTATTTGAAAATCATAGGCAATATCTTTCATTAGAAATATGGTAATGAAAGGGTTAAGATATTTATATTCATCTAAAAACCCTCTATCATATTTTTATATAAGAACCTTTCTTAGGTTATGCCCCGACATACCAGCTTAGTAATCTGACTAAGTAAATTATATTACTAAATTCCTCCAAATTCTTGATTATTTTCAAAATTATTTGAAAAATCATTGCAGTGTCTTTCATTAGAAATATGGTAATGAAAGGGTGAATGACATTGGCAATGTCTTTCATTAGAAATATGGCAATGGAAGGCTTAATGACATAGGCTGTGTCTTTCATTAGAAATATGGTAATGGAAGGGTTAATGACATAGACAGTGTCTTTCATTAGAAATATGGTAATGGAAGGGTTAATGACATAGACAGTGTCTTTCATTAGAAATATGGTAATGGAAGGGTTAATGATATAGGCTGTGTCTTTCATTAGAAATATGATAATGAAAGGGTTAATGACATAGACAGTGGCTTTCATTAGAAATATGGTAATGGAAGGGTTAATGACATAGGCTGTGTCTTTCATTAGAAATATGGTAATGGAAAGGTTAGTGACATAGACAGTGTCTTTCATTAGAAATATGGTAATGGAAGGGTTAATGACATAGTGTCTTTCATTAAAAATATGGTAATGGAAGGGTGAATGACATTGGCAATGTTTTTCATTAGAAATATGGCAATGGAAGGCTTAATGACATAGGCTGTGTCTTTCATTAGAAATATGGTAATGGGAGGGTTAATGACATAGCCTGTGTCTTTCATTAGAAATATGGTAATGGAAGGCTTAATGACATAGGCTGTGTCTTTCATTAGAAATATGGGAATGGAAGGGTTAATGACATAGACAGTGTCTTTCATTAGAAATATGGTAATGGAAGGGTTAATGACATAGTGTCTTTCATTAGAAATATGGTAATGGAAGGGTTAATGACATAGACAGTGTCTTTCATTAGAAATATGGTAATGGAAGGGTTAATGACATAGACAGTGTCTTTCATTAGAAATATGGTAATGGGAGGGTTAATGACATAGGCTTTGTCTTTTATTAGAAATATGGTAATGGAAGGGTTAATGACATAGACAGTGTCTTTCATTAGAAATATGGTAATGGAAGGGTTAATGATATAGGCTGTGTCTTTCATTAGAAATATGGTAATGGAAGGGTTAATGACATAGACAGTGGCTTTCATTAGAAATATGGTAATGGAAGGGTTAATGACATAGGCTTTGTCTTTTATTAGAAATATGGTAATGGAAAGGTTAGTGACATAGACAGTGTCTTTCATTAGAAATATGGTAATGGAAGGGTTAATGACATAGTGTCTTTCATTAGAAATATGGTAATGGGAGGGTTAATGATATAGGCTTTGTCTTTTATTAGAAATATGGTAATGGAAGGGTTAATGACATAGACAGTGTCTTTCATTAGAAATATGGTAATGGAAGGGTTAATGATATAGGCTGTGTCTTTCATTAGAAATATGGTAATGGAAGGGTTAATGACATAGACAGTGGCTTTCATTAGAAATATGGTAATGGAAGGGTTAATGACATAGGCTGTGTCTTTCATTAGAAATATGGTAATGGAAAGGTTAGTGACATAGACAGTGTCTTTCATTAGAAATATGGTAATGGAAGGGTTAATGACATAGTGTCTTTCATTAGAAATATGGTAATGGAAGGGTTAATGACATAGACAGTGTCTTTCATTAGAAATATGGTAATGGAAGGGTTAATGACATAGGCTGTGTCTTTCATTAGAAATATGGTAATGGAAGGGTTAATGACATAGACAGTGTCTTTCATTAGAAATATGGTAATGGAAGGGTTAATGACATAGACAGTGTCTTTCATTAGAAATATGGCAATGAAAGGGTTAATGACATAGGCTGTGTCTTTCATTAGAAATATGGTAATGGAAGGGTTAATGACATAGACAATTAGAAATATGGTAATGAAAGGGTTAATGACATAGACAGTGTCTTTCATTAGAAATATGGTAATTGAAGAGTTAATGACATAGTGTCTTTCATTAGAAATATGGTAATGGAAGGGTTAATGACATAGACAGTGTCTTTCATTAGAAATATGGTAATGGAAGGGTTAATGACATAGTGTCTTTCATTAGAAATATGGTAATGGAAGGGTTAATGACATAGACAGTGTCTTTCATTAGAAATATGGTAATGGAAGGGTTAATGATATAGGCTGTGTCTTTCATTAGAAATATGGTAATGAAAGGGTTAATGACATAGACAGTGTCTTTCATTAGAAATATGGTAATGGAAGGGTTAATGACATAGGCTGTGTCTTTCATTAGAAATATGGTAATGGAAGGGTTAATGACATAGTGTCTTTCATTAGAAATATGGTAATGGAAGGGTTAATGACATAGACAGTGTCTTTCATTAGAAATATGGTAATGGAAGGGTAATGACATAGACAGTGTCTTTCATTAGAAATATGGTAATGGAAGGGTTAATGACATAGGCTGTGTCTTTCATTAGAAATATGGTAATGGAAGGGTTAATGACATAGACAGTGTCTTTCATTAGAAATATGGCAATGAAAGGGTTAATGACATAGGCTGTGTCTTTCATTAGAAATATGGTAATGGAAGGGTTAATGTTTCAAAGTATAAAAGACTGTGGAAAGATGATTTATCACAAAATTTCTGCATCTACATAAATTTGGTAAGATACACACTCATCAGATTATGACTTGTTCCATTCATAACCTTAACCCTTTGGAGACGGAGCCCTTTTCACAAGCCCTACAAAAAGAAATTATAAAAAATTAAGTTCATGATAAATAAATCACAGAACACAGCAAATTATCATGGAAGCTGCCATTGAAAGGCCCAGCTGTCCAATGCAAGAATCAATCTAACTGGCTGGTATGAAGTCCAACCACCTAATCTTGAAGCTTGTATTATCAGGCTGATAGATTGGCCCTGTCGTCTCCTAAGGGTTAAACTTGTACTTGGATACAGAAACTTATATTTTCTTAACATTTGATATATTTTTCAAATTATTTCTCTACAATTTTTTTTTGCAGCTCCATCTTTGGAAGGTGTAACCTTTATAATAACCAGGATGGAAGTAAAAGTGAGACAAAGGACTCCAGAATGGTTTGAAGCCCGTAAAAAAGTAACTCTAACAGCTTCTAAATTTGGTGAGGCATTGGGTCTTGGTAGAGGTAGACCCTACGATTATTTTGTCTTTTTAATATCAGACAGTGAACATTACCAAGAAGACAGTGAACAAAATCGAAATATGAGTCATGGAATTAAAATGGAAAAAATCATTGGGGAAGCTTATGAGTTATTAACTGGCTGTAAAACCAATGAAACTGGGTTTTGGGTTCCAAAAGAGAAAGACATGCTTGCTGGCTATGTTGGTGCTTCTCCTGATGCTTTGGTTTGTGAAGGAAGTGGACTAAACTGGACTATCGGACTGGCTGAATTCAAAGCCCCAATTTATAAACTCTACTCTGGAGATAATCTCATACATGGTATTCCTCGAGCATACATGGCCCAAATTCAAGGGCAAATGGCAATTTGTAGAATGAAATGGTGTGATTTTATGGCAGTTTGTGTAAAAACTAAAGAGATTATGTTGAAACGAGTATATTTCTGCCCCGTATATTGGCAACATGTCTCCCTTGAACTGATAGCTTTCTGTCAGGTTTTAAAGGTTCGTTGAAAATGTTTATTATCATAAAATTAATTTGAAGATATAATTGATTGTTATGTTAACTGGATGCTGGTATTAACCAAATGTTCGTGTTCATCTTTGATCATCATCATCATTGATGTTGCAAGTTATTTCTACAGCTAGGTGAACTGGAGCAATGCGAAATAAAGTGTCTTGCTAAAGAACATAATACATCATCTGATCCGGGAATTGAACTGACAACCTCACAATTGTGAATTTGATGTTCTAATCACTAAGCCACACACCTTCACATGTGAAGATCCGTGTGTGTGTATATCATTTTTTCATTTCATTTTACGTCCGCTTTTTCCTGCTTGCAAGGGTGGGACGGGAACCGATTCTGGCTTGATTTCTACAGCTGGATGCCCTTCCTAACACCAACCTCATTTACAGTGAGTGCTGGGTGCTTTTTTGCTGTGGCACCTCCACGACCACTTTGCAGTGGAATGATAGGGACCCCAGTCCCTATCATCTCATTTTTACAGCTGAGTAAACTGGAGCAATGTGAAATAAAGTGTCTTGCTCAAGGAAACAACACATCACCCAGTCTGAGAATTGAACTCACAACCTTTCGATTGCAAGGCCAATGCACTAACCACTAAGCCATGTGCCTCCATGTGCATATATATATATATATATATATACACATACACACACATACACAAATATAATCATTTAACTTCCATTTTCCCAGCTAGCAAGTATCATCACCGTTTAATATCTACTTTCAAAGCTTGCATGGACACATATGTTATCTAAGACATTCTTTTTCTTAATTTCAGGAATCTCAACTGCGGAAACAATGTGGCAAGGATATTCTTGGCTTTGGTATAGCAGAACGTCTACGACTGAAACCCTACAGCAGGGAACCATTTCCTGGTGAAGCAAACATCAAAGTAGTAAACCAACTTCAAACAGGCCTTAATCATAAATTTCTGGGACCTGGCCGTGTTTGGATGCCGTTTGACATATTAATGGGTGTCAAATATGAACTGCCCCCCTCATTGAAGTTATATGGAGATAGAATTATCGACAGAATTGATAAAACAAAGAGAAAAAAATGATTCATATGTTCACTTTAGTTTTATTTGCAATGTTACATGAAGGTGCCTGGCTTACTGGTTAGGGTGGTTTGCTCATGATTGTAAACTCCCGAGATTGATTACAAGACCAGCAGTGCAATGTGTCCTTGAACAAGACACTTTATTTCATGTTGCTTCACTCCACTCAGCTGATAAAAAAAAAAATTTAGTTGTACCTTGTGATTCAAACCCCTCAACCTTGTCACATTCTGTCACACTGAATCTCCCTGAGAATTGCATTGAGGGTATACGTGTCAGGGGAATGCTCAGCCAGTTGCATGTTAATTTCCACCAACAACATTGTTTTTACATCCACTCTTTCAAGCTGGCATGGGCTTGAAGAGACCTTTTGAGGTAATATTCTACGTCCAGACACCTGCCCCTTCCTAATGCTAAAATTTTGTTTTCAAGTAAGGTCCTTATTTTCCTGATCTTTATAAAAAAAAAAAAAAACCCAGTATTATTTGTTAGGTAAAGCAGTCAATTTGATGACTTGTATATACAGCAAGCTTCCACAGAGTTTCTGTCTACTAATGTCACTCACAAGGTATTGGTCTATAGTAGAAGACACCTACTCAAGGTGCCACATGGTGGGATCAAACCCAAACCATACGTGTAAAGTGAAACTTCTTAACCACAAATCCATACCTGTACAAGTCCTCGTCAACACCTATATGTAATAAATTTATTTTTACAGCAGTATTGGGTCATTTCATTAATTACTTTTATTGTCTGCCATTTTATATACCTAAAGTAAAACATATATACATGTATGTGTGCACTCTAACCAGTTGTTTATTGAGTGAGTGAGGAAATGACCAAAGCTATGTCCACTATTTGATAAGCTTTGTCTCATAGATGTTAAATGAAGATGACGATAATATATATAGGCAGTCAGGTATGAAAAAGGTTCCTACTACGACTACTAGTAATAAATTCATCCATTTGTTTGTGGTGATAAAAGGTTTCCATCTCATATGATCCAACATTAACTACCTCAGATAATTCTGTATCTTCCTCAATGACTCTTTAATGTCTTGAGAGGTCGTCCACATTTGTATTTCATATTAGTGGACTCCCATAGTAGAAGTTTTGTAGCAGGTTCGTTGCCTCATGACATGACCTGCAAGTTGGAGACACCTGACATAGTTGGCTTGGCAGGTATTGACACAGGTTCGTTGCCTCCTGATATGACCTGCAAATTGGAGACACCTGATATGGTTGGCTTGGCAGGTATTGACACAGGTTCGTGGCCTCATGACATGACCTGCAAGTTGGAGACACCTGATATGGTTGGTTTGGCAGGTATTGACAAGAAGGTTAATGTTAGAGATACAAAATGAAAATGAACACTAATAATTCAGGTAAGTTCATGTAGGGACAAGGAAAGGAAAATATTCAAACAGGAGAGACCCCACCATGAAAGTCAGGTGGAATTCCACTCCACTAAATCTGGCCAGCTGGAACTATACACTACAGAATTGAAGACAGAAAAGAAAGGAGAAAAATAGATTCCATTTCTTTATTTCCAAAAGAAAATACAAAAAAAAAAAAAATCATCTTTTTGCAAGTGAAAGTAAACTTGTGTTGGCCTGTGATTCTATTGTGGAAGATATGTCTTTTACCATCAACAAAAGGTCAAGGATTCAATGATCAAATGATGGAACATGGCATGTTTTCCACCATCAACAGAAAATCAAGGACACAGAGATTTTATTCTATGATGGACAGATGACATGTCTTCCGCCGTCAAGGAGGCTCCAGTGATTCTATCGTGGGCACATGGCATGTCTTCCACCGTCAACAGGAAGCAGGGCTCCAGTGATGAAAGAAGCAGCATCAGAAGCCAAGAAAGCAATTGCCTTGGCAGCCTCATCCACTTCTCCTACTCTTCCTAGAGCATGGGTTGTCTTGGATCTCTCTAGAAACTGAAAAGATACAGAGTTACAGTGAGAGCAGTAATTGACATATACAGAGTTATGTGACCAACACTTGCTAGCAGGGAAAGCAGTGTAAAATGATGACAATGATACAAGAATGGAAGCAGTAGCAAAGAAATTATATATTTATCTTACCTTAGCATAAGCTTCCTCACTCAGACCCCCTCTTTTATGAATATCGGTGATGATAACCCCAGGACTGGAAAACAAAGTAGAAACGCAAACAATTATAATTTGGGATAGGATTAAAGCACCATATCACAGGTTAACTATGTGCAGTAACCCAAGGCAGGGTTTTCTCCTGAAATATTGATATATAAATATGGTAACATTAGCGTGACTAACTGAAGGCAATATACTTACTTGATGCTATTCACACGGACATTTTTTGCTGCCAACTCTGAAAAACAGAGAAAGGTGAAAAACTTTATATATATCATGAAAGGGTTAAAAAACTATAATTGCTATGGAGCAGCTCTTATAATCTTCCTTGTTATGGAGACTCCAGTAATCTCCTCTGAATCAAATGGTTTCTAATTTAGGGACAATGCCAACTATTTTGAAAGGAGGAGAGTCATCATCATTTTAATGTCCCCTCTTCCATGCTGGCATTGGTTTGATGCCCTTCCTGATGTCAACACTTCTGTTGTCACTTATGCAGGGATACCCAAATAAACACACAACATCATATCAGTATTGTGAAAAAGTATTAGTATTAAGGTAATATTTTTTCATAAAGGGGTTGACATTCAAAGGCATCTGACTAAAGCATACTCTTCCTAATGTCAACCCTTTTAAACCGAAATACACACAACATCATAACAATATTGTGAAAGAATATTACTTTAATACTAATACTTTTTCACAATAGAGTTAGGTCGTGTGTATCTCAGTTTTAGGAATAGGTACACCATATCCCTGCAAGACATCAAGAAAGGGATCTGACTGTAAAACAAATGCCCTTCCTGATGTCAACCCTTAAAATATATTCTTGAAATCAAGTTAGACATGGCTTAACTTTGATAAGTTTCAGCCAGTATTGGCCCAGGCCATGTCTAACTTAAATAGCACCACCTGGCATCATAACAGTATTGTGAAATATTTTCAAGGCATGAGAAAGAAGAGAAAAAGTAACATACCAACAGCCACTGTACATGTGAATTGATCTAAGGCACTTTTAGACATGTTGTATGCCAGAACTCCAGCAAACTGAAATATAAAACAGTAAAATGTACTTACTAACTTCACTTTGATGGACAACTATATTTAACTATCCTTCTACACCGATATACAGTTAAGATAAACACACTCTGTAAAGTGGCTGGTGATTGGAAGTGTATCCAGCTCTAGAAAATCTGCCAAACAGAGTCAAAGACATGACAACCTCCCTAGTGCTGGTGCCATGGTAAAATGCACTCATTAAAGAGCAGGAACATATGTAAGCACGATGTAAGTCCCTGGTCCATCTGAGAGATCCATAGCTCCGCTTTAGCACTGACTTGGTCTATGAAGACCTGTCTAACCCTTACTAGCAGCGAAGAATTTTATGAATTATTATCACTGAAGTTATTGTAAAAATGTAATGTGAAAATGACTTACAGATCTTAAACCATTTACACTGGAAACATTGACAACAGATCCTTGTGTTTTTATCAAATGTGGAACTGCTAGCATTGTTAACTGATAAATAGACCTAGAGAAAGAAATTTACAAAGTTTGTAATTAGATCTTTGACATAATATATTTCCCAATCAAATTATTTACACAACCAATATATGCTTTCATATTATCTATACCATGAAAGGATGGTGGACTGGCAGTATCATTAGAACATCAGACACCATGCTTCATGGCATAGTGTTACATCACTTTATGGTGAGTTCAAATCCCCACCGAGGTTAGCTTTGCCTTTCACCCTTACGGGGGTTGATAAAATAGAGTACCAGTAACACACTGGAGTAGATTTAATTGAATTTTGTCCTCCCCAAAAATTGTTGGCCTTGTGCCTAAATCAGAAACTATTATTTACACATCCAACATGGATTTTTTTCATTATTTACAACCAATGTTATTCATCGCATCCATTAACCCTTTAGCATTTAAACTGGCTGTATCCAGCCAGCATTCTCTCACCTCTTTCCGTTCAAGCCGGCCATAACCGGCTGATCATACTTATCTTAAGGTATTGTTATCAAAATAAATAATATAAAAATCTTGTAGATTCGATATTACGCGAGATACTTATGTGAAATAAAGTGTTTACCGTGAAAATACAATAGTAAATATAGAGTAATAGTAAGCGCTAAAGGTTTAAACCAGTCATGGAGAAACCGACTCATTTGACTGAGTGAAATGTCTAACAAAAAATTATCTTGAATATTTTTTAGTAATGTGGACAGCCTAAAAAACAAATTAAATTGGAATAATAATATTTATTTAAAATTTCGTACCGTACATTAATGTTGAATATTTTATCATACTGTTCCAAGCTAGTAGTTTCAATACTGCCATAGGACAAGATCCCAGCACAGTTCACCTGTAAGTGGCAGATGAAAAAAAATAACATGGTTTCTAAAATAATTCTACAAGAAACAAGCCACCATAATTGTGGAGACAAAGAATGGCAAAATATTAAATTGAAATAAAAAAGTAAAGGTGCCGATCATTAAATCGGACCAAGGAAACCATGTTTCCATTGGTTTTTCCATTGCTAATACTAACAGCTAATCATAACTGCTGGCAGAAAGATATTAAATGAAGGAATAAATAAATAAAATGGTTGGAGAAGTCTAAGTAATGGCACCAGGAAATGGTAAGTACAAGAGATCATTGTTTTAATGTCTGTTTGTCCACACTAGCATGGGTTGGATGGTGTCCTTCTCAGGACAGCGTCTTTCTACACATTGAGATCCTTTGTCATCTCTATGTGTCTCAGTGATTTGAGGTCAGTTCTCACAACCTGTGCTCTGGTCTTTCTTGGACTATTTCCACTGCAGCTTCCATCTACTGGCATTTTCTGGCACTTCTTCACCCAACAATCATTGTCCATAGGCATCATATGTCTATACCGAATGCAGAATTAACCCTTTCATAACTTTATTTCTAATTAGAAAGGCCACATTTTAATTCTTTTTGAAATGAAAGCAAAACAAAACAGAAAAAAAGAACAAGAATTTGAAAGTATTTAGTGAAATAATTTTTCATTTGTTTTCAAATTAGCTTCTCCATACTGTCATGGATTTGGTATTTTATGGGACTGTTTTATGACTAGACCCCCTTTTATCATGAACCCTTCTACTCTCAGGTTTTTAATAATCGCCCCCACACACTTGTTAATTTTTAAGATTTTTTTCAAAATATAGAAATGTTTTGTAAATTAAAACCAGAGACAGTCCCAAACTGGTTGGTATTTAATGGGTTAAGGTGTGAAACGGAGATGAAAAGTATCAAATTTAAGAAAAGTTTATTTACCAAAATGTTTAGTTTTCCAAAATGGGAAATAGTTTTCTCCATCAGAGTTTTGACATCATCTTCTTTTGAAAGGTCAGCCACAATCATTAGGGGCTGAAATATAGAATATTGTTGGAGTTTTTAAATGAAAAACAATTTAAACTGAAGGTTATAGACAAGGGAACTTTTAATCCTGTGGAATATAAGGTTTCTATTATAAAACCGCTTACAGTTTTAGAATATAGGGCCTCTATCATATATAACATCTTACAGTTTATTACAATATAGGGGCCGCTTTAAATAATTTGTAAAGACTATAGATGAAGGATCTTATAGTTCATTGGAATATAGGGTCTATATTATATAGTATTAAATACAATCTTATAGTTCAGTAGAATATAGGATGTATATTGAAGAATATCTGGGGTCAGAACAATGGGTAGCAGTAATGGTGTGGTATATAGTGAGATTTGGTAGACGTAAACTGTGCAGAAGCCTGTTGTGTGTGTATGTATGTTAGTATAATAATATATATATATATATATATATATATATATATATATATATAATATAAGATCAAAAGATGGTTAAAAGAGTTCCAAGTATTTTATTATACGCATTTCAAAAACAAATATCATCATGGGATGATGATATTTGTTTTTGAAATGCGCATAATAAAATACTTGGAACTCTTTTAACCATCTTTTGATCTTATATTATTTATACTCCAGTCCTATAAACTGTGGAGTGCTACTTATCCAATGTTTGCATTGCTTTATTGTTACTACAATAAAACTCACCTCCTACATATATATATATATATATATATATATATAAATACAAACACATATATAAATATATATATATACCACAAATCTATTGAACCACATATATATATATATATGATGTGTGTAAACATCTATTTTACCTTGGAACCATGTTTTTCACATTCATCAAAAGTTTTTTTCAGGTTGTCTTCTTTTCTACCAGTAATTGCCAAATCTGCACCAAGTTTACTAAACAGTACAGCAGTACCAGCACCAATACCAGAACTGGCACCTAAACACAGAAATAATTTACACTTAAATATTTATATTCCACACATACATCCATCATTTTATGTCTCCTTTCCATGCAAGCATAGTTTGGACACGAGTTCTATGGCTGGATGCCCTTCCTAATGCCAACCACCATATAAGGTGTACTGAATGTGCTTTTGTGACACCAACAGTAGCACTTTAGTGGGTGCATTTTATCATGGCACCAACACTACCACTTTACTGGGTGCATTTTATCATGGCACCAACACTACCACTTTACAAGGTATGCTGTGAGAAATTTATCTCGGCACCAGTACTACCACTCTACAGAGTGTACTGGGTGCATTTTATGTGTGCCTGGCACCAGTACTAGAGAGGTTGTCACCTGCTAAACTTGACTAATGAGTCCTTTCAGATCCTGTATTGTGGCCATTTGATTACCAAACGCAGTAGCTTCTGGTGTCTCACTACATTTATTTTTAGTAGCAAACAATATGATACACAATCACACAGAAACACACGCACAAAGAACACTACACACACACATGAGAATCACATGAAATATCACAATGTTTTTGATATATCAAATAACACAAGATACAGTTTAGTAAAATAAAACAGATTATTTTACAAACTATATTAGTCTTAACTATCACACTCCACAGATAATAATTATGTTAATTTATGACACACACACACACACACACACACACACACACAATCTTAGAAATAGCAACAAAATCTCCCTCAAATCCCATCTTTAAAAAAAATTACCATATTCGTAATTGCAGTGTTTGATTAAAAATAAAATGGGAGATGTTCACAACTAGAAAACCTTGAATCCAGTCTGCTCAAAAACGTCTGACCCAGGGTTTAAACAACAACACAATCCCCCACCCCAACCACATACAAATTATATAATATTAAATTATTCACGTGCGTGCTGGTGTAAATTTAGCGGCGGAGGAGGGGGGTAACCAAAGCTCAGCCCTCTGCTGTTTATTATTACCCCTCAGGCCATAACATATGAGTTTAAGAATGCCACCCCACAAAAAAATGATAGTGGTGGTATCATGATAAAATACACCCAGTCCACCCCCGGAACACATTTTGAAGTGAATGACATTAGGAAGGGCATCCAGCCGTAGAAACCATGCCACGAAAGAGCAGGACTCAGTCACCCGACTTGCTTGTCTGTCATTCCTGCCGTGACCACCCTGTATATAAGATTACGTTATCCAATATATCCTTCCGAATTTCTAGAAAGTAAGGTATACCAAAGGAGATTTGGCTGCTATTTCTAGCAAGTCCAAAAACTATGCAAGAAGCTATCTAGCTATATACAATATAGTAGGCAGATGTGTTGGTATTTTTTTTTGCTTAAGTAGGTTTCTTTTCTTATTTTTTAGGTCAGCTCTGTATTTAAAAAATATATATATACGGTTTTCGTATCTTTTCCAGTTGTTCCAGTTAACATAAATGGTAAAAATGAGTTATACCAGTAATTCGAAAGGTCATCTTTCACACGCAGTATCAAGCTGAATCTCCAGTAGATCAGCATTATGAGTGTCTGTGGAATAGACGTTCATTCCACAAGTAAGATATTCCCCAAGTTAAACAACGGGAACACTCATCGTAGAAACCGACGGAGGTGCATCGTATTTTGAACATCAGATATTCAGAAACTTTTTTTTTTTTTTTTTTCGACTTATTATCGTTATTTCCCTGGGAAATATTACAAATATAAATATATTTAATTTGCATTTGAAATGCATAAATATATTTTGTTTGCATTAATAATTCCATTTCAATTAATCGATAAATTAAAGCTGAAACAACATTTTAAATTTTCAGAAAGTACAACAATCCTTTCACAAACGAAATATATTTGTACATTTCACATAGAAACAAAATATATTTGTACATGTACTTATATTGATAAGGTTTCTAGCAATAATTACTTGATTATATGTATGTTATATGATAATAAAAACTTTATATATTTGTTATATGATAATAAAAACTAATAAACAAATATGAGACTTTATTTTGTATATAAATAACATTACAAATAATTAAAAAGGGAAAGGAAAATAAAAAGAAAAAACACAAAGAAGCAGGTATTAAAAACTGAAAACCGGTAAAAGAAAAAAAAAAAAGTTACGCAGGGTGGGATACATGTTAAAAGAACTGGCGAGGTATCGGTTTATTATGTTCTCTGTTCTGTTGTGAATGTATCCCATGTTTTACAATGATAACACACGCAATAAATCCGAACGACCATTGGAAAAGCTTACTTACCGGTAATCAAAGCTACTTTGCCACTCAAGCTACACATGTCCATGTTTGCTGTTCAACCTGTTTGGTAGACGTCAACAAAGTACGATAGTAAGAATGACAGATCAGGCGGAGAAACCGGCAGATACGGGAATGTGTGAGAGTTCACTTCCGTTTGATAGCTTATCGCCAACAATGTGCTTTTATAGTGAATTGTTCTATTAATTTAGAGATAACACAAAATAACCCGTGGCTCCTCCGATCTATTGTCGAAACACAATCCTGTGATATATTATTACAATGTACGCGACTTGGTTTTAATTCTGTATTGATATTAAACTATACGAAATAAAGAATTCTAAAATGCCAGGAATAATCGGCAGTCTGTGACGTTCAAGACGTTTTTTGGCGGGGTGGGGAAGAGCTAGGCTGCTGACAACAAAGTGTCTATCATTGTTGGTGACTCAACTTAGCGACCGAATTATTAGGTGGTGCTCCTGGTACAGGTGCTTGGCTATTTCAGCAACTCAGCCTCGCTATCAGCCGTAGCAATGCTACGAGTTTGTTGGCTCGCTTCAAAAATTATTTGAGGATCACCTAGGAATGTTGGTGAAGATTGTCCTGTAAAATACATTTATAATGTTCCAAGAGAACCACCAGTAATTAATACATACATACACATGCATCATCACAAAATCATCATCATCAACATCACTGTTCAAAGTCTATTTTCCATGCTTACATGGGTTAGGCAGCTGTCGTGTATTGATGTCAGACTGGTCAGGGAACTAGATCCTGCTAGTAAGCTTTGTTTTGAGTTAGGTTTCTACAGAGCTGGATGCCCTTTCCAACACCTACCACTTTATATAGTGTACTGGGAGCATTTTATCTTGGCTTCGACACAATCACTGGGTGCTTTTCATCGTGCTACTTGCACTACCACTTTACTGGCTGGCCTGGGGTTTTTGTTGTGGCACCAGCACTACTACCTTAACAGGTGGACTGGGTGTTTATGTTGCGGTACCAGCACTACCATCCTAAAGAGTGGGCTGGGTGCTTTTTGACGTGGCACCACCACTACTACCTTGCAATGTGGACTGGGTGATTTTTTTTTCATTGTGGCACCAACACTTCCACCTTACTAGATGGAATGGTTGCTTTGGCGTGGCACCAGCACTACCACCTTAACAGGTAGACTGTGTTTTTGTTGTGGTACCAGCACTAAAGAAAATCCAACCTTTTTATAGCCTAGGGCCTGCATTAGGTGAAAACTTCATTTTCTCAGCTTTTTAGGGCTTTTTTGAGGCGTTACGTCTAGCCGATTTTCCCGAAATTTCAAGGCATTTTCTTGATTAGGTGAAAACCTGCATTTTTCCTGCTTCATCGAAGAAAATCTTAAAGATTATCCAGCCATCAGAGTATTCGGTTTATTTTCTTTACATATTGTCTAGGCATGCAGTTTTTCCACGATTAGGTCTGTTGGCCGCCCACGTTCCAAAATACGTACCTTATCCCGTGCAACACCGGGTGCCACTGCTAGTACTTAATAAAATTAACAAAGAAAGGACAAGACAACGAACGGAAACAAAACAAAACGAAAGGGGAAACGTTAAAAAAATTAGATAACATAAGCCAAACGTTTTATTTTCATGGTTCAATATACATATACACACACTTACATATATACAAATTAGGAAAAGCTTTTGTTTTAAACATATTATATTAAAAACACAACTGTGCTCAAATTAGTGTGAATAGTTACGAAACTAAAGATCCTGTTTTTAATTTTTCTACCGGAAGTATGTTTCGAAGACATCACACACGTGTTGTAGAAATCTCAAAATGAAGAAGTAAGTATTATGTTATTGTGCTCTCTAAAGTTATATGACTATGTATTTGTGTATATTAAATTTGTTTATTACACTTAAAATATAGATCATTAATCGTAGCTAACTATTATAAATATTTCTAACATAAACTATAACCATATATGTATTACTCTGTTTATAAATGAATCAGTTGTTAGTTTCACTACGAGGGTCGGATGAAAAGTTCATAGGCTGACCAAGATACTCTCATGGAATGACAAAATGAGGTTTATTTTTCAACATAATCCCTGGAAAGAAACAATGCAGTTATTAATGCACGTAAGATTTCACAGCTCTAGCATCAATCTTTCGTAGTCAGTCATGAACTTTTTATCCCACCCTCGCAAGTTCTTTTTCTCGGTAAATATTCCTTCTATTTTGTTATCATTAACAATAGATCTCTTTTACGTAAATGTTTAAATATTCAGGATAGTTAATTGATAGGTTTGGTTAGAATTTGTATGGTAACATTTGAATATCTTTTCTATGATTGCTTAATGTTTTTAACGAATATTGCCTTCAAACCCGTCGTAAATCACTCAAGAACTCTATAACAACTGTCTCGAAGGTAGATGTAACTATAAAGATTTACCTTCCTTTGAGGAAAATAAAAATATCTCGTCCGATTCACTCGATTCATTTCATGCTTTACTCCCATACATAAACATACACTGTCTGACAAAACATACACTATACCCTTGCAAGCAGGGAAAAGCGGACGTAAAATGATGATGATGATATATAGGGGTGTCACTGACAGAAAAGTAAGAGAACATCTCATCCGATCCACCGAATTCACTTATGTTAGGGTTACTGATTGTGCTTCCTTGTCAGACAGTGTATGTTTATGTATGGGAGTAAAACATGAAATGCATCGAGTGAATCGGACGAGATATTTTTATTTATATATATATATATATATATATAGGAAAATAGTCAGGACCCCGACGGCTGAGCTCCGGCCGTTTCGATAGCAACATCCGAACATACTACCCTAAGTATCGAGTACTCTGGTGCGTTATGGTCCACCTGGTTTCTTACCACACTTTCTTTGTTATATGTAGGAGACCCGGTAAAAAGGCTCCCCGCCCACACTGTAAATGTGGTTGGTGTTAGGAAGAGCATCCAGCCGTAGAAAACCTGCCAGGTACAGTCCTATACGAGAGAGACACGGTCACGCGACCAATCTTGACTCAAATTGGACAATTCCCGTCTAACCCATGCTAGCGTGGAAGATAGACGTTAAACGAGGATGGTGATGATATATGTGTGTAAATATATGTGTATGTATCATCATCATCATCGTTTAACGTCCATATTCCACGCTCGCATGGGTTTGGACGGGAGTTTTCCCACTTGAGGCAAGAGTGGTTGTCTTGCTCGTATAGGACTGTCTGGCGGGTTTTCTACGGCTGGATGCCCTTCCTAACACCAACCACGTTTACAGTGTGGACTGGGAGGTTTTTACAGTGTTGCCTACACGGCCACATTACAGCGTGGACTGTCTGGCGGGTTTTCTACGGCTGGATGCCCTTCCTAACACCAACCACATTTACAGTGTGGAACTGGGAGGTTTTTACAGTGTTATCTACACGGCCACATTACAGCGTGGACTGTGTGTTTTTTTGTTGTGACACCTACACGACCTCATTTGTTTCGGGCTGGATGTTGTGGTGTATGTGTTATTATTTATACACACACTCACTCATTAGCTGACAAAGGAACTTTAACCCTAACATGTATATGCATAATGAATCTGATAAGATATTTCTATTTTCTTATTTCGAGCTCTAATATCAAGGATTCACATACAAACACACACATATATTTATTAGCAGTAGCACTAACATAGCGTTCAGTTGTTTACGCACATATATATATATATAAGATAAAGTGCTTTGCTCTAAAAAAAATTCATTGAAACTCATCTTCAGTGGATTTCAGCTGCTCAGCCATGAACTGTTAATCGTATATTTGATCCACTAAGTTATTCTGTCTCTACAAATCTAAATCTAAAATGAGGTTGTTGTTGTCGTTATTCTACCCTGAAAGGCAGTGAGTGCTGGTGCCAAGAAAAATGCTCCCAGTACACTCTGTAAAGTGGTTAGCATTACGGAGGACATCCAGCCATTGAAAGCCAAACTGAAAACAACGTATGAACAATATGTGGTCACCTGATATGTCTAGTCTCATAATGTTACAACCCATCTAACCATGGAAAATAGACACTAAACTATGGTGATGATGATGCTGATCATATATATATATATTTGTTAATTTCAGAAAGAGAAACAATTATTCCAAGTCAGGGTCCAGCAAGGACTCTGGTCAGGCCCTTGAGGAAGATCCTAACCCAGAAAATCATGAATATTTCTACGATGACATTGATGATTTTCATGCTAACAAAGATAAAGTGGGTTCATCTTTTTGATCTTTTGTTTGTGTGTGTGTGGCTGTTTCTGTGTGTATATGCGTGTGTCTGTCTCTACATTTGTGTGTGTGTGTGTGTGGCTGTTTCTGTATATGTCTGCCTCTGTGTGTATGTGTTTGTGTATACACAAACACACACGTATAAATGTGTGTGTGGGCTCTGCCAGGTTTTAGAATCTGTCAGTTAAGGGCATTTTACTTTTCAGTACATAACATCAAGGGAGATGCCCCAGCATGGCCTCAGCCGAATGACTGGAACAGGTAAAAGAGTATAACTGATATAAGTTCCTATTATGATAGTGATGGCTTTTATTATTTTATTTTTTCCTGTATTCCAGATTTCCATTGATAATGTGGCGTTGGCTGATGACTCTAGTTCTGATGAAGAGGTTGGTCTCATTCGTTTTCTTTTTTCTTTTCTTTTTTTCTATGTTAAATTGGACCATGGAAACAATGTTTCCATTGCCGATACGATCTACTAGTTGCAACTCCTGGCAGGAAGTTTATTTAGGAACCCTTAAAAATGAGTGGGTTTTATTTCATAAACCCTGAGCCTGTATTGGCCAGTCTGGTAATGAAAGGGTTAATAAAGAATTATGAGGGGTTTATTAAAATTATTAATTATCTCAATATTGAGATTGTAACTTAACATGTAGTTCTTATATAAAATTATAAGATTGTAATATATATATATACATATACACAGGATGCCCCCAAAAAGTGTATACTCACTTCAACAGCATTCTAATAAATATTGCCTGTACAGCTAATTGAAGTATGTATACATATATCATCATTTCATTTTACGTCCACTTTTCCCTGCTTGCAAGGGTGGGATGGGAACTGATTCTGGCTTGATTTCTACAGCTGGATGCCCTTCCTAACACCAACCTCATTTACAGTGGGTGCTGGGTGCTTTTTTGCCGTGGCACCTCCATGACCACTTTACAGTGGAATGATATGGACCCCAGTCCTATCATCTCATTTCTACAGCTGAGTAAACTGGAGCAATGTGAAATAAAGTGTCTTGCTCAAGGAAACAACACATCACCCGGTCTGAGAATTGAACTCACAACCTTTCGATTGCAAGGTCAATGCTCTAACCACTGAGCCATGTGCCTCCACACATATATATATATATATAAGCTAAGGGATATTTAATTTGTTGGTAATTCAAGTTTTACCAGGTAAAACTTGGAACCGGTAAGATCTCGTTCCTGGATATGTCAATATTTATAAGACAAACTTTGTATTTTATCTGATGAGAGCATACCAAAGTTTTGGTACCCTTGAAATCTAAACTATAATAAAAGAAGGTCTGCAGGATTGCGTACGGTTTTTTTATTTTTATCCTGTTTGTAAAATAAGTTGGATTACTTTGAATAAATAATGAATGAATATTACATCATTTATCTACTAAATTTCGTGGCTGTTCATTAAATATATTTTGTTTATTTAAAGATTCACTTCTTTAAAATTTCTGAAATATCAACACTTCCGGTGGCGATTGCTTAAATAAACATACTAATTTTCTCTTAATGCAGTTTATATATAATATCGTTACTGATTAAATAGGACAGTGTAACACAGTCTTTGTTCAATTTCTATGTATTATATATTATCAATTACGATTTCATTTGATGTATCATATCTACATGTATATATATTTGCGTATAATATCAATATACACACTACACATGCTAGCAGAAAAAAATATAATAGAATAAATATGGTTTTATAAATATAGTTTCCATTTATTAATATCATTGATATATATATATATATATATAGGAACACTTAAAAATGGGTGGGTTTTGTTTCATAAAACTATAGTTGGGTTGGTAATGAAAGAGTTAATCTTACAATTGGTTGGAAAGTGACTAGAGGTGTTGGGTTTAGTTTGTAATATTAAAATATTAGTAATAATGTTGTTGCTGTTGTAGGAGATGGTGTTGGGTATTGAATCTGATTCTGATGAGGAAGATGGTGGTTTGTACAACAAATGTAAGCAACAGCTGAAGTTTATGAAAGAGAAGAACCTGAGAGATGCCAAATACAACACACGTAAAGTGAAAGGAGGTAGGTTCAGTGGTGGCAGCAACAGTGGCAAATATTTTACCTCTAATGTTATACAAACCTTACTTTGGTATTTTACATTCTTTATTGTAAAGTTAAAATATTCCACAATCTCTGCATATATTATCGTCATCACTGTCATTAACACCACCATCACTATCATCATCATCACTAATAATACCATCATCATCATCATCTATATTATTAGTTGTAATTAAACTGTTTCCTTGTTTAATTATCTTTTTTTTTTCCCATTTTTTTGTTTCAAAGATGACGAATTTAATAAGAAATGGGGAGATAAAAAATATTCTTTCTATGGTGGTCTTGGAGATGAAGAATTTAGTAAGTATTTTATGGAAGATCATATTTGAATTTCCTTGTTCTTGTCTTTTGTCTTCTCTTGATTTAGCTCTTTTGTCCCAAACTGTCACCTTCTTTTCCACCTGTTAGATTCTACAGTATTACCCTCCCATCCTCTTGCCCACCCTATTAGATTCTACAGTAATAATACCCCTAACTCCCACCCTGTTAAAATCTATAGTATTACCCCAACCTCCCAGTAATAACAATAATATATATACATATAATTGTATTTCCATGGGGTGCCTGAAGAAAAAACTAGATGCTTGTACTCTGTGGTCGTCAGTCATGTCTGCTTCTTCTTCTGTTCGTATCTTCGAAGAATGTGGTTATATGACAGTTTCCCATTTCTTTACACAGTCCTTTGCATTATTATTAAATACTGCGAGATCTTTTAAGCTGCACTGGTTGGGTAGTAGAGGGCAAACAAGGCAGCGCTGCATCGTATGGTCCTCCTCTCCGCATCCGCAGATGGTTGGGCCGGTCTTGTAGCCCCATCTGGCCATTGCAGCTTTTGATCGCCCCATTCTTGTTCTCAGGCGGTTGAGTGTCTTCCACTGGACCCCATGGTGCTTCTGAGCCAAGGGGGAGGGCTTCAGAAGAGGGGGATTCCCATGTCAATAGGAAGGGAGTCCATAGCTGTAGTCTGGTTTCTTCCTGAGATGTTGTTAGGGGCTGGACATGGCTGAGGAAGCTTCTCCTTGACTTCAGTTGTTGGGCTGGAGGTTCCCGTCCGTGAAGGAGGTGGCGTTCATCACAGATAGTCTTTGTGATCTCTACTCGGCTGGCATATATACTATGCATATACATACATATATACTGCTAATATACATACATATATATACATTTCCTATTAACAGTTCTGTCTGGTTCTGATGGCGAGATTGATGCTGCCATTCTTGAAGAGAAAGAAGCACGGTCACTCCAGAAGAAGATGGCTCAAGGATTAGATGATGCAGACTTTGGCTTTGATATGCTTGCTGTAAGTTCTTGCGGTTGTTTCTTAAAGTTGTATTGGCAGTAGTTCTATTTTGTTGCAAAATCCCTTTTATAAAAGGCTGCAGATTGTCTTACATAGAAGCCCAGAAAGAACATTTTCTCAGTAATTTCTTTAAAAAAGCATATATATATATATAGTAATAATAATTATGAAGACCAAAATCCGAAGAGGCCTTAATAAGGATTATATATATATATATATATATGGTACCACAACATCCAGACCTAAATAAATGAGGTCGTGTAGGTGTCACGACAATAAAACACAGTCCACGCTGTAATGTGGCCGTGTAGATAACACTGTAAAAACCTCCCAGTCCACACTGTAAACGTGGTTGGTGCTAGGAAGGGCATCCAGCCGTAGAAAACCTGCTAAACAGTCCTATACGAGCAAGACAACCAATCTTGCTTCAAGTGGGGCAATTCCCGTCTAAACTCGTGGAAGATAGACGTTAAACGATGATGATGATATAAATAATGCAAGAAGCAAAGAAAATAATTCAGTGATACAAACAGATTTCCAGGTGGAAGTTCAGGTAAAGTTCAAGTGTGAAACCAGTCTCAGAGTGAAAATCCATTTTCATATAAATATATATAACAGGTTGATACACAATAAAAATCGAAATACATATACCAGGGCCTGCATGGTCACTTCTTCTTTGTACTGGTCTCCTCCACAAAGTCAGAAAGACAATGGCACACTTGATGAGGAAGCTCCGTGAGGTGGGTGGCTGTTGCAGCAGGTGTCTCTGGTCATTCTCTGCAGTAACACTATTGCTGTTTTGTATTTTAATATAATGTCATTAAAAGAGTTTATTATTGTCATCCTTTATTGGCAGATTCCAGAAACATCTGAGGCAACGACTGAGAAAATCACGAAAGACTTGACTAAATTATCCAAGAAGGAGAAACTAGAGGTGAGTTCTTTGTTATTTGAATTGTTTTGTATGTGAGGTCGTAGTTTATTGGCCTTGTGCCAAATGTAGAAGCAATTATATATATATATGTTTAGTATAGAAATGGCTTCTACAGGACTAGAACTGTTTCGTTCGAAGGAAATTATCCTGGTGATTTCCTTTGAATGAAACAGTTCTAGTCCTGTAGAAGCCATTTCTATATTAAATGTTTATACTCTGCTATGGATGGATGTATGGAGTACCTTACTTACTGTGTTTACCTCCGCTGGAACCCAGGATGCACACATATATATATTACAGAAAATCTATAATTCTGCGCTAATCATTTCTTTTCTTTCCTCTCTCCCTCCCACCATCCGTTGTTCCACCCAACACCACACCCACCATCCAGATAGTGAAGAAAGAATCACCAGAATTGTTGGAACTTTTCAATGATTTAAAAGGCAAAGTAAGTCCACTGTTTTATTTATTCCAATTCTTTACCTTCCTAGCTCCCACCCTAGAATCAGATTTCAGAAACTTTTACCTATACTTTCTAGCAGGTCTAGTGATCATCTAGAGGATCTTTCATTCACTTATGTATATGTCTCTTGTAGCTGACTGAAGTTAAAGATATACTCCTTCCCTTGCAACAGTTGTTGGTAGAAGAACAACAGAATGTTCCATCACAGACTTTGGCTTATGTTAATCTGAAACTTCGGCTCACATTAAGGTTTGTATCTTTCAATACTACTACACAGTAACATTTCCAAGCTACTACACAGCAACATTTCTTTGCTACTGTGTAGCAACAATATTTTCAAGCTACTGTGTGGCAACATTTCAAAGCTACCATGTTGCAACATTTCAAAGCTACTTTGTGGCAACATTTCAAAGCTACCATGTGGCAACATTTCAAAGCTACTAAGCAGCAATATTTCCAAGCTACTGTGTAGTAACATTTCCAAGCTACCATGTAGCAACATTTCAAAGCTACTGCGCAGCAACATTTCCATAGCTACTGCATGGCAACATTTTGAAGTGCATTACATGGCACCAGTACAGTGACAGTGTTTTCATTGCAGTTTTATTTTATTTAATATAACTAATATTATTATTTTTCTATTTGTATTTGTAGCTATTGTATAAATGTGAACTTTTACCTAAAGTTGAAGAGTGACCGTTTCCCAGTGAAGAATCACCCAATTGTGACACGTCTTTTACAGTTTCGGAATGTAAGTTTGGATTTGTTTCTATATTTTGTATTACACTTTAGAATAGTAATGATCTCGGTAGTGTTGATGCCACAATAAAGAGCATCCAGTGAACTCTGTGGTTGACCAGTACCTTAGGAGTGAAATTTGGTTGACAGAGACTCAGTGGATGACTGTCATATACAATGTCCCATAGCTACAGCAATGTGCATGGGACGTTAAATTTTAAATATAATGATAACAAAGATGTTGGAATGTTACCTTAATATTTCGGTATAAAATCCCTTCATCAAAAGATAAATTGATGAAAGAAACTGATTTGGAGCAGGATATCTTGTGTCATTTTTATACTGCAATTTTTGTAGTGCTTTCTATTTTCTAATTGTCATTTTATGTTCATTGTTCCACGCTTGCATGGGTTGGACGAGTCCTCAGTACATCTCTCCACTTGTCGCGTTCCTTTGTCATCTCCTCCGTGAGCTTTAGCAATCTGAGATCAGCTGTCACCTCTCCCATCCAGGTCTTTTTCAGTCTTCCTTCTACTGGGATTATTTGGCACTTTTTCACCCATAGATCATCGTCCATGCACATTGCTTGTTAACAAAGCCTCATCTATTTCCAAACTTTACATCTAAGTTGATCAAAGCTAATGTTTGTTTTGTTGTTTTTTTCTTTTATTTTTCAGCTCTTGAAGCAAGTGGAACCACTTGACGACCAATTCCACAGTGAAATGGAGATGTTGGCCACATGCCTGAAATCTGGAGAAGAAGTTGAGTTTGTTCCAATTTCTGAAGAGGATACAACACCAAAGCAAAAGTCAAGGTAAATAAAGTACCACAACAACAACCTCAATGATATACCAGAACATTTATCCAGTCCCCAGAAAGCTGGCTAGTTTTGTCCACTGCTCAACCTCTTTGATTAAATTTTCACCACACCACTACACTGACCACTATATCACCGCTACATTTTAATAGATGAGGTGCAGGGAAGTGTAATTTTTTAAACTCCAGTTTAAAATAGATACTCTGTAGCCCTACATGTCGTTAGAAGCGATTAAAGGGTTGGTATCAGGAAGGGCATTCAGCTGTAAACATTGCTTCGAAAAGTTTCATCCAACCGATGCCAATGGTTTTGGATGGGAAATGTGGACGTAAAAATGATGTGAATCCTCATCAAAGACACCAATGATAAAAGTCATTGTATTTTGACAATCCCGTCTTATCTGGGATATCTAAGACTACATAATCTAAGTGTGTTGCTTTTCTGTTTGAAATACTATAGTATGATTTATAGGAGACTCGGCTGTGGTTTCTATCAGGTCAAGTGACTGTAAAGCCATAAAGATGACAGGAGGCCTGTATGGGCAACTCAATGTTTAGAAGAGAGAGCCATAGAACAGTAGGAATGGTTATGGTAGAATGTAGAACCAAAATGAAATTGGACACTGATGATGATGTCTGACATATTACATTATAACTCCCCTTCCAGTCTCTATGTTAAAAATCTTGTTATTATTTATTCAGTTTTGTTGTTTTGTTTTGTTTTATTTTCAAATGCAGAAAAATTTCAAAAGATGAAATTATGGAAACCAATGAAGGTGTCATTGATTCAAACCGTGTTGGTGGTGATGAGGAAGATAATGATAATGTTAATGAAGATGGTGACAAAAAGAGAGCAATTACTTACCAGGTAAGACATTTTGTTATACATAACTTCATTGTTCTGAGAGCCAACACTTGTTTGGAGTTACTGGGCTGGTGTCAAGAAAACCGCACCCTGTAAGGTGGTAGCATTAGGAACCGTGCCAAGTGTGGAACATAACAAACAAGATTGGTCACTCCAAACTGTCTGGCCAGCATGGAATGGAGACAAAATAATGATGAGGATTTTCCATAACAACCTTTAACTCTTTAGCATTCACATTATTTTATATATACTATTATATTTTCATGGTAAAAGGCTTTACCACACATAATTATCTCACATAATATCGAATCTATGAGATTTTGAAAGTATTTATTTTGAGAACAATACCTTAACATCAGTTTGAGTGACCAGTTACAGCCAGTTTCAACAGAAGGAGGTAGAGAATTCTGGCTGGTTAAATTATGCCGGTTAAATTATGCTCCAAACACCAGTTTAAATAATGGGAAAGTTGTAATACTAAATCCCTCCAAATTCTTAATTATTTCCGAAAATATTTGAAAAGCCATAAAAGATAAGTGGTTTTTTTTTTTTTTATGAGAAATATAATGAAGAGTTAAGTTGAATATTATTATTGAAAAAAAGGAACAATAAAATATAAGGAAAAAAAAAAGGAATATCTTCTGAAACAAAAACTAAACTGTTGAATTGTTACATTTCTAGATGGAGAAAAACAAGGGGTTGACCCGCTACAACAAGAAGGAAAAGTCCAACCCACGTGTGAAACACAGAAGAAAGTTCAAGAAGGCTAAAGTACGAAGGAAGGGACAGGTAAGCCTCCATTGTTTTTTTTATTTATTTAATTTTTTTTTTTCTGTAAATTAGTAGTGTTGGTGCCACAATAAAATGCACCCAGGCCACTATAAATTAGTAGTGTTGGTGCCACAATAAAATGCACCCAGGCCACTATAAATTAGTAGTGTTGGTGCCACAATAAAATGCACCCAGGCCACTATAAATTAGTAGTGTTGGTGCCACAATAAAATGCACCCAGGCCACTATAAATTAGTAGTGTTGGTGCCACAATAAAATGCACCCAGGCCACTATAAATTAGTAGTGTTGGTGCCACAATAAAATGCACCCAGGCCACTATAAATTAGTAGTGTTGGTGCCACAATAAAATGCACCTAGGCCACTATAAATTAGTGCTGGTGCCACAATAAGATGCACCCAGAACACTATAAATTAGTAGTGTTGGTGCCACAATAAAATGCACCCAACACGATCACTTTACAGAGTGGACTAGGTGCTTTTTGTTTTGGCACCACTTTACAAGGTTTACTGGATATTTTTTCGTGTCTTGGCCTCAGTATAAATCCTCCTTCAACTCTATTTTTATCTCTCTCTTTCTCTCCTCTCCCAATATATACTATTCCCATTTATACAGGGTGTCCCCCAAAAAATGTATACACACTTTGATTACCTGTAACAGGCAATATTTATTAGAATGCTATTGAAGTGTGTATACATTTTCGGGGACACCCTGTATTTCTGTCTCCTTCCCAATATATGCTACTCCCACTCTTCCCGTTATCTGGTAACACCCTTCACTTCCATATCATTTGTTATCTGTTTCAGGTTCGACAACCAATGAAAGAGCTGAAGCGTTATGGCGGAGAATTGTTTGGTATTCGCTCTGGTGTACGGCACAGCGTCAAACTACAGTGATACTATGGTTTACTGCATCAAACTACACTGGTTTACTACATCAAACTACACTGGTTTACTACATCAAACTACACTGATATACAGCATCAAACTACACTGGTTTACTACATCAAACTACACTGGTTTACTACATCAAACTACACTAGTTCACTACATCAAACTACACTGATATACAGCATCAAACTACACTAGTTCACTACATCAAACTACACTGGTTTACTACGTCAAGCTACACCGATATACAGCATCAAACTACACTGGTTTACTACATCAAACTACACTGATATACTACATCAAACTACACTAGTTTACTACATCAAACTACACTGGTTTACTACGTCAAGCTACACTGGTTCACTACGTCAAGCTAAAACACACTTTAAACTATTTCTCAACTGTTAATGTGGTTTGTCTGCACATGCTTTGTGTCTACAAATATACATTAATTTATGTATATACACACCGTATGTGTATAATGTATATATACTGGTACTCATGTCATTAAAAAATAAAATTATATCTTAAATCTGTTTTTGGTATTTTTTATTTATATCTAATTCTTTTTTAATGCTCCATAATATTAGACATGTTATCCCCAACTTAACTATTGTTTCTCGTTGCTGAAGGTGCCTTGGAATTCGTTCCTTACTAAATAGTAAAGTATATATATATGTTTACTTCCATTAAAACGAAATTCACGGGATATAACGGAAAAATTCTTTATAACGAGATCGACCGAAACAAATCAAGCGTTTGTTATTACCTCGGGGATTAAAAAAAAATTTGTTATACTGAAATATACGAATATTTGTTAAACTGTAATAATTGTTTCTACTTTAGGCACAAGGCCAGCAAAAACCCAGTGCATCACTGGTACTTTATTTTATCGACCCCGTAAAGATGAAAGGCAAAGTCAACCTCGGCGGGATTTGAACTCAAATCGTAAAGGGACGTAACTATGCTGGAAAGCAAGGCCTCCGACCCTCTACCGATACTGCCAATCCACTAATGGGATGGTGTATTAAACCAATATTTAAACGAATAATATTGCTG
>OZ024751.1:43217486-43219986 GCA_964016885.1 Eledone cirrhosa
ACACCAGGGGGCGGATCGAGTAATCAACCCCTACCACCAAAAAAAAAAAAAGAAACATTTTTCTATCGCCCAGCTTCAATTTTTGGGGGGTAATACTCTTTTTATTACCTGTTTGTTTATTTAATTTTTTTTTCAAATATTTCAGTTTTTAATTTTTTTTATTTAATTTTCAATTTTTAAAATATTAAAAGAAAAAATTTTTTTTTCAAAACATTAACCAAAGAACAAAAAGCAAAGTAAAATCTCAAATAACGACACACAGACTTGTTGGTTGTTTAGTAATTAATTATATTTCAACACGAGTTAAGTGTTATAAATAAACATTTTGTTGTGTTTAGCTGGAGTGTAGTTTAGGCGCCGGGTTTTATATAAATTTAAACCTTGATATATTTAAACATTAGTTTGACGTTATATAAATTTAAATCTTTTTTTCATATTATAGAAATATCTACTCCTAGTTATATTCTATTGACCCCCAGAAGGATGAAAGCTGAGATTGACCTTGGCGGAATTTGAACTTAGAATATAAACAGCTAGAACAAATATCGCAATGGCATGGCACAGTTTTTCCGACGCTCTGCCAATTTTGTCAATTCAACGCACCATCCTTCTTGTTATATTGAATACAAGTTTGCTATTATATAATTTTCACTCCACGTTACATTGAACAGAAGTTGAGTTCCTTGTTATATTTAACAAAATGTGGATGTTACATAAATCTACATGTTTCATATTGATTATATAAATAATGTAGTTTTAGAACTGTTGACGATAGGAAATTTTCGAATTTGAAAGTTAGAAACACAGACCTGTCAAATCTCCCAGTCGGACGGGGATATCTCCCACCCACTTTGAGTTGGGTGGGAGATGTCTTCTCTTGTGAAAATGAGTATAGCTTTCATTATGTAAACTCTCCCCATTTTGCCTCTTTTCTCCCCGTTTTGGAACATTTTTTTTCATGGGTTTGGGTTTGGGTTTTTAGAGGTTGACAGGTCTGAAATCATCAACGTTGTTTGACTATGAAATATAGTGTAATAAATGTTTCTACTTTTAGCACAAGGCCAGCAATTATTTCAGTGCATTACTGGTACTTTATTTTATCGACCCCGTAAGGATGAAAGGCAAAGTCAACCTCAGCGGGATTTGAACTCAGACCGTAAAGGGCCGTAACTCTATGCTGCAAAACATGGCGTCCGAACGTGTAATAATAAGTTAGCTATATAAACCTTTAAGTGCTGCTGTACATTTCTTTTTTTCCGTCTCCAGGGATTATATTTTACTATTTCTCAGCCAAACAATGTTGATTATTTTTCTAACTTTCAAATTGAAAAGATGACACAATTAGGAATGTCTCTCCAAACAGAATGATGCTGTTTTCCTCTTCCAATTTGTTTTTTCTCTCACCTTCCATCTCTTAATATTTTAATAATTACATTTATCATATCAAATATTTCGTATCTTCATCGTTCTTTTAACTCTTATCTTTTATCCCTTATGTCATTGTTACATCGTTCGGAAAGCTGCCATTTTTTAATCTCTGTATTATCCATATATATATTTCTTCTCTGTGTGCTTTTGAGCCGTTTTAGCTGACTGAACCCGTTTTTTTTTTTTTAATCCTTTCTTTTGTTTAAACGTATATATTCTCTGTTATTCTTTCGTCCAAATTATATTTACTAAGACTTATCTTAATGATAGTTAGATTTTTTTTTTTTATACAATACATAAATTCTCCTGGTAGTTCTTATATAAACATCTATAAATACTGTAGTGTTATGTTGAGTGTATAGTTGTGTTCTCCAGTTTTAAACATCTATAAATACTGTAGTGTTGTGTTGAGTGTATAGTTGTGTTCTCCAGTTTTATACGTCTATGGATATTATAGTTTTGTGTTGAGTGTATAGTTGTGTTCTCCAGTTTTATACGTCTATAAATACTGTAGTGTTATGTTGAGTGTATAGTTGTGTTCTCCCGTTTTAAACATCTATAAATACTGTAGTGTTATGTTGAGTGTATAGTTGTGTTCTCCAGTTTTAAACATCTATAAATAGTGTAGTGTTGTGTTGAGTGTATAGTTGTGTTCTCCAGTTTTATACGTCTATGGATATTATAGTGTTGTATGTAGCAGTGTTTAGTGTATAGTCGTGTTCTCCAGTTTTAAACATCTATAAATAGTGTAGTGTTGTGTTAAGTGTATAGTTGTGTTCTCCAGTTTTATACGTCTATGGATATTATGGTGTTGTATGTAGCAATGTTGAGTGTATAGTTGTGTTCTCCAGTTGTAGAAACCAGTTTTGAACCAGAGCGTGTTTGTGTGTGGTTGTTGCAGAGTTTGTTAATTCAAATTCATATATAAAATCATTGTAATCTTCCAGGAGTTGCGACCAATAGATAGTATCAGTAATTGGAAAGACCAATGGAAACAACGTTTCCTTGGTCCGATCTGACGAGTTTCATCTCAGCCGGGAAACGAATGAGATCTGGGGATCTTATCGATTCG
>OZ024751.1:43247936-43257936 GCA_964016885.1 Eledone cirrhosa
CCTTCTCTGTCTAAGCCATAAAATATTGTTTTTAATCTACAGAAGACATCCCTGGTTATCAGTTGCCGCCCACCTCTTTCAACTAAATTGTTGAGAACGCCATTATGTTTGACAACGCACATATCAAACAAGAGGAGATTTAGCGAGCGTTTAAACATCATTCAACGATGTATTATCAATAAACATGACCTGTGTAGTTGCTGAGGGTTATCTGCCCTTATTATGTGCCAATATAAAGGCGTATAAATATCGTTATGTCGAGAACAGTAATCATCTGCTACTGAAGTTACTGCAGTCGTTGGCACATTGGACAAATTGTAAAACCTCAAACAGTGGCTTCAAAGTACCTTAATCTACGCATGTGTATATACACACACACACACACACACACACACATATATATATATATATATATATATATATATATATATACATCACACACACATACACACACTTACATATATAATATCTACATGGGTGGAGGTGGAGCGTGGCGTTGACGTCCGATGTTTGGTGGACACGAAATAAGATTAGTGCGAAATAAAAGATTGATTTGGTGAAATATAATCGCTTTTTATCGCCGCCCTCCCCCCCCTCTCTCTCTCTATATATATATATATAGAGAGAGAGAGAGATAATCAATACTCTGTCGCTTTCAAACACACACACACACACACACACACACACACACACACACACACACACACATATATGCTGTCACTACTACGGTATTGTCTCTGTTACACAGTATAGATTATACAATAAAACTGAAATAAAACGTTATTATATTCTATTTTAGTCTACTATATATTATGTAACAGTATATTTATGTCCCACCCTGTCCAAGGGTTTGCTATAAATATCTCTCTCTAAAGCAATTGCTTGCTTCCCTTATCTTTCTCTGAGCTATTTTAATTCCTTGTCGTATTCTACGTTGACACAGCATGGATGTGTTGTGTAGTTGTGAATATAGTTAATTCTACTGTATGGTTGTGAGTTCACATTTGGTGCTTATAAAAGGACATCACTCATTATGGTGTATTTGGGTAATTGGCAGTAACCAGTAGAGTGTCGGCCATCATGATTTGTGGCATAAAGTTACGGCTCGTTACGTTCTGAGTTCAAATACTGACGAGGTTAGTTTTGCCTTTCGTCCTTACAGAGTCGATAAAATAAAGTACCAGTAACGTACTTGTGCCTAAATCAGAAACCATTTTATTGTATTTGTTTTATATCGTACTTGATAAATAATCTGGTCGGAGTGTGGTCCAATGGTCAAGTTTATATCTTAGTGAGTTAATAATATAGACGGGGTGTGATCTAATGGTCAAGTTTATATCGTAGTGAGTCAATAATGTGGAAGGAGTGTGGTCTAATGGTCAAGTTTATATCTTAGTGAGTCAATAATATAGACGGAATGTGGTCCAATGGTCAAGTTTATATCGTAGTGAGTTAATAATGTGGAAGGGGTGTGGTCTAATGGTAAAGTTTATATCGTAGTGAGTTAATAAGGTAGACGGGGTGTGATCTAATGGTCAAGTTTGTATCTTAGTGAGTGAATAATATAGACGGGGTGTGGTCTAATGGTCAAGTTTATATCGTAGTGAGTGAATAATATAGACGGAGTGTGGTCTAATGGTCAAGTTTATATCGTAGTGAGTGAATAATATAGATGGGGTGTGGTCTAATGGTCAAGTTTAAATCGCAGTGAGTGAATAATATAGACGGAATGTGGTTTAATGGTCAAGTTTATATCGTAGTGAGTCAATAATGTGGAAGTGGTGTGGTCTAATGATCAAGTTTATATCGTAGTGAGTGAATAATGTAGATGGGTCTGGTCTAATGGTCAAGTTTATATTGTAGTAAGTCAATAATGTAGACGGGGTGTGGTCTAATGGTCAAGTACTTTAAGTGTTCATTTATTCATTTCCTGAGCAGGTGGTCGTTCCCTTAATCAGACAACTAGGACCTTGAAACGCTGGAACAGTCGTCATTGTAACAGACGGAAGTCCAAAGACACATCTTTGCTATTACATATTATGAAATGCTTATAAAAGCTGTTATTGCATGTGAATTATATTAAATGAAATACAGTTATTAGCTATAGAGAACTAAGAGTTCATTAAAACAGGTTTAATTCGTTAATAGCCAACGAAGGATTAGTTTACAAGTATATTTTATTATATATATATTACAAGAGCAATGTATAAGGTTTAGATTTTAATACGTCGGAGGAAATTTCATCCAACCATATTACAAGCTTGTCTGATAAAGTTTGCCTGCAACTTATATGTGATTCAAGTGCTGAATAATGAATGTTGTTTTGCAACATAAGAGAGCGACTTATCTACCAGTGGGACTTATTAATGTGTATGGAAGGTATTTGTATGTATATATATAAATCAGACGCACACACACACACACATATATATATAATATATTCTTATACATATATTATACTTATTGAGCCCTCTTCGGATTTTAGTCTTCACATTTATTATTATTACTATATATATATATATATATATATATATATATATATATGGGAGGTGAGTTTTATTGTAGTACAATAAAGCAATGTAGATATCGGATAAGAAGCACTCTACAGTTTGTAGGACTGGAGTATACATAATATATAAGAACAGAAGATGGTTAAAGGAGTTCCATGTATTTTATTATGCGCATTTCAAAAACAAACATCATATGTTGATTTAAAACTGCACTATCCACAAGTGTTTTTTAGCCTTCATATCATGTCCTCCTGTTTTATCTGATGAAAACACAAATATTATTGCATGATGATGTTTGTTTTTGAAATGCGCATAATAAAATACATGGAACTCCTTTAACCATCTTCTGTTCTTATATATTATATATATATATATATATATATATATATGTTTGTATATGTATGTATGTTTGTATATGTATGTATGTTTGTCTATATATGTTTGTATATGTATGTATGTTTGTATATATATGTATGTATGTTTGTATGTGTATGTTTGTTTGTATATGTATGTATGTTTGTATATGTATGTATGTTTGTGTATATATATATATATATATATATATATACACACGGAATGAATTATAGAAACCGCTGTAGAAGCACGTAAATAATATGAAACCTTTTGATGTAAGTGAAACATGGCTGTGTAAAGCTGTCACTTGTTTGTCTGTTTGATATATGATGGTAAGAATAACGAGCGTTGATGATTGTGCTGGTACGTGACTATTGTATAGGCACGTGGCTTAATGTGGTTAGGGTTCTGGTCACAGTATGGTAAGGTCATTCGATTCTTGGTCTGATGTGTCCTTGAATATGAACATTTATTTCATGGTGCTCCAATTCACTCAACTGGTTTTTTTTTTTTAAATATATTTTTTAATTAGTTGTGCCACCAAATTCTTAGGGTTTGCCATATTGTCGCATATTGTGAGCCTCTAAATTACATTTCCCTGAGAACTGAGGACATCAGATGTGCCATTTTAATTCTAGAGTCTTCAATGTCCAGTGGCACTAACATATGCTATGACCATCAACATTTATCAAAGACAATCTCATCGCTTAAGGTTCCTGGAGTTAAACCTAACCTAATAGTATTTCTTCTTCTTCTTCTTCTTCTTCTTCTTCTTCTTCTTCTTCTTCTTCTCTTTCTTTTTCTTTCTTTTTCTTTCTTTTTCTTTCTTCTTTTTCTTTCTTTTTCTTTCTTTTTCTTTCTTCTTTTTCTTCTTTATCTTTGTCTTCTTTTTCGTTTTCTTCTTCTTCTTCTTCTTCTTCTTCTTCTTCTTCTTCTTCTTCTTCTTCTTATATTGCATGATTTAGGTTCAAATCATGCAATCGAAATCCATCGTGCAGGAGTTTTAACGAAAGGACATGTTTCGGTGTATCTTCGACTGGCTTGACAATCTTCCTCCTCCCTATAAAGTCCTCCAAAATACATTTCTAATACATACATACATTAATACATACATAGATACATACATGATGGCTGCCAACTCGTTTTCGAGTACGGCCACTACTTTATATCCATGTAGGAGAACCCCTACCGATGCGCTGAACGAGTGTGACTTTTTAGTCCATCCAGCGACTTGAAAACTCTGGTACAAACACTACACTTGTGACAATTATTGACACATAGTGCTGGGGCCATGGTACCATGTGACGACAAGTGCAGAGAGATCTCCAGATATAAAGCAATGCCTGTGCCGTGAAGCTTTTATAGTGAGCAAAGGCACTGCACAAAGCCAGTCCCACTCTCTTAACCAAGATGATATTTACCAAAAAGAAGAACAAGTCAACATCATTGGATACCATCAGGGTTGCAGGTGTTATATCAGAGTTCTCCTTCTCCTAGAATTCTGCCTTGACAAAGGCTAAGGGGTCATCTCTCCCGGTGATTTTGGATGGCCATTGACTCTTAAGAGCTCCTTTGCCCTTTGACAGGTTTTGTTTTTAGTCCTGCAGGATGTCCAAAGTCACCCTCCTCACCAAGAAACCTTGGTGGGGTTGCCAGTTTAGTCGCCAACGACCCGACCATGAGACAGGTTGTACTGGGATACATGTTACCAGTAGCACCAACTGGTGACCTTCTTACATACATACGTACGTACATACATACATACATACATACATACATACATACATACATACATACATACATACATACATACATACAATGGCGACCGTTGTGGTCAGTGTCCGATAATTGGACGTGTGTAATTACGGCTTACATGAAGGCAACATACCATATATTGGAAAAAGTTGAGCTACATTACGCGGTAAGATTACATACAATAATTCTACATAAGTGTTTGAACTGTAAGTGTGTTGTAAAACACCTATTTATATGAACGATACATACACTTATGATATATGAACGATACATACACTTTAACATATAAATGCAACGTTGTTATATTACATTTATAAAGAAATATAAAAGTAACGTTTTCGATTCAGAAACAAAAATATAAGTGTTTGAACTGTGAATGTTGTGAATATGTTGTAGAACACCTATTTATATGAATGATACATAAACTTTAACATATAAATACAGCATTGTTATATTATATTACATTCGTAAAGGAATATACTAAGTAACGGTTCTTTTTGTTCTCGATTCAAACGATTCAAGAACAACGTTTAAAACACAGTTGTAGAATTAAAAACTAACTGAAAAGAAATATTACCCAAGCTGTGAATAACTTTAAATTTGATTCTGACAGAACTTTGTCGTAACTTTTAAAGAAGATCATCGACTATTTAAAAAAAATAAATACAAAATATTAGTGAATAGACGAACTCATCATGGCAAAAAGTACAAGTCTCCTTCGACCAAATCGCAATTACAACCGTTGTATACAGTGGAGCTACGAGCTTAACAAAGAATTATATGAAGCATACAAACAATCTGAACCCCAAAAGTTCGGTTTTATGCAAAGGCTAAAAACTTTATGGAACTCCAAACACCCAGAATTAGACTTTTCTCCAAAGCATCTAAATGAACAGGCAAAACGTATCATTAGATGTAAATTGATACATCTAACGGAATCGAGTGATACTACAAATACAGCCCTTGTAGACAACCACCCCACCTCCACTGACAGACAAAGAGAATGGCCGGCTAAATCTAACAGTGAACAGCTCACCAACAATTTTGCTGAAATCCATCCCACTTCCACTGAAGAACAGCGAGAAAGGTCAGCTGACTCTAGTAGTAATTGTCACCACATCAACAACGAGGCTGCAATTCATGACTCTACTGAACAAACAGAGCACCAAAAACTTGTGGGCACCCTACAAGTGATATGGAACGATATGTTTCAAGAGATACACAGCCTTAATGTGAGTGACAGACCATACAACACTAGAGTCAGTAAAGAACCCACTAAATTGGAATTGGAAGCGGTGAACGAAATAGCTGGCAATTATCTGAAGGCTATACGATCTAAAGGTGTAGAAACGACATTTGAAACGCTCAATGTTTTGTTATATGTTTCAGCTGTCACATTGCTATCATATAACACACATCTAAAACCACGCAATCAAGATACAAACAGAAAGCCTGAACCAGCGTGGATGCGAAATTTAAAAACCAAAATTTTGTCCCTGAGACGAAGTATCTCACACATCGCAGTCGTTATGAAATGCAACATAGAGAGAAACTTCACACGACACCAGGAAGACCTAAAGAAAAAGTTAGAGAGACGATTTGGAGATACAAAATTTAAAACTTTGAACTCCAAATTACACCAGTTGAAACAACAACTCACAGCTACAACAGAAAGACTAAAATATAAGTCAACAGCCCATAAACGACAAGTGCTAAATAGATTGTTTGCCAGAGATCCTAAATCAGTTTATCGCAGCTTCGGTGGCAAAAGCTCAATCCCTGTAAACGACACCCCTTCAAAAGAACAGGTTGAGAACTACTGGAGATCTGTATGGGAAACGGATGACGGATTCAACAGACAAGCTAATTGGCTAAAACAACTGGAACAGGACTACTGCCAACATGTCCAGACAAAACAATATGACATAGATGGGTCAATACTGGAAACAGCTCTACAGAAAATGTCGAATAGGAAATCGCCAGGCCCAGACCTCATTACAGGATACTGGTTGAAGAATTTCACTTTCTATCGGCAAGATCTCATACGGCTGTTTACAGAAACCATTAAGGGCACACAAGAACTGCCCAGATGGTTATCAACTGCCACTACTCTCCTCATTCCCAAAAATAGCCAAACCACCCTTGCTAAAAATTACCGCCCAATTGCCTGCCAAAACATCATGTATAAATTATATACTGGGTGCCTTAACCTGTTCTTACAGGATCACTGTGCTACCAACAACATCATAACACCTGAGCAAGCTGGTGGAAAGAGGGAGGTGTGGGGTTGCATAGATCACCTACTAACTAACAAAATGATTCAGGAAAAAACAACAAAGAATCGCAGAAACATGACTGTCGTGTGGCTGGACTATCAAAAAGCATTTGATAGTGTACCTCATGGGTGGATTATTAAGGCTTTACAGTTAGCTAAAGTCCCACAACCATTAGTAGCTGCTGTTGAACGCCTGACCAAGAACTGGTACACCAATTTGATCCTTAGAGGTGAGAAGGAGCAGGTTAAGACTGATAGGATACATTACCAGAAGGGCATCTTTCAGGGTGATAGCTTGTCAGTACTACTCTTCGTTCTCTCACTGAATCCACTATCTTACCTACTCAGGAAACAAGGTGGACAAAGAAGTGGGCCCAGAAGTATCTCCCATCTTTTCTTTGTTGATGACCTGAAGTTGTATGGGCCAAATATCAATGACATCAAGAAACAATTGGACCTCATTACACAATTTTCAACCGACATCAAAATGAAATTTGGTGAGTCCAAGTGTGCATATTTGGCAGTAAAACGTGGAAGAGCTGTGCCCTCCTCTAGAAATCTAGATATGAACGGCCTGACAATACAACCTCTGCAGTCAGGTGACAACTACAGATATCTTGGACAGGATGAGAATGTCAGATATGATGGACCCATAAATAAGGAGAGAACCAGAACTGAATACCTCAGAAGAGTAAAAAAAATATGGTCATCAGAACTGTCAGCATACAACAAATACATTGCCCACAATACCTATGCTGTGCCAATTATAACGCCAACATTTGGCCTACTGAACTGGTCATTGCAAGAACTAAGTGAGATGGATGTTAGAACTCGTAAACTTCTCAGTGTTACTGGGAACTTTAACATCAATGGTGATGTGGATAGGCTATACTTCTCACGCAAGGAAGGTGGCCGGGGTCTAAAATCAATATTAACAACATATGAGACCCGGATAGTAACACTGAAGCAACACCTTCAACAGAGGAAAAAGGTTGGCGACCATCTTGCTCAGGTTTATGAGCATGAAAAAAGAAATATCATTAGAATAGCGACTGATCTGGAGGAGAGATATGGAATAAAGCCTGATATAAATCTCTCACCCAGAGAAATCGGAAGATCCTATTCAATGTTCAAACAAGAAAAAAAAATTGACCAATTTACAGAGAAAGTTGTGCATGGATACTTGAGGCGTAAAACACAGACCATAGAGGGGATAAACCACTCAAAAAGCCTGGCATGGAGTTCCGACAAGTTTATGACATCACACCTTGAGGGATATCTCTATGCAATACAGGAACAAGAACTCCCTACCAAATATCTGCTGCACAAAAGAGGAGGGCCAGCAGCTGACAATAAATGTAGGCTATGTAAAACAAAGATCGAGGATGTAAGCCACATTGTTGCCAGCTGCGAAAGAATGTCATCTCGCTACTACCTCCCCATGAGACACGATGGGATAGCTAGAACTATCTGGAACGCACTTCGGAAAACAAAATTAACAACAAACGAGGAAGAATATATTGAGACAGATGGCACTAAGGAATACTGGTGGAACCTGAAAATAAAAACTGCCACCAAATTAAAGCACAACCGGCCTGATATTGTAGTTTGGGACCACACATTGAAAACGTGTTCTGTTGTGGAGATCAGCTGCCCACTTGATGTAAACGTTGTCAGAAAAATACAGGAGAAGGAGGACATCTACGGACCATTGATGAGGAGCTTACAAATCCAGTATCCAAGATACACCTTTAGCTTCATACCCATCATTATTGGTGCTACGGGTTATATACCAACCCGCTTGGACCAAAGTATGACCGAACTTGGATTTGCGGACAAAAAGCGCAGCTCCCTAATTCATAGTCTACAAATGGCTGCGATAGCTGGCACCTTCAAAATATGCAAAACATTCTTGCGATTCAAGGGATGACAATTTCTTTTCTTTTACAACCTTGCCACCAGGAAGGTGGCCGGTCAAAAAAATATACTCGAAATTAAGAGAAAGAGAAAACATACATACATACATACATACATACATACATACATACATACATACATACATACATACATACATACATGGTGGCTGCCAACTCGTTTTCGAGTACGTCCACTACTTTATATCCAGGTAGGAGAACCCCTACCGATGCGCTGAACGAGTGTGACTTTTTAGTCCAGCCAGCGACTTGAAAACTCTGGTACAAACACTACACTTGTGACAATTATCGACACATAGTGCTTTGCCTTTGGTACCATGTGACGACAAGTGCAGAGAGATCTCCAGATATAAAGCAATGCCTGTGCCGTGAAGCTTTTATAGTGAGCAAAGGCACTGTACAAAGCCAGTCCCACTCTCTTAACCAAGATGATATTTACCAAAAAGAAGAACAAGTCAACATCATTGGATACCATCAGGGTTGCAGGTGTTATATCAGAGTTTTCCTTCTCCTAGAATTCTGCCTTGACAAAGGCTAAGGGGTCATCTCTCCCAGTGATTTTGGATGGCCATTGACTCTTAAGAGCTCCTTTGCCCTTTGACAGGTTTTGTTTTTAGTCCTGCAGGATGTCCAAAGTCACCCTCCTCACCAAGAAACCTTGGTGGGGTTGCCAGTTTAGTCGCCAACGACCCGACCATGGGACAGGTTGTACTGGGATACATGTTACCAGTAGCACCAACTGGTGACCTGACACAACATACACACATACATACTCTCATACATACATACACACACACACACACACACACACACACACACACACACACACACACACACACATACATACATACATACATACATACATACATACATACATACATACATACATACATACATACATACATACATACATACATACATACATACATACATACATACATACATACATACATACATATGTGTTTGTTTGTGCATGTGTGTACGTGTGCGTGTGTAGCAATGCAGAATATATGCTTTCTGTGTTTGTATATATTCTTTAACTCGCTCTATGTACAATAAGGTGCACACACACAGACACACACACATACACACACACACACACACATATATATGTATACACGCACACCATCGGGTGGGGTGGGGTACAGAAGTGAAAAGCAACTCTAAGAAAT
>OZ024751.1:43262936-43265436 GCA_964016885.1 Eledone cirrhosa
AGAGACATATACACACACACACACACACACACACTTCTCCGTATAAGACAAGAGCTGAAAAATATCTTTTAACATGTTAAAATATCCCCCACACACTTACAGACACATTCCTACTGACCACGAATTACTCTGCTACACACACACACACACACACACACACACACACACACACACACACACTTGTCTTAATAGGCATTTGAACTGTCAACAGGCTGCGGTTCGCACACACATCCCTGCTGACCATTATCACAACGAACCTCTTTACTACTACTACACACACACACACACATATTTGTTTTGAAAGACTTATTTTTCAGTGACTTCTCAATCAGCCGACACAAACCTACATTTGGCGCAAAATCAATTTTGAACATTCACATGACCTCTACCGACCAATCAAAATTGTTTTGACCACAAGAATTTTTGCAACACGAATTGGCGCGAAACTTATTTTAATACCTCTGGAGCCACTTTTTTCACATAAAAACAGGTAGAATTTCCAAACCTAATCAGATTAGAGCAAACATCACGGACGCTCTATCTCAAAATTATTTTTGAAAAGCATTAGAAATGCGCAACCGGTAAAACTTAAAACCAAAACTGAATATTAACCAATACTATTACTAATTCTCACTTATTCCTAATTAAACTATTTTTCACTGTGAACAATTTGTCAGCATTTTCTTTTCCGTTTACCAATATATCATAACGTGTGTGTTACACCTCTATTCTTTTAAATATATATATATATATATATATATATATATATATATATATATATATATATATATATATGTATATGTGTGTGCATATCTGCATATATAAGTATATATATATATATATATATATATATATTTTTTTTTTTTTTTTTTTTTTTTTTGCTGCCTACTTATCCTTTGTAACTCTCTGACTTTTCCTATACATAAACATAATTATATATTTTATATATATTTGCAGTCATCTTTTAAACGGTATCTTATTGTTCTCTGACTTAGCTTGCTATAAATTTGATATTTTTCTTTAATTAAATCTGTCAACAAGAGATTTAAATCCATACTATATTAGCCGAAACTAACGCTATATGAAACATTATATAAAACAAAATCTTTTTTATTTCAGTTTATAATATGGCAGTTTATTGAAGAGGGTGGGGAGGAGGAGAATGAACGGTCATCCGTCGGTGTAGACGATCAGTGTTCTTGTTGTTAGATCAACGGGACGACCTGTCTATTGATGAATTATAGAAATAAATGGAATGAACCATCGTCGGTTTTGGCGATGAGTGTTACAGTTCTTCTATTAAAGGGACAGTTTGTCTGCTCTTGAAATTATACATGTAATTCTCTGACTTTCACAATTAATTATGACGATAAAATAATCTTTTGGTTATTAAACTTATCGGAGAATCGATTAGATAACTAACTAATAATAGTTTATGATTTAGAAACAAAGCCAACAATTTTGGCGGAGAGAAAAGTCTATTAAATCGCCCCCAGTGCATAACTGGTACTTTATTTTATCGACTAATAATTGTTTCTGATTTAGACACAAAACCAACAATTTGGGGAAGGGGAAAGTCGATTAAATCGACCGCGTTGCATTACTGGTACTTTATGTTATCGACGTTACTTAACTAATAATGGTTTCTTATATAGGCGCAAGGCCAGCAATTTTGGGGGAAGGGAAAGTCGATTAAATCGACCCCAGTGCGTGACTGGTACTTTATTTTATCGACCCCGTAAGAATGAAAGGCGAAGTTAACCTCGGCGAGATTTGAACACAGAACGGGAAGGACCGTAACTCTATGCCGCGAAGCATGTTGTCCGACGCTCTACCGATACTGCCAATCCACCGTCCTTTACTTAACTAATAATTGTTTCTACTTTTGGCACAAGGCCAAGGGACGTAACTATGCTGGAAAGCATGGCGTCCGACCCTCCACCGATACTGCCAATTCACCCACAGTAGAGTTTCTACTTTTGGCACAAGGCCAGCGATTACCCCCAGTGCATCACTGGTACTTTATTTTATCGACCTCGTAAGGATGAAAGGCAAAGTTAACCTCGGCGGGATTTGAACTCAGAACTCAGAACGCAAAGGGCCATAACTATGCTGCGAAGCATGTTGTCCGACGCTCTACCGATACTGCCAAACCACCGCCGTTTACTTAACTAATAATTGTTTCTACTTTTGGCACAAGGTCAAGGGACGTAACTATGCTGGAAAGCATGGCGTCCGACCCTCTACCGATACTGCCAAACCACCGCCGTTTACTTAACTAATAATAAAACTGAAGTAAATCTCAACTGATACATGTGTTTATATTCTCAACTTAAGCCTCCCAAAGTATAGCAATATAGCAATATAATCAGATATTTATGTCTCTAAATCAATTTATTCATTTTATTGTTGCTTAGTTCTCGGTTCTCTGGAAAACTGATAGCAGTCTGGAGAGGTTTCGCCATAAATGTTCTCTTGAGTTAACATCTCTGGTTTTCAG
>OZ024751.1:43277936-43280436 GCA_964016885.1 Eledone cirrhosa
GTATTGAAGTTTCCGTTGAAAATTGAAAAAGTCATAGGAGTGAAGAGTGCTCTATGTAAGTACCAGAGCAAAATTTAATGTATAATAATATATATATATATATATATATATATATATATAGGAACGAGTAGGACCCCGACGGCTGAGCTCAAGCCGTTTCGACGGCTAATTCTGGACTAAATTTAGTCCAGAATTAGCCGTCGAAACGGCTTGAGCTCAGCCGTTGGGGTCCTACTCGTTCCTATTACCCACTCTACTACCCTAAGTATTGAGTACTTTGGTGTGTCATGGTCCACCTGGTTCCTTACCACATTTCCTTCGTTATATATATATATATATATATATATATATATATATATATATATATATATATATATATATATATATATATATATATATAAAACAGTTCTAGACCTTTAGAAATCAGCCGTCGGGGGTCCTGACTATTTTCATATATATATATATATATATATAGAGAGAGAGAGAGAGAGAGAGAGAGAGAGAAATAATTTCTAAAGGACTAGAACTGTTTCATTCATATGAAATCACCAGAAATGATTTCATATGAATGAAACAGTTCTAATCCTGTCAAGGTCATTTCTATTATAAAACAACGATGCCTTTACTCTACTAACGTATTGAGTACCTTTCCATATCCATGGTTATTCCTTGATCCCCATGGAGACTCTCATGCTGAGCCAATGTAATATTTCAGACCAAACAACAACTTTGATATACTTACTTTTTATAATCTGGTATCAATTTTTTTCTGATCGGGCTCATATTTCGTGTGGTGCCATGTTCAGTGTTTATCATTTAGCATAATCTTCGGATTAAATATAAAACATATTATATTAAATAATATAATTATAATTAAAGATTTTAATATTAATTCATATGTATTAATTTTCATCTGAAATAATTAATTGTTTCTACTTTAGGCACAAGGCCAGCAATTACCCAGTGCATTACTGGTACTTTATTTTATCGACCCCGTAAGGATGAAAGGCAAAGTTAACCTCGGCGGGATTTGAAATAATTAATTGTTTCTACTTTAGGCACAAGGCCAGCAATCACCCAGTGCATTACTGGTACTTTATTTTATCGACCCCGTAAGGATGAAAGGCAAAGTCAACCTCGGCGGGATTTGAACTCAGATCGTAAAGGGACGTAACTATGCTGGAAAGCATGGCGTCCGACCCTCTACCGATACTGCCAATCCACCAATGAGCGAAAGTTATGATAATACTGGCATGATGAATTTAGTTAAAACGTCAGACTGCAAGTTAAAACGTGTTCAACTGTGTGTCGAGCAGCTGTAAACCAGCCTGCCTGTAAATACGACAAGTTTAACTGCTAGTGTGTGTGTTGATATTTATTGATTTTATACTTCTGCTGTATTCATATCGATCATTTCTTATGCCGTGGAACTGTCTAAGTTATCTTTATCTGAAAAAATAGTAGCCCATGTAAGAAAGGAGCCTCGTGAGTCGGAGTGACAATACCGTGGCAATACCTTCCCTATTTTGTCTACAGCAGGCATGTCAAACTGAGGGTCCCCCGAGGTCCACATGGGTCACATATGTGTTGTCTGAGGGCCACATACGACAACTGATTGCGCGCATTACAACTAATATTTTTTTTATTTTATATTACGAAATTAAAACATGCTTGCGCTATAAAAAGCTTTGTGCGGGCCGCAGGTCTGCTTATAAAGGGCCGCATGTTTGACATGCCTGCTCTACAGGATACAACTGAGAGATATCACTCAGACTGGGATGTAGAGTCTATCACTCCCTTCCTATCTTCCTTTCCTTTCACTGTTTAATTTCTTCATTTATTTTATTATTTATTCTTGTTATGTATGTTGTGATTTAACTTTAAAATCCCAATATTACAGCATTAATGAAATAATGCTATGAACTTCGTCGTAAATACTTTTGTCCGGCGCTCTACCGATTCTGACAAACAACCAGCCTCATATTGATTTCTAATTTAGATACAAGGCCAGCAAATTTTTAGAAGTTAATGAAATCGAATCCAGTACGTGACTGACCTAATAGTTAGGATGTTAGACTTACGATCAAAATGTCGTCAGTTCGATTGCTGGACAGACTGTTGCGTTGTGTCTTTCATCAAAATACTTTATTTCATGTTGCTCCAGTGCACTCAGCTTAGAGTGAGTACTAGCAGTAGCTAGGGGGTCTTGTACTCGTCCTGTCCAAGGAGAGTCTTGTACTCGTTCTATCCAGCGAAAGTCTTGTACTCTCAATCACTTAACGCCAATGAAACCAAGGATAAACACCGGCCTTATGAGCTTTCGGTACCAAAAATGTTAATAAGATATCCTAATGAGACCAGTTTTCCATGGTGCTTAACTTCCTGTACCAAAGACTTTAATGAAATATGCTAATGAAACCAGTTTTCCACGGTGCTCAACTTCCGATGCCAAATCTTTCTGAGCATGTCATTTTAAGTGAAAGAAAATTAAACAAAGTTG
>OZ024751.1:43285436-43287936 GCA_964016885.1 Eledone cirrhosa
TGTACGCTCGCATGATTGTGTGTGTGTGGATGAGGACTGAGGTGGAACTGAATAGAAGGCAGCGGCGGGGATTGATGAGGTGCGGGGTGAGGCTAGGATGTGGAATGTCGTCTTGGGGAAGGGTGGTTATACCCGGAATGGTGGTGCTGTGTGGAGTAAGTCGAGGGGGGGAGAAAATCTGGTGGTGGTGGTGGCGGCGGTGATAGTGGTGATGGTGATGGTGGCGGTGATAGTGGTGGTGGTGGGGGTGCCAGTGTAGATCTGGGTAGAATGTTCGTCGTTCTAGAGGTGATAATATAACAACTGGAAGTGTAACGGCATGATGATGATGATGATGATGGTTGTGATGGTGGTGGTGGTGGTGATTATGGTGATGGTTGTTGGGATGGTGGTGGTGATGGGACTGTTGGTGGCAGTGATGGTGGTGATGATGGTGTATATCTGTATATTGATAGAGAGAGATGATCGTTTGTGTGTGTATATTTACAATATATATATATATATATGTGTGTCTGTGTGTATAATATATATATATAAAGGATCGATCGACTTTCGTCAAATCGGACCGAGGAAACAATGTTTCCATTGGTCTTTCCAATTGCTAATACTATCTATCGGTCGCAACTCCAGGTAGAAAGAGCAACGTGAAATAAAGTGTCTTGCTCAAGAACATAACGCATCACCCGGTCCAGGAATCGAACTCACAACCTCAATATTGTGAATCCAATTCTCTAACCACTCAGCCACACGCCTTCACCCAAAAACAATATATATATATATATATATTAACAATATTAATAAATGGAAAATATAAAATATATATATATATTAACAATATACGGGGTAACAAATAATAGTTATATGCAGTCCACTTAGGTGTAGTCCAGTTATGGTACTCCGGGTAGTTATGGTACTCCGGGTAGTGGATGATATTAACGCTTGGCTAAGTTTGACTCAACAAGGCGTTTCCATAGTGATGCTGCGTGTACGCTGTAATCCCTAAGCGGATAGCGATCTCTAGACCTACCAGTTCAGAGAAACAATTGTCAGCAATGAGATTAAAAACCTTTTTTGTATAGAAAACCGTGTCACTCTTCTTTCCTGATTTATTATATTAACAATATTAATAAATGGAAAATATCTTTATAATACCATATTTATTTTATATATATATATGTTTTGTGGTTTACCAATGGCTTGAACTGGTCATTCCGTTTAGTTAGCCATGATATGACAGTAGAAACAGCACTCAACCTTATGCAACACTGAATCCTGTAGCTGATGCAGGAGATGGTCTTCCTAAACAATAACACCAATTTCTCAGGTCATCCGCTAATAAATGTTTTCGTTATTCTCCGTTCATGTTTGCCATAATTCATTTTATTGATTAACTAATTCTGATGCAATCCGCACCTGATGATGTCGCCAGGATCTTACCTAACCAGGCCATTGAAATAAAGATAGTTAGTGTTATTTTTTACAACAATAAAACTTTAAAGGGATATCGCCAGTCCAGCCTCCTGTTATTTAAATGTAATTGATATATATATATATATATATACATATGTCTCTCCACCACTCCCCTACACACCCTTTGAACTCTGTTCCCACACACTTCTCACCTGAGGAAGGGCTTATGCCCGAAACGTCGTTCCCCACCAACACCCCACTCTCCAGAGCGTGAAATTAATAAACATTCGTTGTACTGCCTCTCTGTTTTGTTCCTGTTCAAATTATTCCATTATATATATATATATATATAACGAAGGAACCAGATGGACCATAACGCACCAGAGTACTCAATACTTAGGGTAATAGGAAAAAGTATGACCCCGACGGCATATATATATACGTATGTAAACGTATAGTAATAATTGTTTCTACTTTAGGCACAAGGCTAGCAATTACCCACCACATTACTGGTACTTTATTTTATCGACCCCGTAAGGATGAAAGGCAAAGTTAACCTCGGCGGGATTTGAACTCAGATCATAAAGGGACGTAACTCTATGCTAGAAAGCATGGCGTCCAACCCTCTACCGATACTGCCAATCAACCACCCTTAATAGTAATAATAATAATAAATGTGAAGACTAAAATCTAAAGAGGGCTCGATAAGGATAAATATATATCAAATATATAAGAACCGTAGAGCAAATATTTATTAAAATAACAGATTAAAGTTTTTGCAAAGAATCGCTGCTTTCACTCTTAACGGTAACTTCCGAAACTAAAAAAATCAATCTGTGAACTCAGAAGTAAATATTTCGTTATATAAATATATATATATATATATATATATATATATATATATATATATATATATATATATATATATATATACACAGAGAGAGTGATGTGTGTGTTTATATATATATATATATACGTGCATATAAGGATAGATAGATAGAACAAAATCCCTTGTGATACTTGTTCTGGACCAATACTTCCTTGTCACCCTTAATGCCAGAAATGCAGTGAACCATTGATTGGTCGGTTA
>OZ024751.1:43290436-43295436 GCA_964016885.1 Eledone cirrhosa
AATCAACCCCAATGTATTACTGGTACTTTATATGATCGACCCCGTAAGGTGGAAATTAATGTGTACCCTTAACGGGGAGATTGGAAATTTGTTACGATACAGTGTGAGACAAGGCTGGCTCTTTGAATTACAGGTACAGTCCAACCCACGGGCTTCCATACTGTTTCCGTCTACTAAATTTCATTCAGGAGGCAAGGGTTGACCTGACACTATGGTAAATGACACTTGTCCAAGATGTACCGCAGTGGAATCGAACTTGGGACCTAATGATTGCGAAACGAACTTCTTAACCATTCTGCTATGCTTCTTCGATAATACAATTCTTTTTCTTTTTCTTTTTCTTTTTCTTTTTCTTTTTCTTTTTCTTTTTCTTCTTTTTCTTTTTTCTTCGTCTTCTTCTTTTCTTCTTCTCCGTCTTCTACTTCTTTTTCTTCTTCTTTTTCTTCTTCTTTTTCTTCATCTTTTTCTTTTTCTTCTTTTTCTTCTTCTTCTCCATCTTCTTCTCATCCTCCTCCTCCCCCCTCCATTCTCATCCCATATAACCTTTATAAACCTTTAAATCATTCCTTTATCTCTCTCCTCCCCACCACCAACACCACCAACACCACTGTTGCATTTAACTTGTTGACAACTTTATCGCTAAGGTTACTGTAAATCGTTGTAGCAATGGTGTTGGTGGTGGTGGTTGGTAATGATGCTGGGGTTAATGGAGGTGGTGGTGGGGTAATAGTGGTGGTGGTGGTGGATGTGACGGTTGGGGGTTAATAGTGGTGGTGGGGTTATGGTGGCGTTGGGGACGGTGGCGGTGATGTTGGTGGTGGTGGGGTTATGATGGTGGTGTGTGGCGTTGGCAGTGATGCCGGGGTTAATAGTGGTGGTGGTGGTGGTGGTGGGGGAGGGTAATAGTGGTGTTGGTGGTGGTTGGTAATGATGCTGGGGTTAATGGTAGTGGTAGGGGTAATAGTGGTGGTGGTGGATGTGACGGTTGGGGTTAATAGTGGTGGTGGGGTTATGGTGGTGTTGGGGACGGTGGTGGTGGTGGGGTTATGGTGGTGTTGGTGGCGGTGATGTTGGTTGTGAAGGTGGTTGTGGTGGTGGTGGTGGGGTTATGATGGTGGTGTGTGGCGTTGGCAGTGATGCCGGGGTTAATAGTGGTGGTGGTGGTGGTGGTGGTGGTAAGGGTGTTAGTTATTGAGGTGGTGACAGTGGTAGTGGTTGTGTTGATGGAAGAGGGAGTTAGCGATGATACTGGGGTTAATAGTGGTAGTGGTGGTAGTGGTGGTGGTGGTGGTGGTGGCTTTGGTGATGGTGGCGATGATGCTGAAGTTGTTTGTGGTGGTGGTGGTGACGTGGTAGAGATGGTAGTAGTAGTGGTAGTAGTAGTGGTGGTGGTAGTGGTGATGATGGTGGTTATAGTGATGGTAGCGATGATGCTGGTGGTGGTAGTGGTGATGGTAGTGGTGATGGTAGTGGTGATGGTAGTGGTAGTGGTGATGGTAGTGGTAGTGGTGGTGGTAGTAGTAGTGTTGGTGATAGTAGTGGTGGTGATGGTGGTGTTAATAGCGACGGTGTTCGCCTAATATTTTGTCATTCCTGTCTCCCCACCCACTGCCCCTCTCCCTACACCCTCCTCATCCCCACCCCACCCCAGACAGTTCTACAAGTGTTAATGGCGGGGGGTCTGTATTGAAAGTGTCACCCCTTTAACCTACAGCTGCTATTTAACACAGCCTGCGTTGCAATACGTATTTGACCTTTGGTTCTATACTCACAAAAGATTCTACGCAAACACAAATATATACACATACATACATAATATAATGTGTGCGTGTGCGTATATGTGTGCATATATGTGTGTGTGCGTATATATTTGTGTGCTTGAGTAGAATCTTTTGTGAGTACACACACACACACACACGGAAACGCACACAGACATATTATATATTATATATAAATATATTCCTATACATTTACACACGCACATACACACACTCACATATTATATATAATATATATATATAATATAATATATATATATTACAAATAAATATATTCCTATACATTTACACACGCACATACACACACTCACATATTATATATAATATATATATATAATATAATATATATATATTACAAATAAATATATTCCTATACATTTATACACACACACTCGCATATACATGCATATATATATATTTCATTTTCATTAACATATATTTTTATTGTTTGACCCGAATTACTTGGTCGTTTGTTTTGGCTGTGCGGCTGATTTGTTTAACCACCATCTCAGTGTGTTTGGCCCTTAACGTATGTTGTAGCTCTGATTCATATGAATCATCGAGCGCTTGCCACACATCTCGGAAGTTGTTTTTCGTTAATTCCTGAGCTGAAATACGATTCTCGCTAATTTATATTTGTATATATATATATATATATATATATAATGAAAAATTGAACAGGGACAGAACAGAGAGGCAGTACGACAAATGTTTATTAAATTCACGCTCAGGAGAGTGGGGGGTAGGTGGGGGACGACGTTTCGGGCATAAGCCCTTCTTCGGGTGAGAGTTCAAAAGGTGTGTAGGGGAGTGGTGGAGAGACATATAGCGAAAGGAAACGGTGCGAATGAAAAATTAACAAATAAAGACAAAAATATATTTATATGTATGTGTGTGTGTGTGTGTGTGTGTGTGTGTGTGTGTGTGTGTGTACTTTGTTTATTGCAATTTGTGAACAATAGCGTCGTTGGCTACAGATATTTCCGACAGAGCAGTCACTGTTAGTCAGTATTTTTAATGGCAAAGGTGACAAAAAAGTGTTGGTAGCATGCTATAAATTCTTTTATTCTATTTTACAAATTTGCTGCTGAGTTGCAAACATTCAATATCAATTATATTCATTTGAAGTTTTATATGTAACAATACAAGCTTATCTGAAACCTATTAACCCATGGATGTTATCCAGTCATCTTGTTTGGTTCCTATCCAAGGCTGGATCTCCAAGCAAGACCAACCGAGCTCATGGATGTTATCCAGTCATATTGCTTGGGGTCTACCCCTGGATCTCCTGTTAGTTGGTTTTGCTTCGTAAAATCTGTCCAGCGATTCTTTTCTGAGACCTTCTAACAACATGCCCGTAATATCAGAGCTGTGATCTCTCAATTCGAATAAATAGCAACTCTACCTGGAGTGACTCTCTGGTCTTCGAGCTACAAATGTCTCCAGCAATTCTTTCTTGAGACATTCTAACCACTTGTCTGTAATATCAGAGCTGTGATCTCTCAATTCGAATAAATAGCAACTCTACCTGGAGTGACTCTCTGGTCTTCGAGCTACAAATGTCTCCAGCACTTCTTTCTTGAGACATTCTAACCACTTGTCTGTAATATCAGAGCTGTGATCTCTCAATTCGAATAAATAGCAACTCTACCTGGAGTGACTCTCTGGTCTTCGAGCTACAAATGTCTCCAGCACTTCTTTCTTGAGACATTCTAACCACTTGTCTGTAATATCAGAGCTGTGATCTCTCAATTCGAATAAATAGCAACTCTACCTGGAGTGACTCTCTGGTCTTCGAGCTACAAATGTCTCCAGCACTTCTTTCTTGAGACATTCTAACCACTTGTCTGTAATATCAGAGCTGTGATCTCTCAATTCGAATAAATAGCAACTCTACCTGGAGTGACTCTCTGGTCTTCGAGCTACAAATGTCTCCAGCACTTCTTTCTTGAGACATTCTAACCACTTGTCTGTAATATCAGAGCTGTGATCTCTCAATTCGAATAAATAGCAACTCTACCTGGAGTGACTCTCTGGTCTTCGAGCTACAAATGTCTCCAGCACTTCTTTCTTGAGACATTCTAACCACTTGTCTGTAATATCAGAGCTGTGATCTCTCAATTCGAATAAATAGCAACTCTACCTGGAGTGACTCTCTGGTCTTCGAGCTACAAATGTCTCCAGCACTTCTTTCTTGAGACATTCTAACCACTTGTCTGTAATATCAGAGCTGTGATCTCTCAATTCGAATAAATAGCAACTCTACCTGGAGTGACTCTCTGGTCTTCGAGCTACAAATGTCTCCAGCACTTCTTTCTTGAGACATTCTAACCACTTGTCTGTAATATCAGAGCTGTGATCTCTCAATTCGAATAAATAGCAACTCTACCTGGACTGACTCTCTGGTCTTCGAGCTACAAATGTCTCCAGCAATTCTTTCTTGAGACATTCTAACCACTTGTCTGTAATATCAGAGCTGTGATCTCTCAATTCGAATAAATAGCAACTCTACCTGGACTGACTCTCTGGTCTTCGAGCTACAAATGTCTCCAGCACTTCTTTCTTGAGACATTCTAACCACTTGTCTGTAATATCAGAGCTGTGATCTCTCGATTCAGAGAAGTAGTAGCTCTATCTGGAGTGATTCTCTGATCTGCCAGCAATTCTTTCTTGAGACATTCTAACAACATGCCCGTAGTACCTGAGCTGTGATATCTCAATTCGGATAAATAGCAACTCTATCAGGAGTGACTCTCTGATCTCCTAACTACACACTCTAACGAGTATTGTTACTCCAAAGATCCTCTGGAGGAACTCCATTTCTGCCGCTTGTATTCGTGATTATATTCTTTCGGTCATTTCTCAAGATTCATTAACCATAATTAAGGGTTGGCACGGCTAGAGAGTTTGGCTTAATAATATTATACAAAAAAAAAGTAACGATTCGAATGGCTTTTCCAGCGCGTCTCCCTTGCCGTCCTCCGGGAAAACGCTTCCTCCATTCTGTCCGCCGAGTCTGTGGGAAGGCCACCAGTAAGATTGTGTTGCTGTCGTTAGATAACTAGGTATCTATAGATGAACGTTTATAATCACTTGGGATACGAATTTACTTGTGGTTGTGTCGATGATATACACACCCTTTGATGAGGAACTGTGTCCGAGATTTGAATAAAAGTTTTTAACTTTAAAAAAAAAACAACAAAAAAAAAAGGAACGATTGTT
>OZ024751.1:43300436-43302936 GCA_964016885.1 Eledone cirrhosa
TACTTAAAGATAAGGCAGGCGTTTGGCAGAATTGAATTAGTAAAGTATCGAATAACGTACCATTGTGATATTTGTCCTGGTTCTTTATATTGTAAATTCAGATCCTACTGAGATCAACTTTGCTTTGAATCTATCGGGGGGGTCGATAAAATAAAGTTATAGTGAAGTACTGTTCTATTCCCTCTTAAACTCAACTCCTTGTGTTTCTTCCCTGTAAAGAAATATTCTAGCCTGAAGTATTTGATGTTATCAACCATTTTAACAGCAACCTACCTCATATACATCTGTTCCTTATAACATGTTTATATCTATATTAAGACTGTTCATCGTAATTTCATGTAAGAATCTTCTGATAAATAATTGTTTCTACTTTTGGCACAAGGCCAGCAATTATCCCAGTCCATTACTGGTACTTTATTTTATCGACCCCGTAATGATGAAAGGCAAAGTTAACCTCAGCGGGATTTGAACTCGGAACGTAAAGGGCGATAACTCTGTGCTACAAAGCATGGTGTCTGACGCTCTACCGATTCTGCCAATCCACCGCTCTTCTGATAAATAATGCTTTAAACATTGGTTTAATAAATAAAAAGGTAATAGTTTTATTAAATTCATTCAAATTCTTGGTTATTTTCAAAATTACTTAAAACATATAAAAGGTATTTCTCATTAGAAAGGTGTGTCTCATTAGAAATACGGTAACGAAAGGTGTTAATATGTTTATTTGCTTCTATTTTGTCTTGGAACAGATTTTACCACATGTGGCTACTGCTGATTATTGGTCAGACTGGAATGACTGGAGTCTTTGTTCCCGGACATGTGGCGGTGGTTCCTCTTACCGATTAAGGAAATGTATTCAGAGTTTTTTGCCACAACATACATGTAAAGGAGATTCTATAGAGTACACCACCTGCAACAACGAGGTAGGTTTCATTATATAAGCTACTCAGTATATCTACTTTCACTTTTCATCTTTCAAATGCCGCCATTACTCTGGGGCGGTGGTGGGACTGGGGGACCAGGGGGTGCCCTCTTCCCCCAATAATTATATTTTTGTCCCAAAATACCAAATCACACATCTATTTGTATATAAGCTACAATTTATGTGCATGTTATGTTTATCGCATATGGAAGTTTGTTTTTTTCATATATATCTTGGCTGATATTTGATAATAACAGTTAAACTAATCACTACAACTAAATTGACCAAATTTGGCGCCTCCGCTCCAATTCATAAATGCTTTTACCACCCCTGTTACTTGTTCGTGTAATATGTAACATTTAGTGAACATTAGCGTCGTTGGTTTTCGGGACAGGCAAGTTGGAATTGGAAAAGATTTCTTTAGATAAAAAAAAAACAGGTCCATTCATGTTGACATCTCTTGCAAAACTATTGGTGCTGGCGTTATATATATATATATATTCTCTGCTAATATCCTCTTCTTTAGATGTGTCCGAATCCAACCGATGATTTCCGAGCTCAACAGTGCACGGCCTATGATGATAAGATGTACTTTGGACAATATTTTACCTGGATACCCTACCGTAATCCATCGGATCCCTGTTCTTTATACTGCCTGGCCATCCAAGGAAACATCGTGAAAAGCCTGGCTCCCAAAGTTCTCGATGGTACACGATGTAACGCACAGACACTTGACATGTGTATCAATGGTAAATGTTGGGTAAGTAGATATTTATAATTGTTTCTACTTTTGGCACAAGGCCAGCAATTACCCCAGTGTATTACTGGTACTTTATTTTATCGATCCCCGTAAGGATGAAAAACAAAGTTAACCTCGGCGGGATTTGAACTCAGACCATAAAGGGCCGTAACTCTTTGCTGCAAAGTATGGGGTCAGACCCTCTACTGATACTGCCAATCCACCACCCTTTAGAGTTTCTACTTTTGGCACAAGGCCAGCGATTACCCCAGTGCATTACTGGTACTTTATTTTATCGACCCCCGTAAGGATGAAAGGCAAAGTTAACCTCGGCGGGATTTGAACTCAGACCATAAATGACCGTAACTCTTTGCTGCAAAGCATGGCGTCCGACCCTCTACCGATACTTCCAATCCACATTCACTGGAGAGTTAAACCCGCAACAATTCCTGCTGAGTATACTGATCAGAGATTAACAACAACAACATTATTTGGGGGAATGTTCCCCGGGGTAGCGTGGGCCATGAACGATGGGTTGTTGTGGGGATTAGTTCCCACGCTGTGCTCATATTCTCTACGGTACTGGTGGTTTTAATTCATTTTAAAGCATCCCTTTTTTTCTTCTGATATATCAGTCCCCTCTGCGGTGTATGCATGCTTAGTGTTAAGTGGATTTGTGGGGTTTTACGTGGAATCTGTGGGTGGAGCAGTTATTTATACTAAATACCTCTCTCTCTCTCTCTCTTCCTATCTCTTTCTCTCTGTGTCTCTCTCTCTTCCTATCTCTCTCTCTTCCCATCTCTCTCTCTCTCTCTCAATCTCTTCCCCCCCCCCTCTCT
>OZ024751.1:43307936-43315436 GCA_964016885.1 Eledone cirrhosa
CCATTCTCGCTAACAGCCACCGCCACCACCACCACCATCGGCTATTCCTTTGCTCATTTTTTCTTTTTTCTTTTTCTTTTTCTTTTTCTTTTTCTTTTTCTTTTTCTTTTTCTTTTTCTTTTTCTTTTTCTTTTTCTTTTTCTTTTTCTTTTTCTATTTCTTTTATCTTTTTTTTCCATTGAATTTCATTGCGATTAATTCACACAGATCCTAGTGGATTACTACTTATTTTTATGAATGACATCCTAAACACACTTCCCTTCCTTCATAGCCGAACCCCACCACCACCACCACCACCACCACGCCACCTCTCACTCCTCCCACTACTCTATCACACGACCAAGAACCACCTCCTCCGAACCCCCACCACGCCCACCACCACCAGCACGCCATCCCTCACTACTCCCACTACTCTATCACACGACCAAGAACCACCTTCTCCGCCTCCTCCCCCCCCCCCCCCCACGCCACCCCAAAATAAAGAAAAAAAATCTCAAAGCAAAGTAAGTAAAAGTTAATAAACAAAATGACGGCAAAGAGAGACGAAAGTCTACAACCGGAAGTTGGTTGGAGTTGTTGAAACTGTTGCCATTTTGTACAACATGAAATTAGAGTTGAGTGGGGAACAGTTTTATTTTATTATTTTTATTTATTTAAATAAATAGTAAAAGAAAACAAAATAGGCGAAAAAAGTTCCTGAAATATTTGACTTTGATAAACACATACATAATATATATATATATGTGTGTGTGTGTGTGTGTGTGTGTGTGTGTGTGTGTTTATATATATATATATATATATATATAAACACATATATATATATATTTATTTGTTTGTATGTATATATATATATATATATATATACGTAGGTCCAGGGTTCTATAGGTTCTAGGGTTGAGTCGTGGATAACCACAGTAAGTAAGGTACTCAATACTTGGCAGAGTAAAAAAAATTTGATTGTATAGAAGGAGCTTCTACAGGACTAGTACTGTTTCATTCAGATGAAATCTTCAGGAAGATTTCATCTGAATGATACAGTACTAGTCCTGTAGAAGCTCCTTCTATACAATAAAAAAAAAAATATATATATATATATATGTATATATATATATATATACAGAGAGAGAGAGAAATAATTAGATAAATATACACATATACGTACATATGTATATACATACACACACACACATTGTGTAACATTGAATCTTCCTGAGAACTACGTTAAGTTTAGTACACGTGTTTGTGCAATACTCACCAGCTTCTTGCACGTTAATTTCACCAGCTCCAGTTCACCCAACAATGAGTTGTACCTAAAGTTCAAAGACCCATCCTTGACACAAAATGTGCTGCTATGCCACAAGGCTGGTACTATATATTACAAGTACAGCCCAGTCCATGTGACAGGCTTTCAACCAGTTTCCGTCTACCCAATTTCACTCATATAACATGGGGCGGCCCGGAGCTATAGCAAATGACACTTACCCAAGATGTCGCATTGTGAGATCGAACCAGGGACCTGTGTGTGTAGCGAACTACTTAACCATTCGGCTATACTCCGTCCACATTATTCTTGAAGTGCAGGCTGGATGGTGGATTGGCAGTATCGGTAGAGGGTCGGACGTCAGGCTTTGCAGAATAGAGTTACGCCCCTTCATGATCTGAGTTCAAATCCCGCCGAGGTTAACTTTGTCTTTCATCCTTACAGGGTCGATAAAATAAAGTACCAGTAATGCACTAGTGAATTTCTGGCCTTGTGCCAAAAAGTAGAAACAATTATTATTTAAGTGTAGGCGTGTAGCCTTTGTGATAAGGGTGTTGAACTTAGGATCATAATGTCGTGGGTTCGATTCCTGGACAGGGTTGTGTGTTGTGTTCTTGAGCAAAATGTTGTATTTCAATGTAAAATAAAGTATCTTGCTCAAGGAAACAACACATTAAACAGTCCAGGAGTCTAACTCGCATCCTCACCATTGTCAATTCACTCTATGTTTGAATGTTAATGTGTTTGGAGTGAAACGATTATATATATATATATATATATATATATATATATATATATATATATATATATATATATATATATATATATATATAAAACCACTCCCTCAACTATTCTTCTAACAACTTCACCCCTCCCTCCTAATATTCTCTATAAAAACCAAATAGGTCCTCAGTAATATTATTCTGATGAAATGACAGTAAATAATAACATTGAAATATTGATTGTCTGCATAACTAAAACTTTGTAGATAGCAGCTGTTTTCAGGTTATGTAACTGTTATAGAAACACGTGTCAATAAATTCCTTTCAACTAAACTGTATCCATTCAAATCTTTCTATATATATATATATATATATATATATATATATATATATACATATATATGTGGGGGTGTATGTCGTGTCGAGTGTTTTAGGTTTATGTCTGTATACGTAGCTACACTGGTCGTAAACATGTTTATAGCTTTACACAGATATCTTGGCGGATATCCGTTTTGACACCTGCTTGACATCTATGCATATATACACACACACACACACACACACACACACACACACACACACACACACACACACACACACACACACACACACACACACACACATATATATATATATATATATATATATATATATATATCTCTAAGGCGGGTAAAATTCCCGAGATCCATGGACGAGTTCTCTCCAGCGGTCTCTGTCCCTCATTATCGCTGCCAAGTCCTGCGTCTCCAACATACCAGTGTCTGTCCTTAGGGCATCAACATACGTTAACCTTGGTCTTCCTCTTCTAGTGTGTCCATGTAGGGGCTCCCAAAGGAGCACTGAGTGCAATGTCAACTCTGGATGTCGGTGAGCATGTCCAGCTAACCTCAGTCTCCCAAAAGTCATCTCAAATGTCATCCCAAAAGTCAGCTCAAAAGTGATATATATATATATATATATATATATAACGAAGGAAATGTGGTAAGGAACCAGGTGGACCATAACGCACCAAAGTACTCAATACTTGGGTTAGTAGAGTGGGTAATAGGAACCAGTAAGACCCCGACGGCTGAGCTCAAGCCGTTTCGACGGCTAATTCTGGTCCAGAATTAGCCGACGAAACGGCTTGAGCTCAGCCGTCGCGGTCTTACTGGTTCTTATATATATATATATATATATATATATATATATATATATATATATATATATATATATATTGTTATACTTTGGGAGGGTCATGTTGCCAATAAGAAACACACGCACCAGTTGCTTTCACTTCAATTTAATTTAATATATATTTATAAATTTACAAATTTATAAATTTCTGGTTGGTTGGTTGGTTCCACAACCAGATAGTTGTTTATATATATATAGTCATAGTTCTTTCGTCACACACTCTGTGACCTCTTCAGTGACTGGGGATTTCTTTCTTCGTTTCTGTGCCTTTCCTTTCTTCTATCCTACGCCATTTTGTTTGTGTGTGGGTTGCGTGCTCAGTTTGCGCATGCGCCACATCCGGGTGTCTGTGTGTGTTTGTGTTCATTTTTCTATTTTTCTATTTTTATATTTATATTTGTTTGTTTATTTATTTATTTATTGTTGGTTGGTTGTTTGTTCTATGTGTGTGTGTGTTTTCATTTTGTCTTGTGTGTGTTTTCATTTTGTGTGTGTTTTCAATTGTAAGTTGTTTATATATGTGTGTGTGTGTTTTCATTTTGTCCTTAATTGTAAGTTGTGATGTTGCTGTTCCACTCATATTTTCTATTTAATTTTGGTTTTAATTCTTTTATGCTTACTGCCTCTGTAATTTGCCTAAACATTGCGTCTTTCTTGTGTGTGGATTCTATTTTTATTTCTATGCTCTCTAATTTACCCCTGTGTTCTATCTTAGCATGTTGGTAGAGCACAGATGATTCTTTACTATCTTGGAGGTCTCGCCAGTGTTCATTTATTCGTTCCCCTATACTACGAGCTGTCTCACCTATGTACACTATATTTTTGTTTCTACATTGTCCCTCAGTACATCTTATGCTATATACTACATTTCTAGTTTTACAGTTAATATGGGGGCTTATTTTACAGGTTATACATTTCTTATCTATACATGAGGGTCTTTGGAACGGGTATGTCTTGCTAATAAGTGTTTTTACGGAGGTACCAGGTCTTTCTACTATCTTAATATTGAGATTATGTTTCTTTAGGGCCCTTCTAAATTTGTAGGCTAGTTCACCTCTAGGGGTTGTATTGATGGCAACATGACCCTCCCAAAGTATAACAATATCGGTTTCAACACACGATTTCAGATAAAGAATCTTGCTAAACAAATTCAGAAACGAAATATATATATATATATATATATATATATATATATACATATGTACGTACATACATACATGAAGGTCGTCTGCTCCCTACAAAGCTTGACCACTTCTTGCCTGTATGTCTGTTCCTTCCTGGCATCATGAGATCTCAAATGGCATTTGAGTCCTGAAAGCCAGTGAAACACTCGTCCACAAATAATACAACGATGTCTCATTTCGTTCTTGTTCCCACTTTGAGTTTGCTTATTGCAGATGTCACTTTAATCCACCACTTGATTTACAAATGTTCATCATGGCTCTAGAATACATACGCACTATCGTGTGGGGTCTCTATCATTAAAACACTCAAAAAACCTCCTATGAGATGAAATCTCGTAGAAGGCCAGCTAAAAATTACCCACATGAGTATTTAGTTGTAACAACATTCATATGTGTGTGTGAGTGTGTGTGTGTATGCATGTGTGTATTCCTCTGTGTGTGCGTTATGTGTGTCTGTGTGTATTCCTCTGAATGAGTATGTGTGCCTGTGTATATTCCTCTCTCTCTCTCTCTCTCTCTCTCTCTCTCTCTCTCTCTCTTTCTGTGGTGTTTATTTTCTTTATTTACTGCTACAAATCCCCTAAAAGTACCCTCAGTGGAATGTTATTACGGAAGTCTGCGGTATCCTACTTAAGTTAAATAATTTAAGTGTGACATATAACCAAGAATTACGTCCGGATACGTCAACCAGTTTCAGTAGTAAAATAATTCAGTGATTATAAGTGAGGCCTAGTGGTAAGGGTGTTGGACTTAGGATTATAAGGTTGTCCGTTCGATTCCTGGACTGGGTTGCCTGTTGTGTTGTCTTCTTGAGCAAAACACTTCATTTCACGTTGTTCTAGTATACTCAGTTGAAAATGAATACCAGTAATAGCTGGAGGTTTAACCCTGCGATAGACTGAGAGGGGAAAGTCGATTAAATCAACCCCAATGCGTCACTGGTACTTTATTGTATCGACCCCATAATGATGAAAGGCGAAGCTAGCCTCTATGTGATTTGAACTCAGAACGTAAAGGGTTGTAACTATATGCCGCAGAACATCTTGTCCGACGCTCTACCGATACAGACGTCACCTAATTATACAACGAATTGTTTTTGTTTTGTTTTTATTATCCGGCGCCTTTACCGATTCCACCAGTCCAGTACCTTGACCCTAACCTTTGTTGTCTGTGACTGGGAAGTCTGTGTGTCACGAGTACTTATAGTAGAACAGCTACATAATAGATTAATTGAAAGTTCTACTCCCAAATGACAGCAGGCGCCCTCTATCGGTCACCTTGCACTTTACAACTGAAAGTGGTAACAATGAAATACCAGCACTGGTCCAGATTTATCTTTCATACGTAGTTACATAGTTTTATATTATTCCTGTTAAAATGTCTACCATTTAACCTTAATCTCCCCTTCCCTCTTCTTCTGTATTATATCTCTTGTCCCATTTCCTTCTTTATTTATTTGCCTCTTTCTCTTCTCCTGCCCCCCCTCTCTCTCTCTCTCTCTCTCTCTGTATATATATATATATATATGTGTGTGTGTGTGTGTGTGTTTGTGTGTGTGTGTGTGTCTGTCTGTATGCTTGCATATATATATATTACCATATTTCTTTACCTTGCCTTGTTTTTTTTCTTCCTCTAGCCTTAATTCGTTCTCTTTATCATACTGTCTCTCTCTATATCTCTCCTATCATATTCTCTCTATCATATCATCACTATATACATCTTTGAAAGATATTACTACATTCAGACCTAGAGAGGAGTTGGGCTGCCCCAGGAGATGGGCTGCCCCGGGAGATGGTCTTCCCCAGGAGATGGTCTGTCCCAGGAGATGGGCTGCCCCAGGAGATGGGTTGCCCCAGGAGATGGGTTGCTCCAGGAGATGGGTTGCCCCAGGAGATGGGCTGCCCCGGGAGATGGGCTGCCCCAGGAGATGGGTTGCCCCAGGAGATGGGCTGCCCCGGGAGATGGGCTGCCCCGGGAGATGGGCTGCTCCAGGAGATGGGTTGCCCCAGGAGATGGGCTGCCCCGGGAGATGGGCTGCCTCAGGTGATGGGCTGCCCCAGGAGATGGTCTTCCCCAGGAGATGGTCTGTCCCAGGAGATGGGTTGCCCCAGGAGATGGGCTGCCCCAGGAGATGGTCTGTCCCAGGAGATGGTCTGTCCCAGGAGATGGTCTGTCCCAGGAGATGGGCTGCCTCCAGAATGCCGTACGTCAATATGGTGCCCCTACGACTCCATCAGAGTTACGGGACCAGATGTGAATATATATAGAAAATATGTAATGAAACAGGGGAGCAAATAACAATACCTTCGTTCACGATGCTGGAGATATTTAATAAGATTTAAATGGCCCTCACCCCTGGAAGACCCATTAAACAGGTATAACAGGAATATAGTTTTGTTGAGCAAGGACGAGTCCAATATATGTTGTGTAATAGATTTATTCAACTATTTAGCCAAGGTCCATCTTTGACCAACAATTGAAGAATGTTTTTAGTCTTCGTACTTTTTATTCCTGATTTAGAATCAAGTCTATTTCCCTAGAACAATGATAAAACAACAACAATAGCAATAAAAACAACACCAATAATAGCAATAAAAACAACAATAGCAATAAAAACAACAACAATAGCAATAAAAACAACACCAATAATAGCAATAAAAACAACAACAATAGCACTAAAAACAACAATAGCAATAAAAACAACACCAATAATAGCAATAAAACAACAATAGCAACAACAACAGCAACAACAACAACGACAATAGAAACAACAGCAACAACAGCATCAACAACAACAATAAAAATAAATATAGAAACAATAACAATATAACAACAGCTACAGTGGGTGAGTCAATGAGTGAGAGTGACTGAGATTGAGTGAGAGTGAGAGAGATTGAGTGAGAGTGAGAGAAATTGAGTGAGTCATAGATTGAGTGAGAGTGAGAGAGATTGAGTGAGTCATAGATTGAGTGAGAGTGAGAGAAATTGAGTGAGTCATAGATTGAGTGAGAGTGAGAGAGATTGAGTGAGTCATAGATTGAGTGAGAGTGACAGAGAATGAGTGAGAGCGTGATAGATTGAGTGAAAGTATGATAGATTGAGTGAGAGAGAATGGGTGAGAGTGAGAGAGAATGGGTGAAAGTGTGATAGACTGAGT
>OZ024751.1:43320436-43325436 GCA_964016885.1 Eledone cirrhosa
GACCTGCTAGAAACCACAGTCGTGTTCTCATGAATTATACTCATGACATGTCATATATACCTATCACCGTCTTAAATTAAACCTAACCCTCTTATATATAAAAAAAAATTACTCTATCTTTTTATTTCATCTTTTATTTCTCATTCTATCTTTTGATAAAGGACTACTGTCCGAAAAGTAAAAACTCTTTTCCTACTTTATCAAGCGTTAATCTAATACATTTCTTCGTTGTACTGTGTTGTTTGCTTTATTTTTTCCGATTATTTTTTGCATACAAATATACTGTATACAGTTCTCCAACAAATGGCGTTTCTGCATATATATGCAGTGCAAAATTTGGCTTAATATATAAAATAAATAAATATATATATATATATATATATGTGTGTGTGTGTGTGTGTGTGTGTGTGTGTGTGTGTGTGTGTGTGTGTGTGTGTGTGTGTGTGTGTGTGTGTGTGTATGTATGTATTTATGTATTTATGTATGTATGTATGTATAAGAAAATGAGGTGTGTTTTTTTTTTATGAATAAAAAACGAGATGTCCTACACGAGTGAAAGTAAAAGGAAAAGAAATCGAAAATGTAACTGGAGTCTTTTTAAGAATATTTATTTGTTTCCTTTACCGGTTTCACAGTTTTTATGCTTTTCAAAAGTAGAATTGAGATGAAACCCTCCATCTCAATTCTACTTTTGAAAAGCATAAGAACTGTGAAACCGGTAAAGGAAACAAATAAATAAATAAATAAAAGACTCCAGTTGCATTTTCCTTATATATATATGAATTATAAGAATCAAAGAACTGTTCAAAACATTTTTATGCTTACAACTGTTTCCTCCAAACCGATGTTATTACTTTGAGCTATTTAACTTACTGGTAATAAGGTAGTAATATATTACTGCCTACCACTATTTAGGGTTTATAAAAATATATATAACTACAAAAGGTTTTTGTATTTGCATAACCATAAATAGTATAATTAATACTATATATATATATATATATATATATATAGGGATGTAGTGCCAAACTTTGGTTAGTATATGTTCCGTAAAAACGATGTAGTAATTAGACATAGTAATATATTCTTACAAAATGCAGTAATTGATTCCAGAACTTTCAAGTAATCATACTTCTTATTAATTTATTTCTATGCAGATTTGTTAAAACCATATTATTATTTTTTTCAAAGTAACAACAACAACAATAATAGTAATAATAATATTAGTAAAAAAATAGTGAGAATGCGTTTATACTATTCAACATTAGATCAAGTTTGAAACATAATACGCTGCTGCAGTTTTCATAAAAAAAAAGGGAGAAAATAAAAATATTATATTTTTTCCAATTTATTTCATGGAAAAATACTTATCCAGATTTATATGAACCATTTTTTTCTTTCCTTTTCTCTGCATGCATCTTCCTGTAGCAGACGTAACCCTCCTTTGATGTTAAAGTCGATAGAAATAATTAATTGCTTCAACTTCGTCAAATACCGTATCAAATTATTATTATTATCGTTAACATGCTCTTCGGCATATAGTTACGACCCTTTACGTTCTGAGTTCAAATCACGTCGAAGTTAGGTTTGCCTTTCATCTTTGCGAGGTCGATAAAATAAAGTACCAGTCACGCATTGGGGTCGTTTAATCGACTTTCGCCTCCCCCAAAATTGCTGGCCTTGTGCCTATATAAGAAACCATTATTAACATGCTCTGTGGTATATAGTTCTGATTTCAAATCCCGCCGAGGTTAGCTTTGCCTTTCATCCTTGCGAGGTCGATAAAATAAAGTACCAGTAATGCACTGGGTCGATATAATCGACTTCACCTCCCAACAAAATTGTTGGCCTTGTGCCTAAATCAGAAATCGTTATTAAACAGTCAGTAAATCGATATCACAGTACTGTTGTGGGTGGATTAATGAGAGAGATTGTTTTGGGAAGCCCAGTTTCATTGTTTTAAGGTCAATAAAAGAAAATATAGGAGTCCAAGTATGCCCTAGACATACCACATGTAACAACGGCGCCACTGCAAATCCATCAGGAGTCCATACAAATTCACTTTTCACCCAAACAATGGTCACATTTGACATACTTAGGACGTATATATCAAATATACTTCTTGGCTAGATATTCCTAACATTTTCATCATATTTGATATTTCCTGATTGTGTCAGCAGCTGGAATTTTGTAGGTTTTGAAGCAAACGAAATAAACCGTTTTGTAAGTTATATATTTTATTTATTCAAATATTTTGAGTTCTTCTGGCTCTGGAACAATACACAGATTGAATTTTGGTTTTACATACATATTTCAAATATACTATATATTTTTTCAGAAATTTCTTCAAAATACTATAGATGAGATATACTCTAGATGAGATATACTATATCTTTTTTCAGAACTTTCCTCAAAGTACTATAGATCAGAGTATTTTATATCGTGAAATATACTGTTGAGCAGTTTAAAGGACTTGCATACAAAGGTATACCTAAATACACACATACATACATGCACACACACATACACACAAACACACACACACACACACACACACACACACACACACACACACACACACACACACACACACACACACACACACATATATATATACATATATATACAGACATGCATAAACAGAAAACGACAGGATGGTGTTGGATATGATGTATTATTAACTCCCTTCTCGTCTATCATGGTCTACATACATACATGCATACATACATACATGCATACATACATACATGCATACATACATACATAGGAGGACATCTACGGACCATTGATGAGGAGCTTACAAATCCAGTATCCAAGATACACCTTTAGCTTCATACCCATCATTATTGGTGCTACGGGTTATATACCAACCCGCTTGGACCAAAGTATGACCGAACTTGGATTTGCGGACAAAAAGCGCAGCTCCCTAATTCATAGTCTACAAATGGCTGCGATAGCTGGCACCTTCAAAATATGCAAAACATTCTTGCGATTCAAGGGATGACAATTTCTTTTCTTTTACAACCTTGCCACCAGGAAGGTGGCCGGTCAAAAAAATATACTCGAAATTAAGAGAAAGAGAAAACATACATGCATACATACAGATACTCCACCCTGATTACACCTTCAGATTTATGCCTGTGATTATTGGGGCACTGGGGTATGTTAGTAACTGCCTCAATACAAATCTTGAGAAGCTAGGCTTCACAGGAACAGAAAGAACACAACTAGTTAGGAAATTACAAGTACAATCCATTAATGGAACAGTAAAAATATGTAAAACATTCCAAAATTTTGCATCTAATAACTGCATATACACATGTACAGATACAAAGCATATACACATGCACACATACAACTCAAAACATCCACATCCACACATACAATAACATCCATATCTACACATGCATACATACATACATACCTACCTAGGTGATGTTGTGTAAATTCCAATGAGAGAGTCTTGTGTCTATGTTAGAAACCGACTCTCTCTCTCTATTGGTAAAACTTTGTGAAATTATAAAACCAGAAGAACATACATACATACATACATACATACATACATACATACATACATACATACATACATACATACATACATGGTGGCTACCAACTCGTTTTCGAGTACGGCCACTACTTTATATCCATGTAGGAGAACCCCTACCGAAGCGCTGAACGAGTGTAACTTTTTAGTCCAGCCAGCGACTTGAAAACTCTGGTACAAACACTACACTTGTGACAATTATTGACACATAGTGCTGGGCCCATGGTACCATGTGACGACAAGTGCAGAGAGATCTCCAGATATAAAGCAATGCCTGTGCCGTGAAGCTTTTATAGTGAGCAAAGGCACTGCACAAAGCCAGTCCCACTCTCTTAACCAAGATGATATTTACCAAAAAGAAGAACAAGTCAACATACATACATACATAGATACATACATACATACATACATACATACATACATACATACATACATGCATGCATGCATGCATGCATGCATGCATACATGTGTGAGTACATAAAATATATACAGAAAAGACCGCAGGTCCACACACACCTATATATATATATTCATAGATATATGTGTATATCAAAAACTATATAGAGAGAAAAAGACCCTGCTCGCCCCACTCCACCACATATATACAGCATCTTTCACACTGTCATTAACAGTGTAATTCTTGTGAAGCAGTCACTTCCGGTATGAATTCTACAGATGTGAAGTGTTTTGTTCTTTAAAGTACTTCTAACATATATCTATTGTCTGTTTACTGTTGGAGACATCAGTTCCTCTAAGATTCGACCTCCTGCTTCTGTGTCTTCCTCTCTAACAAATATAGACGGCACAACATCAAAGAAAACCCACGTTTACAGAGCCCCCCCTCTCCCACCCTCACGCCTCCTCCTCTCCAAAAAATAATAATTATAATAAGAATAATAACACAAAAAAGACCTCCATGGACGTCTGACAGTTAAACACTCTTTACACAGGCGTTCTCAGTTTGCTTTGGCTGTTGCATCCATTGTTGTGCTTGTTATTGTTATTGTTGTTGTTGTTGCTTCTGGTTTCTGTAAATGTCTCTTTGTTTGATATATAAATATACATATATATATATATATATATATATACACACACACACACACTCATATATATATATATATATATACACACACACACATATATATATATACACACACACACACACATACATACATATATATACACACACAGACACACACATATATATATATATATATACACACACATATATATATATATACACACACACACACACGCACACACACATATACATACATATACACATACACACACATATATATATATATATATATATATATATATATATATATATATATATGCAGTGGTAGAACACTGGTGGGTTATAACCGTAGTAGTAGAGCACTCAGTCCATGGAACGAGTTTGGTAGAAGTAGTTCCACAACAGTTAATACTCCATTTTTTCGAAAACAATTTG
>OZ024751.1:43337936-43345436 GCA_964016885.1 Eledone cirrhosa
AATTCAGCGAGCAACCCTTGTTACATACTATATCACGCTGAATCTCCCTGAGAATCACATTAACAGTACATTTGCGTGGGGAATACTCATCCAATTGCAAGTTAATTTCCTGAGCAGACCGTTCCGTTGGCGTATTTGTTGCTTTACATATATCTTGGCAGTAATTGGTAGAGCGTCGAACAACATGCTTTGCGGCATAGAGTTACGTCCCTTTACGCTCTGAGTTCAAATCCCGCCGTGGTTAACTTTACCTTTCATTCTTACGGAATCGATAAAATAAAAGCACCAGTAACGGTCAGGAGTCAATTCAATCGACTTTCCCCTCCCCAAAAATTGTTGGCCTTGTACCTAAATAAGAAACTATTATATATGTATTTGTTGGAAGAGGGTCGAACGCCATGCTTTGCAGCATAGAGTTACGGCCCTTTATGATCTGAGTTCAAATCCCGCCGAGGTTAACTTAGCCTTTCATCCTTACGGGATCGATAAAATAAAGTACCAGTCACGCACTAGGGTCGATTTAATCGACTTTCCCCTCCCCCCAAATTACTGGCCTTGTGCCTATATAAGAAACCATTATTCTATAATTTGGTCTATTTGATTGTTAAAGTATTAAATACCCTCTGGTTAATTGCTGTTTGTTTTAAACTGAGTTTTCCTTTCTTTCGGTAATTCGTTTGTTGAAGAGAACCTTAATACTCGTCTTAGTTAAGATTTCATCAGTGATATTCAGTGTCGTGTAGACATTCGTGTATCTATGTGGACATTCTCTATGTCTGTGTATATATATATATTTGTCTTTGTTGTAAACAGGCGTGATGTATCTGCTATCTTCTAACTGAATGTTTACATACCGAAATGGAACCGTTCTATAGCTAAGTGTTTTGTTTGCACTCTTTCTCAATGTTGAATATTTGTACGAGGTTGTTTTCGAATGTCTCATGTTTGTTTCTCGACATTTTTCGCTGTGTCCATTAAGACAATTAAGATATCGTCTACGTACCAATATATATATATATATATATATATATATATATATATATATATATATATATATATATATATATATATATATATATATATTAGAAAGTGAGGTTTTTTTTACTAATTGAAAAATAACCGAGGTGTCCTATACGAGTGAAAGTATAAAGAAAAAGAGATGAAATCGAAAATGCAACTGGAGTCTTATTTTTTTTTTAAATATATATATTTATTTGGTTCCTTTACCGGTTTCGCAGTTCTTCTGCTTTTCAAAAGGTGAGTTGAGATGGAGGGTCTGTGGTTTTTCGAGAAAAACCACAGACCCTCCATCTCAACTCACCTTTTGAAAAGCAGAAGAACTGCGAAACCGGTAAAGGAACCAAATAAATATATATATTTAAAAAAAAAATAAGACTCCAGTTGCATTTTCGATTTCATCTCTTTTTCTTTATATATATATATATATATATATATATATATATATATATATATCCCCACCCACCCCACTCTCAAGAGCGTGAAACTAATAAACCTTTGTTCGTACTGCCTCTCTGTTTTGTTTCCGTTCCATTTTTCACTATATATATATATATATATAAAAGAAAGTACAGCATAATCGAAGCTCTGGCTGCAGCTAAGCTACCGAATGCAATCGGAATGTGCAGCTAAGCACTCAATAAGGTATTTTACCTTAGAGTAATAACATTACGTTTAGACAGCTTTACAAATTGAAGATTGCGACCGGTAAGCCAGCCGCAGGGACCAAAGCAACGAGAAAACTGATATATATATATATATATATATATATATATATATATATGAAAGAGAGAGAGAGATAAATATATATATATATAGTGTTGTTATTTCTGTTTACCTTTTACATACACATATACACACACAAACACATATATATATATATATATATATATATATATATATATATATATATATTAGTAAAAGGAAAAGAAAATGCTGACAAATTTTTCCCAGTGAAAAATAGTTTAATTAGGAATAAGTATAAATTAGTAATAAGTATTGGTTAGTATTCAGTTTTAGTTTTAAGTTTTTACCGGTTGCGCATTTCTAATGCTTTTCAAAAATAATTTTGAGATAGAGTGCTCGTGATGTTTGCTCTAATCTGGTATCTTACCACATCCTCTTTGTTATATATATATATATATATATATATATATATATATATATATATATATATATATATATATATATATATATAACAAAGAGGATGTGGTAAGATACCAGGTGGACCATAACGCACCAAAGTACTCAATACTTAGTGTAGTAGAGTGGGTAATAGGAAAAGAGTCAGGACCCCGACGGCTAAGCTCCGGCCGTTTCGACAGCTAGATCCGAACTAAGCATATATATATATATATATATATATATATATATATATATATATATATATACATATATGAATGTGTGCTTAAAAACGATAAGCGAAATTTGAAATATACGAGAACGTTAAGGCTTCATTGAATGTTTTGACTATAGAAAAACATTCTAAATAATAGAACCTAAAGCCCCCTTAACGGCAAAAAATGGACATTAACACATGGCTCTCTTGTGTCTAGGTGTTTATATGTAAATGTTTGTTGTTGTTTTTGTATTACAGTATTTCTATTATTATTGTTTACCTGATTTATATCTGTATATACCACGAAAAAAAAAGAATTTACAAAAAGAACACACACACACATTTACATTCATACTCACACAAAACAAAAATGGCCGCTTCCCATCATAGCCCATGTCAATGTGTTTAGAAAATAATTTCAACAACGACACGAATATCGCCTGCAATGTACATTTGACGTTGTATTTACTGCAGTATATTTCCTTCTCTGCAACTTGATAGGTGGAATAGCTCAATGCCAAGGGATTTCGTGACAAGGAATTCATTTGTAAGAGCACTGCTAACATTCAAACCGACATTCTTTTCATTTCATTTTTATTATTATTATTATTATTATTATTGCCATCACAAAAATAAATATATGATGGTAATAATAATAATAATAATAACAATTGTAATAATAATAATTGTTTCTACTTTAGGCACAAGGCCAGCAATTACCCAGTGCATTACTGGTACTTTATTTTATCGACCCCGTAAGGATGAAAGGCAAAGTCAACCTCGGCGGGATTTGATCTTAGATCGTAAAGGGACGTAACTATGCTGGAAAGCATGGCGTCCGACTCTCCACCGATACTGCCAATCCACCGCCCTTTTGTAATAATAATTGTAATAATAATAATTGTTTCTACTTTTGGAATAATAATGCTTTTCTTTATTAACCACAAGGGTTGACACAAAGTATAACATTAAGGACAACACAGGACAATAGAGGACGGTACAAATGGGGTTAACTTTGCCTTTCATCCTTACGGGGTCGATAAAATTGCTGGCCTTGTGCCAAAAGTAGAAACAATTATTATTATTATTATTATTATTATTATTATTATTATTATTATTATTATTTCCATCATATATTTATTTTTGTTCTTTCTTTCCTTTTTTCTTTCTTTCATTCTTTCTTTATTTATTTATTTATTTATCTATTTATTTATTTATTAAAGTAACGCAACAGTCTGTGATGAACGTTGTTATATAGTGCTGACATCTGGTGGCATCTAGCGAGACCTCCACTAAACTCTTGTTATGATGTAAATTCAGTTGAGGGAAAAAAAAAAAAAATTACCATCTCTCTACCTCCCTACCTACCTATACCATTGAATTTGAATGTGTGTGTGTGTGTGTGTGTGTGTGTGTGTGTGTGTGTGTGTGTGTGTGTGTGTGTGTCTGTGTGTGCGCGTGTATATATCTGTATAGACCACGAAAAAAAAGAATTTAAATAAAAAAACACATCCATATTCGCATTCATCCACATCCACATTCACACAAATCCACATTCACACAAAACAAAAATGGCCGCCTCCCATCTTAGTCCATGTCAATGTGTTTATATATATATATGTGTGTGTGTGTGTGTGTGTGTGTGTGTGTGTGTGTGTGTGTGTGTGTGTGTGTGTGTGTGTGTGTGTGTGTGTGTGTGTGTGTGTGTGTATGTGTGTGTAATCCGTATGAATTATCAAAGGGCTGGGAGTGTTTGAAATTTGAGAATGTGAAATCCCCAAATGCATAAAATGACTGTAATAAGAATCGATCACTAAAGATGATAGTTGAAACAATTGGATAAATTACCCTTAACTACCGTCTAGAGTGATCGACTGTTATTTCAGATATTTTGTGCGTTTGGGACTCTCCCAATTTCAGATACACACACACACACACACATCTATATATATATATAATGAGAGGTACGCACATATATGTACATACATACACATGTATATATACACATATTTTTTCTCAAGTATCTGGGTGTGTGTGTTGTCGACCTCAACCAGTGTTGTTTCATGATTACGAGAGACAAAACAATCGAAATAATTATATTGACTCGATATCAGAGCTATGTAACAAATTATAAAGTAAGAAGAAGTAATAGACACAGATATATACCTATTTTTTCCTCAATGTCCCGACTGTACAGTTAGAAGACCATACGCTATCGGTTTTAAAGTAGTGACCATGTCACTTACTTCTTTTCGGCGAAAGAAGGGAGACCGAGGTTAACATATGTTGATGCCCTAAGGACAGACACTCGTCTCTTGGAGACATGCAGGACATGGCAGCGATAATGAGGGACAGAGACCGCTGGAGAGAACTCGTCCATGGATCTCGGGAATTTTACCCACCCTATATATATATATATATATATATATATATGGGATAACCAGTTATCGTTTTAGGTAATCCAGTTAGAGGTTGTAAGTACTCTGTACTATGGATAGTTTTAACGTAAGCAGTTGTTTGTCTCAACAAGAGGTTTCCTTAACTAGGTAGCGAGTTTTCGGGAATTCCCATGTAGGTTAATCTTGGAGTAATAATAGTGAAAGGGTGAAGAATAACATGGTCGGCTACACAAAAAGGGTGGTGTTATATATATATATATATATATATATTCCCACGTATATATATATATATATAATGTAGGAGGTGAGTTTTATTGTAGTACAATAAAGCAATGCAGATATCGGATAATAAGCACTCTACAGTTTGAAGGACTGGAGTATACATAATATATAATAATATTATTGCATGATGATATTTGTTTTTGAAATGCGCATAATAAAATACATGGAACTCTTTTAACCATCTTTTGTTCTTATATATATATATATATATATATATATAGAGAGAGAGAGAGAGAGAGAGAGAGAGAGAGAGAGAGAGAGAGAGGGGGGGGGGGGGGAGGGGGAGAGACTGTTCGCGCAATAGAGAGAGAGTGTGTGTGTGCATGTATGTAGGCGTATATAGGTGCGTGTGTGTATGTGTGTATGCATGTCTATATATGTAGATGCCCGTGTGCGTGTGTGTGTTTTAGTATTGGTACTAGAGTAACTAATCTCCGCTGGAAATTCTTCTAAACCACTTGTGGCTAATCTAGCATTTCTTTAGGATTCCCGCCCCTTTTAGAAAGTAAATCCTTTAAAAATTAACCACACCCTTCCCCCCTTTCTCTCTCCCTCTCTCTCTCAATACTCCTTTCGCTCTCTCTGTCTCTCCCTCGCTCTCAACCCTTTTCTCTCTCTCTCTCTCTCTCTCTCTCAATCTCCCTTTGTCTCCACCTCTCTCTTTCTCCATCTCTCTCTCTCCCTCTCTCTCTCTCTCTCAATACTCCTTTCGCTCTCTCTGTCTCTCCCTAGCTCTCAATTACCCTTTTCTCTCTCTCTCTCTCTCTCTCTCTCTCTCAATCTCCCTTTGTCTCCACCTCTCTCTTTCTCCATCTCTCTCTCTCTCCATCTCTCTCTCTCCCTCAATCCCTCGTCACTCGTATCAGTGTCATTAAATGACACTTGTAGTAAATCTCATTATATTGTTAATTAGTTCCATTACTCACTCACTTATTCTTGCTTCTAAACCGCCCTTGTGTCAACTTTAATCTCATATATATATATATATATATATATATATATATATATATATATATATATATATATCCAGGGAGTGTAACTTGGAGTTACTGTAGGTTTATCCGGGTGAGCACTCGATGTTTAGGTTCACTTCAGTGTCGAGGTGTAGAGCTAGACAGAGTGTATTATAGTGAAATAAGATAATAAGGACGATTGGTTACTCCTTCATTACGTTTATTGGTTGGTGACGTGCGTTTCGCCACTGATCAGCTCAAGGTTTGATCTGTATCGATTTGACCTGACTCTGTAATCCGCGGCTCGTCAAACCCCTTGTAATGTTAATGGAAGATATATATATATATATATATATATATATATATATATATATATATATATATATATATACTCCGCCGGTTGATAACTAATCAACTACCAGATATAGGTACACTCTCGTAGATTCAATCGATATATTACACCTTGACGAAATTGTCCGAAGATGGCACCCATCACCTCTCCAAATCAGCCAGCTCCTTTCTGGTTAACTACAAGGCCAGCAATTTTTTTGCGGTGAGGAGGAGAATGTCGATTAAATCAACCCCAGTACATTACTGGTACTTTATTTTATCAACCCCGTAGGTATGAAAGGCAAAGTTAACCTCGGCGGGATTTGAACTTGACCGTAAACGGCCGTAACTCTATGCTGCAAATCATGGCGTCCGACCCTCTACCGATACTGCCACAATAATAATTGCTTCTACTTTTGGCACAAGGCCAGCAATTACCCAGTACATTACTGGTACTTTATTTTATCAACCCCGTAAGTATGAAAGGCAAAGCTGACCTCGGCGAGATTTGAACTCAGAATATAAAGGGAAGTAACTTAATTGTTTCTACATTTGGCACAAGGCCAGCAAATACCTCAGTACATTACTAGTACTTTATTTTATCGACCCTGTATGTATGAAAGGCAAAGTTCATCTCGGCCGGATTTGAATTCAGAATATAAACAGCTGTAACTTTATGCTACGAATCAAGGTGTCCGACGCTCTACCGATTCTGCCAATCTACCGCCCTTATTACCAACATATAATGCTACGCTTCTGCCCTCTCTCTCTCTCTCTCTCTCTCTCTCTCTCTCTCTCTCTCTCTCTCTCTCTCTCTCTCTCTCTCTCTCTCTCTCTCTCTCTTCCGCTTCAATTCCTGTCTATCTTTCTAGAACGTAAAGGGCCGTAACATCGTTTACTAAAATATCTAGAAATGTATTTATGTTAGAAATCATTATCACCACAAAATGTTTATTTATTGTTTATATTTTCACATGTTTTCCTTTTCTTTTCTTTTCTTTTCTTTTCTTTTCTTTTCTTTTCTTTTTTTCTTTTTTATTTTTGTCTATTCTTCGGACTACTTCCGGTTGTTCTTGATGTCGTTGTTGTTGACGTTTTCACTAAAGCTTGTCGGCTGCGATCATGAGTTGAACTCGGAGAAACAGCTAGACCAGTGTGGTGTGTGCGGGGGCAACGATAC
>OZ024751.1:43360436-43362936 GCA_964016885.1 Eledone cirrhosa
GGTGTGATTTTAGTGAGATTTGGTTGCTATTTCTATCCGGTTGAAATAGCACTTTAAGATACTTACTCTTGGCACGTGTGTGAGTCTGGTTCATCTATACGTGAGATAATTCCTTAGTCAAGAAGTTCAACTTATCTGTTAAAACCATTTAATCTAATTTGACCATGTTATCTCTAATTTCATGGCTCAAGTTTTCATATCGTTAGTTTTGTTTATCTTGCAGTGTCAATTATTGACAATTTAATCTCAGCTTTTCACAACAGTTGATTGTTGTTTTATTTACGAACGCTAGTTTGTTTGTTTGTTTTGTTGCTGTTGCTGTTATTGTTGATATTGTTATTGTTGTTTTCTTATATTTCTGCTTTTATATATATATATATATATATATATATATATATATATATATATATATAAATGTAAGTATGTATGTATACGTACATACATATATGTATACAGACGTACAGTAGCATGCATATATATATATATATATATATATATATATATATATATATATATATATATATATATATATATACATACAGGTACACATACATATATGCACGCATCAGTTTAGCGGACGCTTATTATAACGCCGCTTTGTTCGTTTGTAAACAAACTGAACAGCCTGAATTTATGCCATACGGTGTTAAGGCAACCACGTCACCTTTTTGTTCAACACTGACACAGGAACGATGTACTAGTTTCAAGCTTGTTAGCTATCATCAGCACCGTATACCCATCTGCCAGATAGTTGAACGTTCGAAAGTATATACTTTCCTTATGAAAATTAACGGCTGAGCAGCCTAATTTGCATATTGAGTGAGTTAAATCGGTCAGGCATACCGAAAACGATAAGTTGAAAAAAATGAAAACGAAATTTCATTTCTCACTCTTAGTATGGCACTTACTTAAATGTAAGTATGTATGTATACGTACATACATATATGTATACAGACGTACAGTAGCATGCATATATATATATATATATATATATATATATATATATATATATATACATACAGGTACACATACATATATGCACGCATCAGTTTAGCGGACGCTTATTATAACGCCGCTTTGTTCGTTTGTAAACAAACTGAACAGCCTGAATTTATGCCATACGGTGTTAAGGCAACCACGTCACCTTTTTTGTTCAACACTGACACATTTCGTTTTGTTCAACACTGACACATTTCGTTTTCATTTTTTTCAACTTATATATATATATATATATATATATATATATATATATATATAGGAAAATGTATGACCCCGACGGCAGAGCTCAAGCCGTTTCGACGGCTATTTCTGGACTGAAATAGACCATTACTCACCAGAGTACTCGATACTTGGGGTAGCAGAGTGTGGTAATATGAAAGAGTCGGGACCCCAACGGCTGAGCTCTTGCCGTTTCAACAGCTAGTTCGAACTAGCTGTTGAAACAGTAGGGGCTCAGCCGTTGGGGTCCCGACTCTTTTATGTAAATATATGTGTGTGTGTGTGTGTGTGTGTGTGTGTGTGTGTGTGTGCAGTGTTTTCATTTATCTAGAACTCTGGTCTTCGTGTAATTTCAGTTGGGAGGCACAGGATTGGCAGTCCTGCACGATGACATGCGGTGGAGGAACCAGCCTGAGAGAAGTAAGTTGTATGGAGTATGGACCCTCGGGACAAGGACGCTGGGTGGAAGATCAGTTGTGCAAACAGTTCAAACCTTCTGAATACAAGTCCTGCAATACAGATATTTGTCCTCGCTGGTATGCTGGGGAATGGTCACCCGTAAGTACAACACAAACATCATCATCATCGTCGTCATCTTCTTCTTCTTCTTAATTTTCGCTGTTTTACTTAATGTAGTAAACCAAGAAATTTTAATTAATTAAAATTACGCTTTTAATGAGAAGGCCCAATAATTTTCTTTATGACTAAATTAAATTAACATCGAAAGCAGTGGTGAAGTGAGTCCAATATTCAACAGTAGGGTGACAATTCTGGACATGTTTCCGTATTATCAAACTTCATCAGTGAACATTGTGCAGGGATCACTGCAGATCTTAGTTATGAGATTGTTTATGACAGAACTCTTTGTCCTACTGTGTATTCTTTGGTCTTTATTTAACTCTGCCATTGTAATTATATTTCAGTGTAGTGTCACGTGTGGTTTTGGTATCCAACACCGAGTCGTGATTTGTCGTAATAGTGGTAACAACACATGTGATGTGGAGGAAAAACCTACAACGAGTCAGACTTGTACAACTAATTTACCTTGCTTTGAAAGATCCGGTAAGTATGATATTTCATGGTAGTTACTGCTCGTCAGTGTTCTCTGTATCGTCTTATAGATGCTGTATACAAACTGTTCTTGTTGAAAGCTTACTTATCGATACATGAGCTATACAAGCTTAACCACCTAGTATGGATTTACAAAATCTATAACATGATATTGTTTTCCATACCTCGGCATCTTTATATGAACCTATATTTTAAATAGGTCCAGATAAGC
>OZ024751.1:43372936-43375436 GCA_964016885.1 Eledone cirrhosa
ATACATACATACATACATACATACATACATGTTCACACACATGCAGCTGTGCATGTGTACCATACATACTTTTTTCTCATTAGTAAAATAACGATTTGACTTCATTTTAGGAACACTTTACCAGCTTAGTAGTGTCTGTTTTAAGTCTGTAACTAAGTATTTGTGCATACATCAAAAACAGTATACGTGAACTGGTGTGTGTGGGTGTATATATATATATATATATATATATATATATATGTATAATGTTTTTATATATATATATATATATATATATATATATATATATATATATGTGTGTGTGTGTATAATGTTTATATATATATATATACATATATATATGTATATATATATAAACATATATATGTTTATATATATATATATACATATATATATATATATGTATATATATAAACATATATATATATATATAAACATATATATACATATAAACACATATATATAAACATATATATATATAAACATATATATATAAACACACATATATATATATAAACATATATAAACATATATAAACATATATAAACATATATATATATATACATACATACACACAATGTTAAGCAATAAAAGAATAAGAACAATGTGAAGAACTAGTTAAATCGTATTGTTATCCATTGTTTAACATTATATAAGAGACTGTGTAGTTTTAAATACTCGACGACACCAACGAGAATATCGTCTTTCTACATAAACACATTTCACTCTACTTCGATAGGATATTCACACAACAGTACCACAGCCCAGAGCTTCTAAAATGATTATAAACCCTACACTGGCTAAGTAGGATACTCACCTATATATATATATATCTATCTATCTATCTATCTAAGGCGGGTAAAATTCCCGAGATCCATGGACGAGTTCTCTCCAGCGGTCTCTGTCCCTCATTATCACTGCCATGTGACACAGAGGAGACTGAGGTTGGCTGGACATGCTCACCGATATCCAGAGTTGACATTGCACTCAGTGCTCCTTTGGGAGCCCCTACATGGACACACTAGAAGAGGAAGACCAAGGTTAACGTATGTTGATGCCCTAAGGACAGACACTGGTCTGTTGGAGATATATATATATATATATATATATATATATATATGTTCGTTTCTAATAAAATGTTCTTTTCTAATAAAAACGATTATTTTTTCGTGTGTATCGCGACGTTTGGTCCACCGTATATATATATATATATATATATATATATATATATATATATATATATTTATTAAAATAACAGATTAAAGTTTAAGCAAAGAATCGCTGCTTTCACCCTTAACGGGATCTTCTGAAACTAAAAAAGTCAATCTGGGAACGCAGAAGTAAATATTTCAAAAACCGTTGCAACCGAAGGAAGACAGGAAGACGATACTTTGGTTCGTGGAAACGTTCCCTGGCAAAGAGCCCTCTTTGGATTTTAGTCTTCAAATTTATTATTATTACTATTATTACTATATATACATATATATATATATATATATATATATATATATATATATATATATATATATATATATATATATATATATATATATATATATGCAGGATATCCGTAGATAAAAGACCAAGGAAAACAATGCTCAATCTATTTTTTCTTTTGCATGAGAGCTTATTTAGTATAATTAAAATTTAATTTCATACACTTAACATGTGCTTACAGGTTAAGTGTATGACATTTTAATTATACTATATATATATATATATATATATATATATATATATATATATATATATATATATATATATATATATACATGTGTGTGTGTGTGTGTGTGCGTGTGTCTTCAAATACCAATGTGCACACTAAACTGGTTTTAATTCTCTTTCCAGATTCATCCCTTACGATTGGTCACCTTGTAGTGTCACGTGTGGTACTGGGGTGAAAACGAGGCGTGTCCCTTGTAAGATATTTTTACAATTTCTTAATGAAGTTACAGAGGTTCCGCACAAAGAATGTATTGGTAAGTTAATGAGAATTATTATAATTAGCATTGTTATTGTATGGCTGCTCAGCATAGACCCTTACCTTAAATCTGGAAATAAGACTGAATGGAGTCTTCACTTGCATATTAAGGGTTGCTATGAATGTCACTTGGAGAGATCGTCTGACCAATGAGTGAATGTATGAAAACCTTCGTCCAGTATCAGATATTATCAAAGAACGTAGAGTCAAATTCCTTTGTGGGAGCCTACACAAAGTAGAGCTAACAAAGAACGACAAGCCAAGGCCTATATCGGTAAGCGAGTGAGGTCTGGGATCTTATCGATTCGGATCATGATTACTTATAATCTATGCAATAAAATTCATCTTTTGTAACCTGGAGACTGTACAAAACTTGGTTAACCAATAATAGTTTCAATCTGGGAGTTTTACTTGCTTTCAGACGAGAACACGTGTTGAAACAAAAGCAATGACTTCGGCAAAAAATCATTTTAGCCATTTGAAAAACAGACAAAAATTGTTGTATTCGCCACCACGAAA
>OZ024751.1:43382936-43385436 GCA_964016885.1 Eledone cirrhosa
ACGCAAACCCCCTACCCCCTACCCCACACACACACAGAAATAATAATAAAAAATAACGTAATTTCATACTTTGCAGAAAATTAAAGAAGATAAAGAAATATACGCCATGTAAATAAGCAGAGGGGGTGGGAGGTTGGAGTAGTTTATTAGGGGGCAGGGTGGTTTAATGAGGGTACAGTTAAGGGTTCGTTTGTTTTGTTTTAACTGTAAGTTTCTGAACAGTAAAGGCAGTTGTTTTTGGTAAGGTTTTGTTTTTTTGTTGTTTGTTGTTGTTGGTTGGTTTTTGTAGTTTTATTGGGTTTTGTTTTGTTGTTGTTGTTTGTTGGTTTTTGTAGTTTTATTAGGTTTTTGGGGGTCTTTTTTTTGTTGGTTGTTGTATCTTTTTTTGAGGAGGTTATATTTTATGTTTTATTATTAATTTTTTTTATAGATGCTTAAGTACAACATTTTAGTAGAATTTTAGTCAGAATTACTGTGAGTGTAATAACATGATGTGTTATTGTAGTATAGCGTCCCTTTAATGGTCTGATAGTGTACTGCAGCTGCTGTTGTTGCCGCTGTTGTTACTGCTGTTGTTACTGCTGTTGTTGCTGCTGTTGTTACTGCTGTTGTTGTTGTTGCTGTTGCTGTTGTTACTGCTGTTGTTGCTGCTGTTGCTGTTGTTACTGCTGTTGTTGCTGCTGTTGTTACTGTTGTTGTTGCTGTTGTTACTGCTGTTGTTACTGCTGTTGTTGCTGCTGTTGTTACTGCTGTTGTTGCTGCTGTTGTTACTGCTGTTGTTGTTGCTGTTGTTACTGCTGTTGTTGCTGCTGTTGTTACTGCTGTTGTTGTTGCTGCTGTTGTTGCTGCTGTTGTTGTTGCTGTTGTTACTGCTGTTGTTACTGCTGTTGTTACTGCTGTTGTTGTTGCTGCTGTTGTTGCTGCTGTTGTTACTGCTGTTGTTGTTGCTGTTGTTACTGCTGTTGTTGTTGTTGTTGTTTCTGATGTTGTTGTTGCTGTTGTTGCTGCTGTTGTAGCTGATGTTGTTGCTGATGTTACTGCTGTTGTTGTTGTTGTTACTGCTGTTGTTGTTGCTGTTGTTGCTGCTGTTGTTTCCGCTGTTGCTATTGTTACTGCTGTTGTTGTTGTTGTTGTTGCTGTTGTTACTGCTGTTATTGCTGCTGTTGCTGCTATTGCTGCTGCTGCTGCTGTCGCTGCTATTTCAGAGGGTGGGGATGGGAGGTAGATAATCTAATGTATATTTTGAAACATTACTTTATGCTGATGTCTAAACAAATTTATTTTTACACGTTTTCTCTTTAAAGTTACGGAATCTAGAGTTATGCAAGAGACTGGCGGAGGTTGTTTTGTATGTTTTAATTATGAGGGGAACGGCTGTGTCCATTACCCTTTTTACAGGGTCTCTTAAACTGGTGAGGTTATGTCCATTACCCTTTTTACAGGGTCTCTTAAACTGAGTTAGGTTATGTCCATTACCCTTTTTACAGGGTCTCTTAAACTGAGAGAGGTTATGTCCATTACCCTTTTTACAGGGTCTCTTAAACTGGTGAGGTTATGTCCATTACCCTTTTTACAGGGTCTCTTAAACTGAGTGAGGTTATGTCCATTACCCTTTTTACAGGGTCTCTTAAACTGAGAGAGGTTATGTCCATTACCCTTTTTACAGGGTCTCTTAAACTGAGAGAGGTTATGTCCATTAAACTTTTTACAGGGCCTCTTAAACTGAGTGAGGTTATGTCCATTACCCTTTTTACAGGGTCTCTTAAACTGAGAGAGGTTATGTCCATTACCCTTTTTACAGGGTCTCTTAAACTGAGTGAGGTTATGTCCATTACCCTTTTTACAGGGCTTCTCAAACTGAGTGGGGCTGTGTCTATTACCCTTTTTACAGGGCCTCTTAAACTGATGGGGTGTAATTGCAGAGAAGGGGAGAGGAAGATATCCTCATGTCAACCCAGAGGCCTGCACTAAATGCTTGCAACAAAAAGGTCATACCTAAAGTCACCCAAATGCCAGGGTAGTGATGGTGTTAAACCAGGCGACAGCATAAGTCTATCACTAAAATGGGTCTATAACGGGATCACAAAATCAGAACGCAAATACCACAAGGCAAACCGATCAAACGTTCTCTCGTATTCTCTATTCTCATACTCACTCTCTCTCTCCACTCTTTCTTTCCTCTCACTCTCCTCTCCTCCTTATCTCTCTCCCTATCTCTCTCTTTCTCTCCCTCACTCCTTCTCTCTCTCTCTCATTCACTCTCTCATCACTATCTTCAATATTCCATCTTCAGAATCTTCCAGCTGTGCGCCACTCCCAACTTTAGTAAATCCACCTTCGTGACCCCTTCGCTATTTTCTCAACACACATTCCCTGAACCCATACTGAGAAACATTTTTCCCAAGCCATCCTAGAACCGTACCCTTTCTTACATCACACTTATACACAACATCCTCACCCTACACCCCACCACCACACACACACACACACACACACTCAA
>OZ024751.1:43405436-43412936 GCA_964016885.1 Eledone cirrhosa
TAAACTGTATTGCTAGAGGTTTATGTAGGGGTAGATGTGAGCTGCATGGCTAGGGATCTATCTAGACAATGATGTAAGCGGCGTGACAACGGATCTGTGTAGAGGTAGATGTAAACTGTATTGCTAGAGGTTTATGTAGGGGTAGATGTGAGCTGCATGGCTAGGGATCTATCTAGACAATGATGTAAGCGGCGTGACAAGGGATCTGTGTAGAGGTAGATGTATACTGTATTGCTAGAGGTTTATGTAGGGGTAGATGTGAGCTGCATGGCTAGGGATCTATCTAGACAATGATGTAAGCGGCGTGACAACGGATCTGTGTAGAGGTAGATGTAAACTGTATTGCTAGAGGTTTATGTAGGGGTAGATGTGAGCTGCATGGCTAGGGATCTATCTAGACAATGATGTAAGCGGCGTGACAAGGGATCTGTGTAGAGGTAGATGTATACTGTATTGCTAGAGGTTTATGTAGGGGTAGATGTGAGCTGCATGGCTAGGGATCTATCTAGACAATGATGTAAGCGGCGTGACAATGCGGGGAGATGGAAGAGTGGAATAGAGGACTTTTGAAGTATTAAAGTAGAAAGAGTTTCACAGAATAGAGAGATAGACATGAATAGGAGCGGGGAAAGAGAGAGGCAGAGAGAGAGAAAGAGAGAGAGAGAGAGAGAGAGAGAGAGAGAGAGAGAGAGAGAGAGAGAGAGAAGAGGGGGGAGACGGAAGCGTAGCATTATATCTTGATAATAAAGGCGGTGGATTAGCAGTATCGGTAGAGCGTCGGACACCTTGATTCGTAGCATAAGGTAAGCTTTGCCTTTCATCCTTACGTGGTCGATAAAATAAAGTACCAGTAATGGACTGGGTCGATTTAATCGACTTTCCTCTCCCCTCCAAATTGTTGGCCTTGTGCCTAAAGTAGAAACAATTATATGTCGTTAATAAGTACAAGGCCAACAATTTTTAGTGAGAGAGGAAAGTCGATTAAATCGACCTCAGTATATTACTGGTACTTTATTTTATCGACCTCAGAAGGAAGATAGTTAAAGCTAACCTCAGCAGGATTTGAACATGTTGTCCGGCGCTCTACCGATTCTACTGCTAATTCAGTGCTCTAACATCTGTTTGACATAATGAAAAGATAAGTGAAATACCTTCACAATAAATGATGTACTGATGACACGTGTCAGTGTGTCACAGCTGTCACGTGACTTCTTCATTCATACCCCCCCCCCCACATCACCCCCGACTCCCCCAATATACATCACCACCACACCCACCACCTCACCGTCATTCTATATTCGTTTTCCTCTTCGTTACTAAATACTCGCACTGTCACTCTCTACCTCTCTCTCTTTTTTCATCATCATTCTCGCCGCCACCAATAATGCTACCACCACCATTACTATCACCACCACCACCACCACCACCACCATTACTATCACCACCACCACCACCATCATTACTATCACCACCACCACCACCACCACCACCATTACTATCACCACCACCACCACCGCCACCACCGTTACTATCACCACCACCACCATTACTATCACCACCACCACCACCACCACCACCATTACTATCACCACCACCACCACCACCATCACCACCACCACCACCATCACTATCACCACAACTACTATCATCACCACTACCATCTCTCTCTCTCTCTCCCTCAGTGTCTCTCTGCTTTTCTCTTCCTCTCTACCAGTCTCTCCTTCCCAACATCCCTCTCTCTCTCTCTGTCTCTCTCTCCCCCACCTCTTTTAACAGATTTTATCCCTCTATTTCTCCTTCATCAACACTGTATCTCCACCGCCGCCCCTTTAAACTACCTCCACACACACCCACACACACACACACACACACACACACACACACACACACACACACACACACACACACACACACACCTCTACTCCACCGCCGCCCCCTTTAAACTACCCTCTTACCCCACACCCACCCACACACCCACATACCCACACACACCTTTACTCCACCGCCGCCCCCTTTAAACTACCCCTTTTTCCCCACACCCACCACACACCCCCACACACCCACACACACACCTCTACTCCACCGCCGCCCCCTTTAAACTACCCCACCCCACCCCCACCCCACCACACACCTCTTCTCCACCGCCTCCCCCTTTAAACTACCCTCTCCCACCCCCACCTCACCCCACTCCCACCACACACCTCTACTCCACCACCGCCACCTTCACCTTCCTTCTTTACATCTGTACCGATTGACTTGACATTTCACAGCCACAACAGTTGACATTCCTTCGGGTTATGGGCACACTGACATATACAGGTAGAGAGACAGGTAGACAGACAGGTAGACTGACAGGTATGTAGATAAGGTAGGGGGAGAGTGGGGGAAGGAGAGGTGTGTAGGGGGTAGGGAGATAGGTAGGAAATAGGTTGGTAGGTAGGAGGGTGGGTGGGGAAGGAGGGAGGAAAACACCACACAGACCGCCGGACAGATAGACATGTTTAGATATATATATATATATATATATATATATATATATATATATATATATGTAAATAAATAGCTTAGAGTTTAGACTCAAAGAGGTCATTTACAATCATTTCAGCTCTAGGAATCGCTTCTGAGCAGTATAAATTAATATTTGATGAACATTTACATGTTATAGTTGCAATTGACTAATAAGATCGCTAGAGTGAAAAATCTTAATTCTACAACATAAGGTCTGCCTGTACGATCTAGAAAATAATAAATCAATACTCACAGACTCATATGGGCAAAAAGCCTTTTTGCCCATATGAGTCTGTGAGTATTGATTTATTATTTTCTAGATCGTACAGGCAGACCTTATGTTGTAGAATTAAGATTTTTCACTCTAGCGATCTTATTAGTCAATTGCAACTATAACATGTAAATGTTCATCAAATATTAATTTATACTGCTCAGAAGCGATTCCTAGAGCTGAAATGATTGTAAATGACCTCTTTGAGTCTAAACTCTAAGCTATTTATTTACATATATATATATATATATACATATATATATATATATACATATATATATATATACATATATATATATATATATATATACATACATATATATATATATATATATATATATATATATATATATATATATATATATATATATATATATATATATATATATATATATATATATACAAATAAAGATTCAGCGAGAATCGCATTTTCGGCGAGCAGGAAAAGCGAAGCGAAACGCAAAAATCAGAAATGATACTGGCAAAGTGCTCAATAGTTAAAAACCAGAGCTAAACAATGTGTTAAGAAGCCATACAAAACTGAAAAGGTGGTCAAGAAAGCATTAACCACCCAAGCCAAAAACCAAATCAAGCTAAACAGGCCAAAACAAAATAAATAAGTGATAACCAGACCTGGACTCCCGGAATTGCTGTTATATATATATATATATATATATATATATATATATATACATGTAGGAGGTGAGTTTTATTGTAGTACAATAAAGCAATGCAGATATCGGATAAGAAGCACTCTACAGTTTGTAGGACTGGAGTATACATAATATATAAGAACAAAAGATGGTTAAAGGAGTTCCATGTATTTTATTATGCGCATTTCAAAAACAAATATCATCATGCAATAATATTTGTGTTTTCATCAGATGATAATATCATGTCCTCCTGTTTTATCTGATGAAAACACAAATATTATTGCATGATGATATTTGTTTTTGAAATGCGCATAATAAAATACATGGAACTCCTTTAACCATCTTTTGTTCTTATATATTCTTTTGCTCTTATATATTATATATATATATATATATATATATATATATATATATATATTAACTATAATAAAGGAGTGCGGGATTGCGTCCAGAATATATTTGTTTACCCCGTTTGTAAAATAAGTTGGATTACTTTGAATAAATAATTGTTTCTACTTTTGGCCCAAGGCCAGCAAGTACCAGTGTATTACTGGTACTTTATTTTATCGACCCCGTAAGGATGAAAGGCAAAGTTAACCTCGGCGGGATTTCAACTCAGAATGGCAAGAGCCGTAACTCAATGCGTCAAAGCATGGCGTCCGACCTTCTACCGATACTGCCAATCCACCGCATTACTTTGAATAAATAATGAATGAATATTACATAATTTATGTGCTAAATTTCGTGGCTGTTGATTAAATATATTTTATAGCTTATTTAAAGACCTTTAAAATTCACTTCTTTAAAATTTTCAAATGTCAACACTTCCGGTTAGCGGCCGTTATATTGTAACACTTATAAAAAATATCGCATATATTTCCGTCGCTAATTTTCTCCTAATGCAGTTTATATATAATATCGTCTTTTTTTAAATGTATCATGGATTACATTACTGATTACATAAGACAGTGTAAAATAGACTTCGTTCAATTTCTGTGTATATTGTCAATTACGATGTTATTTGATGTATCATATCTACATGTATATATACTTGTATAATATCAATATACACACTACACATGCTAGCAGAACTCCACCCCTAGTGTGGTTTTTCTGGTAGTATATATAACGAAAGAAGTGTGGTAAGGAACGAGATGGACCATAACGCACCAGAGTACTCAATACGTAGGGTACTAGAGTGGGTAATAGGAAAATATTTAACCCCGACGGCAGAGCTCAAGCCGTTTCTGGACTCGTCCAGAAATAGCCGTCAAAACGGGTTGAGCTCTGCCGTCGAGGTTAAACATTTTCATATATATATGTGTATATATATATATATATATATATATATATATATATAAACGTTTGTATTTGTAAAGCCAAAACAATGCAGGTATGGATATAGAATATAAATGCAAATGCAAAAGATAATGTTGACAATTAGTCTTTTACCTTAAATTTATTTAAATATCCTTAATTTTCGAGATAATATCTCTTCTTCGGAGGGAAGTAAAGTTGTTAAACCAGCGTTCTAAATAGCTTGCCAAGTATATATATATATATATATATATAGAGAGAGAGAGAGAGAGAGGGGGGGGGGAATAGATAGGTAAGTAGAAAGATAGAGAGGTAGATAGATATATAGATAGATAGATAGATAGATCCCAGTGTGATCTACTTAAGTGGCTGCCTTACCTGTTTCATTAAAACACCCAAGAATTCCCCTATGAGATGCAACCTTGTAGGGGGCCAACTAAACCTGCATAGGTGTGAGCTGTAACAACAATATAAGACTGGGACCTATATCATTAAAACACCCCTATGGGTTACACCCTGATAGGAGGCCAGTTAAACCTGCACATGTGTGAGCTGTAACATGATAAGGCTGGGGTCTCTATCATTAAAACACCCAAGAAATCTCCTATAAAGTGCAACCTCGTAGGGGATTTAACAAAACTACAGGGGGCCAGCTGAACCATAGGGGGCCAGCGTGAGCTGTAACAACATGATAGGACCATAGATATCAACGTTGAAACACCCAAGAAATCTCCTGTAAGATGCAACTTCGTAAGGGGCCAACTAAACCGTAAGGGGCCAGTGTGAGCTGTAAAATTATAGGACCAGAAACCCCAACGTTGAAACACCCAAGAAATCTCCTATAAGATGCAACCTCGTAAGGGGCCAACTAAATCATAAGGGACCTGTGTGAGCTCTAACATGATATGACCAGAAACCCCAACGTTGAAACACCCACGAAATCTCTTATGAGATGCAACTTCGAAGGGCGCCAGTTGCACAATTAAACCTGCCTACATAGGTGTGTGAGCTGTAACTTTCATTTCACTCTAAAAATTTCGTCTACTTGCAGTTGGTACAACTTGGATGAGTACACACCTTGTCAACCGACGTGTGGAGAGAGTACACAACAACGTCTTGTGGCATGTGTTGAAGAAGGAACTCAGGGAGACAAGAAACAATTCTCAGCAGTAGCCAACAAATTCTGTCTGAATCCAATGCCAAAAATGCTTAAAATTTGCATCAGTACAGCTGAATGTCCGGCATCGTGGGGCATCGGAAGCTGGGAGAAGGTATCGCTTTTTGTTTGTTATTTGTTTTTACTTGCCCTGAAAATGTGTGTGTGTATATATATAGGGAGAGAGAGGGGGAGAGAGGGAGAGAGAGGGGGATAGGGGGAGAGAGAGAGAGAGATCACTTTGTAGATGCATGGCGAAATTATAGCGACAATGAAAGCAATAAAATAGAAGGAACGTATGACAGACGGACAAAAGACACTCGTATTATCGGTAGAGGGTCGGACGCCATGCTTTGCAGCAAAGAGTTACGGCTCTTTATGGTCTGAGTTCAAATCCCGCCGAGGTTAACTTTGCCTTTCATCCTTATAGGGTCAAAAAAATAAAGTACCAGTAATACACTGGATTAAAATTGGTGGCCTTGTGCCAAAAGTAGAAACAATTATATATATATATATGTGTGTGTGTGTGTGTGTGAGTGTGTGTGTGTGTGTGTGTGTGTGTGTGTGTGTGTGTGTGTGTGTGTGTGTGTATGTGTGTGTGTGTGTGTGTGTGTGTGTGTGTGTCTAGGGTAAAATTCCCGGTAAAATTCCCGAGATCCATGGACGAGTTCTCTCCTGCGTTCTGTCCCTCATTATCGAGAATACTGAGGATGGCTCTAAACATTAATCAGTATACACTGAGGATGAAGAACTCAGAGCTGTATGGGAGCCTCCCAAAAGTCAGCTCGAGAGTAACACAGAAAAGACTGAGGTTAGCTGGACATGCTCACCGATATCCAGAGTTGACATTGCACTCAGTGCTCTTGTGGGAGCCCCTGCATGGACACACTGGAAGAGGAAGACCAAGGTTAACGTATGTTGATGCCCTAAGGGCAGACACTGGTTTCTTGGAGACGCAGAACATGGCAGCGATATATATATATATATATATATATATATATATATATATATATATATATATATATATATAAATGAAGTAATTCCGTCGGAAAAGTCCATATATCCATATATATATATATATATATATATATATATATAAGTGGTTACACAACAGTTAGTTCACTATACCGAGAACAATTGTTTAACCTTAGCGGATCCTCAGCTCGTAATGGACATGGTTATACCTAACTCGTCCCATGGACTGAGTGCTCTACCACTACGGATATTACCTTCCAGTGTTCTACCACTATATATATATATATATATATATATATATATATATATATAAGAGCGTGAAACTAATAAACCTTTGTTCGTACTGCCTCTCTGTTTTGTTCCCGTTCAATTTTTCACTATATATATATATGTGTGTGTGTGTGTGTGTGTGCATTCATACGTACGTGCGTACATCCATACGTACGTACGTACATACATACATACATACATACATACATACATACATACATACATACATACATACATACATACATACATACATTCGTTCATGTATATACCGTATAACTATTCTCCGCTGTTATATTTTTCAGTGTTCGGTGTCTTGCAGTGGAGGACTTCAGAGACGCTGGTTGGGTTGT